>JAJJWX010003280.1:1200000-1721516 GCA_023529315.1 Papaver bracteatum
TTTGGTTTTGATCTAAGTTATTTTTATTAAATGTTATTATTATATATTTATTTATGTACTAAATAAAGCTTAAATTTGAGGAAAAATGAAAAATCCAAAAAAATCAAAGCCCAAACAAGAAAAATAGTTATAATTTTAATAAAAATAGGAATAAAATGATGCATAATCGGGTACCCTTTACCCGCGTGTACCCGACGGGTATTACCCGTTTGGACCCGTTTAGATTCGGGTCCAATCGGGTAATTACCCGCCGGGTCCAAAGTTGTAATGGGTCCAACCATAGGACCCATGATTGGACCCATTTCTACTGGGTCCAGTTCCGGTTCCGGGTAATGGGTACCCATTGACCGCCCTACGGGTATGTATACTAAGTTCACAGACTTTCATTAAACCAACCAGTATGCATACGGGTATGCATACCATGGTTCCCGAACTTGGAATAACTTGCAACAGTAAGCATACAAGTACGCATACTGTTTTATATCCAATCATGGTTAATTGTTCTGAACTCCCATTTAAATGATTGAAACATTCTTAGAAGACGGGAATAGATATATCACACAAACTATTAGCTTAAAAGAAATTTTTAAGTGAATGATAGATCAATACGAAACATTCCAAGTCTACATCAAATGACTGTCTCACACAAATCATGTAAGATATTACCAGGCGATTTTCACATGATCATCTTTTAACTTTCGTCAAGAATATAAGATGAACTTGGTTAAAGCGAAAGCTTACTAACACATATTTCGAGAAATATGTAAGCAAGTTAAACTCAGCTCGAAATATCAAATGTGTATAATCGAAGTTTATATAGCTATACAACTTAGTCTCAAAAGGAGATGGAACAGCTAAAGTCTCCACATGTTCAAAAATTTAGCCAACATAATATGTGCGCCCTAATTCTTTTGCAATCCTCACCGCATTTACTAGGGATTCATGGTGAGGATGCATTTCCAACACAATCAAGTTGTGTTGAGGTGAACAAAATCTTGCTCACCACAGGTACTCGAAACAAAATCATGCATAGACTCTAGGAATTTAACAACTTCCTTGAAACTTTCAATATCTGTTCCATACCTTATTAAGATGTTTTCCCTTTTCGTACTCTTATCTGGAAGATCCTTCTTAATGAAACTCGTTGTTTTATTAGTCTTCTTTGGTACCCATTTCTGAGTAGCTTTTGGAGCAACAAACTTTTTTTCCTCCCCAATAGTGTTACGAAACTTCTTGGGGGGAAAACTGGAAGAACTGATATTATGTGACTCAGTTTTTCTCCAGTTTGGAACATCAGATATTGTCATCTTAACGGAATCAAATCTGGTTTTATCTCGTTTAAGAAATCTGCAATTCCTTTGCAAGTGATCTGGTTTTCCACAATAAAAGCAATGTTTAGTAGAATGGAAAAAGCCATGTTTAGTGTTACCTGGATGTGTATGTGCTTGCTTTGGAGCTTGAAGGAATTTCCTTTTTTCGTCATCAGCAGTTGGTAGAGATAATTAACATTTTTCATATGTGAAGGATTTTGTTTGAGAAGAATCTTTAGCTTTGACAAATATAACCTCTTTGCAAGTACCAGGAGCGTCTATTCCTTCATAGCCCAATCCTCATGTATTACGATGAATTCTAAATGCTCCCAATATCGAGGTCAAATTTTCTAAGCTGCTATTTATAGACAAAATCTCTTTTAAGCTCGAGTTTTCTTCTTCCAACCTTTTGACCTTTTCAAGTGCAATGACCAGATCATTATTGGATGATTCACATTGAACTTTAAGATCTTCTCGTTCTGAATCAAATAAAAATTTCATCTCAATGTTCTCCAAGTCATCTAGCTTTGCTTGAAGAATAATTTCCCGATCACGACCTCCGGCAATTTCTTATTTAAGCTTTCGCATTTTGTTGAGATAATCTGTTGCACCAATAGAATCAAGTTGGTTTTGCAAGTCTTTATCCCGACTACGAAGTCTGTCATATTTAACTTTCTCACTGAATATAGTGCTTTCAGCTTCCGAAAGTTTCTGATGACATTACTTAAGAAGTTTATTAGCAACTGGATCTACATGGAACACTTCTTCGTCAGAATCAGAATCAGTATCTGAAAGATTATTTCTAGTGGCTAATGCAACTTCGCCTGCGTACTCTTGATAATCATAATATTCAGGTCCATCATCAAGAGTAGGCATAAAAGTTGTATATGCCAGTTGTGTATGGCTCCATCTAGGGCATTGTTTGTACCATAAGTAAAAATACCACTTAATGGGCCAAATTGATACTTGAATCATCCTTTGGGTCCTCATCCAAGCCCGATGACCAGTCAACCAAGGCAGTCCACCAGTCTACACAGACCAGTCAATGGTCAAAGTTGGTCAACATCCGGTCAAGGTCAATGGTCAAAGTCAACGGCCAGTCAATGGTCAAAGTCAACCATCGGTCAACTATCGAAGTCAGTCACACCCCTAGCCTATTTTAGGTCTTATAGCCAGCAACGCTGCTAACCAATTCCCAGCCAAAAACTCTTCCGCACTGCCAACCGGTTTCCAGTCATATCGCCAGCAAGCCAATCATACTGCCAGCCAGCCCATCCAGTCAGCTAACCAATTATGCTGACAGCCAGCTTCTACCCATGCATCCAAACCAGTCTGCCAACCAGCATCCTACCACACTGCCATTCAAGCCAGTCTACATCCATGCCTGCCAGACGACCCAGTCTGCCAGCCTGCCATTCAATCCAGCCCGCCAGCCATAACAACAAAACAGTTTCAAGCGAATTTATCAAGGGCCATAAAGGAGGCAGTTACATACAGATTTATGATAGAGGCATAAAGGAGGAAGTTACATACAGATTTATGATAGAGGCATAAAGGAGGCAGTTTCATGCAGACTTTATGAGGGAGGCATAAATGGGCAGTTTAATGCCATTTAAGTTGATATTGAAAATTAGATGTAAAACGGTATAAATAGGGAGAGCAGAAATCATTTGGGGGGGGGGGCAAGGGGAGAGAAAATCAAATGTTGTAACACAAATGATCAATAAAATTACTCTCAAAGGGGATTCACCCGTGGACGTAGGCAACTATGTCGAACCACGTAAAACCTGTGTCAGTCTCTTTTGTTTGTTCTACGAATCATCTCCCAACCCCCAATCCAAAATACCATCCAAACAACCAATTTCATTGTGTTTCGTGCTCAAAAGTGATTTTGGGTACAAACATTGGCGCCGACTAAGGGGAAATACGAGAAAAGAAATTGTGTTTTCCCATTGAGAAAAGTTGTAGAAAACGCTTCAAAATCGTGTTCGTGAGAAAGCAGTCAGAGCATGTTAAAAAAAAAAATCACTGTTGCAGTCCAGTTGATCGCAACAGCTGCAGTCCAGATGATAATAACAGTCGCAGTCCAGCTGATCAATGATCACCTATGCTCACCGTATAATCGTGATATATCTGCAGTCAGTTGATCGTGAATCACTGCAATCAATATTTGCTGTTTTAGATTTGCTGAAACTATTACTTACGGATACCTCCGAAAATCGCAATCACTACGAAATCTGAAAATAGTGTTGTTGCTGACCATATAATTGCACATACTGCAGTCCAGTTGATCGCAACTGCTGCAATCAAGATTCGTCGTTTCAGATCTGCTGAAGCTATCACCTACAGATACCGCAGAAAATCGCAATCACTACGAAATCTGAAAATAGTGTTCTTTGGGACGCTCGGTCGCGAAAAAAGATGTAGTGAAACATCATCAAAGTTGTTCTTCGGATGTTCGATCCGCAACATGTGGTTGAGTCCATTTTAATTTCAATCGCTATAGTCGATTCTGACTGCAGCTGCTGCATACCAATTAATCGCAGTTATTGCAGTCCAGTTGGTCGCAACTGCTGCAATCCAGGTTTGTGGATCAAGATCTACAAAAACGATTACCTTCGGAAATATCTACAAAGAACGATGAAACCAGGACGTTCGGTCCACGGTGGAAGTGCCACAAAGGTGCAACAAAGCCATGGAGAAAGGTCCATAAAGAAACAGCAACGGTTCCATAAGAAACGTCAACTTTTACAACAGCCGTTACGAGGGAGAAACGGCAACAGCTGTAATATAAAATATCACATTTCAGAAAACCGTTACAAGAAGCCTTTATAGAAAAGACAACAAGTTCAGAAAATAGTCACCAAAAATTTCAATAATAAAAAAAAAAGGCCGGAGCTCGACCCGGCGGCCAGAGCCGGCAGTCTCATCCGGCGGCTCAAATAGCCCGATCCGTTCACCCACTTCTAGTTTTTCTTCACCCACGTCAAATGTTGTTCACCCACGGCAGAAGTTGTTCACCCAAGTTAACAACCCTCACCCACTTTAAAACGTTCAGTTCACCCACCTAAACAAAGGTGTTGTACACCCACATCCATCAGTTATACAAGAAAAGCTTCGATGCTTAAGATTATATCAATGTTCGATGTTCTTCGAATTCTAACCGTTGATCCTACGGGTTCATCAAACTTCGATGATCCTAGATACATCAAAACTAGATTTCGGGAAAACTTTAGTGCTTTGCGTTACATCAAAACTTCGATGTAACGTGTATCCTGACCGTGGATACACATCAGTCCGGCAAAGATCGAGATCCGGCAGTGAACGAGATGCCGGCAGCCAAGACGAGCGGCAATCGGCGATCTTTTGGAGATTAGTCGGCGAGCTATTGCCGATTCATACGATGTTTTGGAGATTCTAACGATTAATAGGCGATTCGAAAGATGTTTTGACGATTCGAACGATGTTTTGGCGATTCTAACGATGTTTTGGCGATTCGAACGATTATTTGGAGATTAATTTGTTTAGCCATCAGATGCTTCAGCCCCATCTCCCTTGCATTGCCGATATGTACACCCCACGTGAGCTTGGCCTGAAAATTTGTTTCGTTGATATCTTCTTCGTCCCACGACCGAATTGGATGATTTTTGGCTCGTTGCGATCGCACTTAAGTATCCTACAACATGAAGGTGAAATTCTACAATCGGAGAATAATATTTTTTGGTTGGAATGACGACATCAACATATTCGGAGCAAGGCGCTAACCGACTAATTCTTCGATAACTTCTTCTTCGTTTACCCGAACTGAGCGATTCTCGGCCTGTTGAGACCGTATGTCAATTCCCAACATCGTGGAGGCAAAATTTAAATTTTCGGAGAAAATTAAATTTTTAGAAACCTAAATGACAGCACCAGAAACGGTCACATTCACCACCAAAGATACTGCAGTCCAGTTGATCGAACTGCTGCAGTCCGTTTCTACATAAATATTACAGTCATTTGATCGAACTGTTGTAGTCTAGTTTCATAACAACGGCTGCTGGCATGTTGATCGAACTGCCACAGTCCCTTTCAATTCCTACAGTCCAGTTGATCGAACTGTTGTAGTCCGAATTTACCCAACATTGTTTCAATACAGTTTTCTTCACCACCGCTTCAGTCCAGTTTTATGCATAACTGTTACAATACAGATAATCAAAGCTGCTGGAATACGGTTCCATGGTAACTGTCTTCAATCCACTTTAAGACTCAACTGGAGCATTCCAGCCCCGCAGACAAATCTAATTACTGAGTCAAGCCGAGACAGTAAGGCAACTATACTAATCATCGTCGCTGGAAAACACCGACATAGCCAGTGGGCATCCTAACCACTCCGTAAATGAAGTCGCATTAACATTTTCAATATGGTAAGTATACAATTTACATATTTTTTTCTTTTCTTTTCATATATATTCATGCATACTTTTGTCAAATAAGACACCTTTAATGTGGCAAGCATTCTCTCAACGAGAGGATGCACACATTTCAATTATGCGCAAATTTGGAATAGTGGGAATGGCCCCCCGCGCGAATTCCGGGTAGCAGACATCTTCAAAATTCCATGCGCGAGCAAAATGCAGCAAGGCAGTGCACCCTTGTGCGAGCATTGAGCAACATGACAATCACTATCTACTGGGGGCGAGTTGCATATCACTTCAACGTGACTGACTATCACTTGGGGGAGAGATATGTGACACCTCATGGTCTGAAATGACTCCTTTGGGGAGGGCTGCGTAAACACTCTATACGATTAGGGGCAAGTTACATAGTGCTTAAATGCAATACGGAGTTCAGCTCCCAAAAATCGGAACTTCAGGTAACCCGAACTTCTTAATCCTCCAACGAATTGCAAGATTAAGAGGGGGCGAGCATACACCATAATATTTTTACGCTTAATATTTTTACGCAATTATTACAATCAATAATGCCGTAGTTATATTGATTTAATTATTGTACTCCAGTTCAAAAGCAAAAGCTACACCGGTTGGACGCAACCAATGCAGTCAGATTGTTTTGATTCAGTGGATTCGATTGACGCAATCGATGCAGATCTAGTGACACTCGTTGACGAGAATCGGACGTGCCGTCTAGTTTTATTAATAGCTTTTTACACCTATGTTTATCGAACTTTTAAGTCCAGTCCCTCAAGAATTGCTTATGATCCAATTTAATTGTTGTTGCTGTCATGAGTCCATCTAATCGTTCTTTGCTGCAGTCCATCTAATCACAACCGATACATTCTAGCTATGCTCTCATTTCCTTGATCCAGCTAAATGCAATTCTTTGTAGAATAACTTTGTTCGTCCGTTGTTGCATTCCGGTGATCTAATGATGATGCGATCCAACCATGCTCGCAGTTCCTCGCAGTCCCGGAACGCAGCTCTTGCAGAGAACCTTGTTCGATGTCGCGCATTCCATTGAACGTAGCTAATGCAGTCCAGCCTTGTTTCATAGATTCGGCAGTCACTTGAATGTACGGCTGCATGGCTGAATTTTGTTCGTGCTGCTGCATTCACCGATCGCAGTTGATGCGTACCAACCTTTCTCGCATTTCCGGCAGTCCAGCTGAACGCAGCTGCTGCGGTGGAACTTTGTTCGTTGCTGCTGCATTCCAGCTGATCGCAGCTGATGCAGTTCAGCCTCGCTCATAGTTCCGGCAGTCCAGCTGAACGTAGCTGCTGCGGTGGAACTTTGTTCATTGCTGATGCATTCCAGCTGATCGCAGCTGATGCAGTCCAGCCTTGCTCGCAGTTCCGGCAGTCCAGCTGAACGCATCTCGTCGCGGCGGGAATTTTATTCGTTGTTGCTGCATTCCAGCTGACCAAGCCTGATGCTCGTTGATTCAGCGATTCAGCTGATCACGGCTGCTGCGTAACGACTTCACTCAATATCCTGTTATCGTTCACTCGCAATACCACTCCACTCAAGCATCACGCTTCTGTTACAGAATAGCTCAGCCATCAGTCTTGATTTTGCATACAACAGTGGTTCATGCTCAACTATTTCCTGTCAATTCCCCAGCCGCAATAGCCTCACTTGGGGGCGTCTTGATTATGATTTTCGCAAACAACAAGGGAAGTTCGCAAATCGCCTCGACATCAATAATCCACACTTGGGGGCGAATTCTGCCATTGACTAAGGAAAACATATTTTTTCTTAACCCACAACAAGTTGGAGGTTAAGAGGGGGCGATGTTTGTACCATAAGTAAAAATACCACTTAATGGGCCAAATTGATACTTGAATCATCCTTTGGGTCCTCATCCAAGCCCGCTGACCAGTCAACCAAGGCAGCCCACCAGTCTACACAGACCAGCCAATGGTCAAAGTCGGTCAACATACGGTCAAGGTCAATGGTCATAGTCAACGACCAGTCAATGGTCAAAGTCAACCGTCGGTCAACTATCGAAGTCAGTCACACCCCTAGCCTATTTTAGGTCTTATAGCCAGCAACGCTGCTAACCAATTCCCAGCCAAAAACTCTTCCGCACTGCCAACCGGTTTCGGTCATATCGCCATGACAAGCCAATCATCTGCCAACCAGCCCATCCAGTCAGCTAACCAATTATCTTTGACAGCCGCCTTTCTACCCATGCATCCAAACCGGTCCGCTTAACCAACATCCTACCACATCCGATCAAGCCAGTCGCATCCATACGCCAGACGACCGATCTGCCCACACTGCCATTCAATCGAAACTTGACCATAATGACAAGAAACAGTTTCATGCGAATTTATCAAGGGCCATAAAGGAGGCAGTTACATACAGATTTATGATAGAGGCATAAAGGAGGCAGTTACATACAGATTTATGATAGAGGCATAAAGGAGGCAGTTTCATGCAGACTTTATGAGGGAGGCATAAATGGGCAGTTTAATGCCATTTAAGTTGATATTGAAAATTAGATGTAAAACGGTATAAATAGGGAGAGCAGAAATCATTTGGGGGGGGGGGCAAGGGGAGAGAAAATCAAATGTTGTAACACAAATGATCAATAAAATTACTCCCAAAGGGGATTCACCCGTGGACGTAGGCAACTATGCCGAACCACGTAAAACCTGTGTCAGTCTCTTTTGTTTGTTCTACGAATCATCTCCCAACCCCCAATCCAAAATACCATCCAAACAACCAATTTCATTGTGTTTCGTGCCCAAAAGTGATTTTGGGTACAAACAGGCATGCCGAAGAAAAGTGCCCGAAACCACGACAGTTAAAGCATTGTACATCATCAATAGGAGATGTTGCACCTTTAGAAAAACTATTTTTCCTGTTTCTCAAGATTTTTCTAAATTGTCATGGAGTAACATCCTTAGCATCTAGCGAACCAGATTTATCCTTAGAGGATTCAGAATTGTTTGCAGCTTTAAGAGAAATTACCTCTTTTTCAGATCGTTGTTCTGTAGTTGCAGAATAACCTACAACTACACCCTCAATAGAATTAGTAAAAACTCAAGAAGTTCTTGATGATGAATAACAATTTTCTTATTAATGTTCTCAATTGATCACAAAGAAGTATCTAAATGGAATTAGAATAGTTACAACTTTCTCTATTCTCTTTCCTAAAATATTTTCTAACACTCACTAAAAGAACCTCTCGAATTTTACATTTGAACTCCTATTTATAGTAAAATTTATAATTTGTTCATGAGTTACGAAGTATCGCAACTCATGCTCGCAAAATTACTCCATCCTCGCAAAACTTCATATTTCTCCGCGTTTCTTCTATCATCGTAACATTTTATAATTCTTTTCTCCTTTATTTATTACGATAATCGTGACCTATTATCTTGCGATATTCAGTACTTACATCTTGCCTCTTCTCATGTCAATTCTTTGAAGAAGAAATGTCATGAGAATCCCTATTCTCGTAAATTTAGTGTAGTTATTGTAGTTGCAGAATAACCTACAACTACACCCTCAATAGAATTAGTAAAAACTCAAGAAGTTCTTGATGATGAATAATAATTTTCTTATTAATGTTCTCAATTGATCACAAAGAAGTATCTAAATGGAATTAGAATAGTTACAACTTTCTCTATTCTCTTTCCTCAAACATTTTCTAACACTCACTAAAAGAACCTCCCGAATTTTACATTTGGACTCCTATTTATAGTAAAATTTATACATCTGTTCATGAGTTACGAAGTATCGCAACTCATGCTCGCACAATTACTCCATCCTCGCAAAACTTCATATTTCTCCGCGCTTCTTCTATCATCGTAACATTTTATAATTATTTTCTCCTTTATTTATTAGGATACTCGTGATCTATTATCTTGCGATATTCAGTACTTACATCTTGCCTCTTCTCATGTCGATTCTTTGAAGAAGAAATGTCATGAGAATCCCTATTCTCGTAATTTTAGTGTAGTTATTACCACCCTTCAGATTCGCAACACGTCTTTTTACTTTTCCCTCATCTTTCTGACACGTTCCTTCGTAACCGTTCTTTTCAACCGTTCACGCTTACTCGTATTAATGAATTTTTATCTTCATCAAACTCTCTTATAAATATTATCCTTTGTCTTTGCTTTTTATTCTCTTACTCATCTTCTTCACTGCTTCTGCCTCTGCAACCTCTTCTATTTTTCCTATTTTCCCTTTTATATTCAATGGCACCAAAGAAGAAAACTATTGAACAGCTTAATGCGGAACTTGCTGATAGAGACCTTATTCTTTCGAGATTGAAGGTTATGATAATAAGTCTTCTCTCTGTGTGAAGCTCTTTACCAATTATGTTTGGGATGATCAGAAAATTTTAATCTCACGAGGTCAAATCCTCGCAGGTCTTCCTCTTCCTCTTTATGATGTTAACTTTCCTTTATTCTACGAAATTATTTCCACCCCAATTTTTCTTGTGCCATTTATCAATTGATTTGGTGATTGTATTCGCCTCTTAGTTGAATTCGCAAATCGTGTCTGCTTTTGGGAAATCTTTATATTCAACTGATCTTAGAAAACCTGGGTTTGAGAATATAGAAATTGTTCTTGCGAATTATACAGTTGAGGGTTTCTTCAAAAATTACACACCAATTCCTGCGATAAAAGAAGATAATCGTTGGGGTGTTCGTCTTCATCGTAAAGCCAATATCGCAGCAGATGATCTTCTCATGCACGATATTGATTATGCTTCAGGAAATAATAAGACACCTCGTCGTTCTAATGATGAAGATTGGTATAAGTACCCTTTAATGTTATCATGTTCTTATATTACTGGGATAGTAGAACTTCCTGCGAATCTTAAGACCGCTATTATCAACCTTGGGTTTTTAGAAATGTATGTATTTCCACTTTATTATCTTTTTGCTACCCTTTAATTTCAAATGAGATAAGAAACACTCTTGTATTTTTATAAACAATATATTGTTGCCTCTGTTTCTTATCCTCATTTGAATTCACAGGTTCCACTTCTTCCTGAGATTGCTGCGAGTGAAAATAAAAGTTCCACTTCTTCTAAAAGGCTTACTGCGAGGCAACAAACTCTTCGTTCTGCGAAGGTCTCTCAAGCTTCTGACAGTCAAGATGATGCTCTTCGCAAAGGAAAAATAAAACTTCAAGATATTGTTTATGAGAGAAAGAAAAAGAAGATACTCTCAACCAAATCCCATTCCAATGTAATTTCCTATGATAAGGACATTGAGGAAGATCTTGGTGATGAAGATAATAAATTTCTTGAGAAGGATTTTAGTTCTAATTCTGATACCCTTTCTGACAAAGGAGATGATGATGATGTCGATGAAGGTGGGAATGAAGATTATAGCATCCCAGAAACTTTTGCCTCAGCAATGGTTAGCATTTCTGAGGCTTTCCTCCATTCTTCTCGTGGATTAGGGAATTCTCCTACAGTGAATGCTCGCAAACTTATTGCGAAGGCTTGTAAAGTTCCTACAGTTATTGATAATAATTCCCTCAAAGGAATTTCACGATTCGTCTCTCCTGCTTCATTATATGCTTTAGGCAGCATGGTAAGTTTCTTCTCTATTCCTTTTTTATTTCCTTATTTTATCGATTTCTAACCCCTTTTTTCTTGTTTAGGTTGGAAGAGTTAGTTGTGTTGCTGCTTCCGATTGGGAAAGACGTCATTCTATTCTTTGAGAAGAAAACTTTAAATCGTTGTAAGAAGTTAGAGGTTGAGAATTCAAGTCTTCGTTAGAAAATAGAAGATCTAAATATTGATAACGCAGAGTTAATATCTCGTCACGAAGATAATTCACAATCTGCGAGTATCGCAATTGATAATTCTTCTCTTCTTGAGGAGAATAATCAATTAAAGCTTGAAATTTCTTCTCTTCGTGATGATAAGAAGCAACTAGAAGGTAAATTCCTTGCGATGATAATTATTTTGGTTACTTTTCCTTCATAATTTGCTAACCAATCCCTTAATTTCTTTTCTTGCTGCAGAAAATCTTGCGAAGATAAATAATAATCTGGAAACTCTCCTTGCTAATCGTAATAAGAAAATTTCTGACTTGAGATCTCAACTTCTAATTTCAAAGATAACCATAGTTTATATGTCAAGCATTTTCGAGCTAAGATGACTCGCAAGATTTGCGAAGATAATGAAATTCCTCTCAAGAAGTACCATACACTCCTTTCTGAAGAAATTCCTGAAGATACTCCATATCTGGAAATTTCTGAAAGTGAAGTTGAAGATGATAGTGAAGTTGAAGAAGAAGATCATTTTGATGGGAACAAATCGCCTGAAGAATAACTTCATTCTTTTTTTCTTTTCTTTTGTATATCTGTTTTGTAACTTTTCCATACAACACTTTCTTCTTGATTATGCTTTTAATCAATCCATCAATTTATTTTTCAAAGCTTAATTTGAATTAATCTTTCTTTGATGTTTATTTCCCTTATTCGCGTAACTTGATCATGTGGAGAGAAATAATATATCTTAAAGACTTAGCTTAGTATTCCCTTTTCCCTTATTATTTCTCTTCAAATGATCAACTATCACTGGAAGTATTAGAATATCCTTCTGAATTTATCTTACGAATTTTCTTCTTATTGTGATTATGAATAAGAAATCTTCCCTTCAAAGTATAAGGAATATAAGCCTTTTGCTTTTTATGGAATGTTGCGAAGTAAATAATAAATCTCCCCTTGAAGTATAGAAAGTATGAAGTATATAAAATATGAAATACCTTTAAGAAGTATAAGAAGTATAAGAAGTATTAGAAGCATTCAATTTATGAAGAATTGCCCAATATATGAAGAAGTATAGAAAATTATTACTCATTGTATGAAGAAGTATAATAAGTACTTAACCTTCGCAAAATTAAATATCCGTTGAAGAAGTATAATAAATACGAGATATTCTTGAAGAATTATAAGAAGTATTCAACTTTTTTGGGGAAGTATTCAATATATGTAGAAGTATAAGAAGTATGTAATTCTCGTAAATATTTATGAATATGAACTTATCTATATTTGATTGTTATCAAAATCGCATCTTTTGTTAAGTCTTCATTAAAATTCTTCAATGATGTTTTCTTCTTTGATAGGTCTTCTTGTAAAAATTCTTCAATGATATTGACAAAGTTGTCTTCTTTTCCAATCTTCATAATGTATATTCACTGAATAATTTCTTTAGTGATATTGATGCAATAAATTTCATTAATTTTTGTGGTCTTATCATGCCTTCCTAAGTAAAGGTCTTATTTTGCCACCTCTTTTGTATTAATTATTTGCGATAATATGACAAGTCTGAACATTCTTGCGAACATACAATCTCGTGACATTATCGTCTTGCGATGAAATCGCAGGACGTTCTTACACTTTCATGCAAAAACCCATTGATCTCATCTTAACTTCTTTGTATAGTATTTTAGCCTCTTCAGGAAATGTTGCGACAATATGACAGGCCTAAACATTCTTGCGAACATAAAGCCCCATGACATTGCCGTCTTGCGATGAAATCGCAGGACGTCTCTACACTTTCATGTAGCGACCCATTGATCTCATCTTAACTTTATTATGTTCTGCGAGTTCTTTATTCTTTTCTTTCTTTCTTTCTTTTTTTTTTTTTTAGAAGGCTCGCAGAACTTCATTTGTTGCACAAATATGACAAGCCTTTATGTTTTCGCAAACAAGAAGCCTCGTGACATTTGCGTCTTATAGCACTTATCGACTCCCTAATGGAGGGTGCTGCCCTTTATCTTCCCCGATTGCCCCTTCAAGGAAGCGTACATCGACCATACAAGGTTAGATCTTCCCATCCGGTTCTGCCAACAACCAGCTTTTGATCGCAACCTCTTATCCTTTTTGCCTATAGGGCTTATAGTTACGAGGTTGCACCCTATGGGGTATCTTTGGGCCAAGTGCATCATTTGCCAAGACTTGTCAAAAATGGCAGATGTGGTTCAACCTCACCCGGCACTCTTGACTCAACCGTGTACCTCGGCGCCTTGATCGTTTTCTGCACTTCTTGGGAAAGACAGTATGCCTTAGTCGCCCAGCCTAAATCTTCTTACACCGCATTTTATATTGCGTAATGTCGTTAGATTATGTGAGAATCCAAGGTGTCTAACCCGGATAGGTACCCCATTATTGGGTTGTACCCCAAATTTTTTACCATGTACTAAGGGCCCTTGGTGGTGTTCCGGTTACCCTTAGCCACGTTATAGGTACCCCTTAAATGACGTACTTTAGGACTTTGCCTCTTACGAATTATAGCTTCGCGAACTAGGGTGTACGCCACAAAGGTTTGCCTGTATAAAATTTTCTGCGGCTCTCTTTCTTTTTTGGAGGATGATCACAGATTGCGGTCTTTTATTCGCAAATTAATGAAATTTTAATCGGAATATAAATTCTGAAAATTTGTGAGTCATATCCAGTATTTGTTAGTATTTGTTACTGAATATCGCAATATGGAGTTACTGGATATGACTCCATATTGTTTTGATTTTCTTCTAGTGTAATGTATTCTTCTTGCAATTCTCGTAATTCTGTCATCATTATGGAATTCTTTCTTCTGAAGATTTGAACATATAATTGTTCAGTTGCGAACATCGCATTTATGAAGGACAGAATCAAGTATCTCTCATCTACACGCCCTGCCATATCGCTGCACATAGTCTTCCATCGTCTTACCAAATGCTTCAAACTTTCACCCACTCTTTGTTTTAAACCAAATACATCTTCAATACCAAGACGTGAAGAGTGATTTGTGATATATGCTCCAAGAAAAACTGCTTGCAAATGATTAAATGACGTAATAGTGTTCTTAGGGAGTCCTTCGAACCACTTTAGAGCTTCCCCTGTTAAACTTGATGCGAAGTACTTGCATAACACATCATCATGATTCTCCCATTGTAACATGCATCTTATGTATGCTTTAATGTGTTGAATAGCACATGAAGTCCCATCAAAAATACTGGTAAGTGTGGGCAAGTTACATTTTGGTGGAATTCCTCCCATCTGTACTTCTCTAGCAAATGGAGTCCTCGCAGCTTCTTCTATTGCTTCATCTAATTGCCTCCTATCTCCTCCTCTTCTATTGTTTATCATCCTCTCATTTCTTCTAATTCTCGAAAGATTAGTGCATTTGCCTTTAATTCTCATCCATTGGTCTTTTTAATGCAGCTTCTCTTCTTCTACGTTCTTGCACTTCCTCCCTGCGATCCTTCGCATTCTATCATATTCTTCATTAATGTTTTCATTCGCATAATTCTGCAAATATCTTCTTTCTAAATTATCATAATTGTTCAGTTGTAAAGCATCTTGGAATTCTTGTTCTTCCCTTTCTATTCTTCTCATTCTTCTCATGCGAACATCAGGAATTTCTTCTTCTTCATTTCTCCTTCTTTTGTGACTTATTTCTTCTTGATTTACTTGTACTCTGATTCGAGAATTTGGTTCATTCCTTTCCATACATTTTGTTGATTTACAATTCTTCTCTTAATTCTTTCATATTCAACATTTTGTTTGTTACGAACTTCTTCATGTTTTCTTACTCCATTCTCGTGACTATTTTGATGTATTGCTTGTTGTCTCTCAATTTCTTCCATAAGTTGCTATTCTTCCTCTCGATTCTGATTGTTTTCTTTATGATTTGGTCTTGTTCGTAAATTCTCCATATTTTGTTCGCGGTTTGGTATTAAAATGAAACGATTTTCTTGATTTCTATCACCTTGATTCTGCGTTTGTTCTTGCATATCATTTTCATTATTGATTATCGGTGAATTTTGTCCTTCTCTTTCTATTCTAACATTTGATCTTGCAACACTTTGAGATTTCCTCCTTTGTAACATCTCATTTTCCATTCTCAATTCTTGATTTTGTCTTGTCAATTTGTCACGTTCTTCAGCTTCGATCATTCGTTCTTTTTGGATTCCTTGTCTCAATGTTTCTAGCATATCCCTTTCTCTTTCAAGAATTGTTCCTCCCATCAACCTTCCATTTTCTCTGATTTGTGGTTCTCTATCTTCTTCTTCTGGTGTATTAGTTCACCAAGTGTGTATACTTACTTGATCATGATCTTCTACTTGTTGAGCTTGATTTCTTCGATTGCTCCTTCTTGTACTAGGTTCTCCTGTTATATTTGCTTCTCCTCATGCTAATCTTACACTTCTCCTTACTTCAGTTAATGGTTCTGATGTGTTTCTTCTTCTTATCATTTTTTGGTACATGAATTCTTTCAATCCTGTTTCTAGCGCCAATTATGTAGTTGCAGAATAACCTACAACTACACCCTCAATAGAATTAGTAAAAACTCAAGAAGTTCTTGATGATGAATAACAATTTTCTTATTAATGTTCTCAATTGATCACAAAGAAGTATCTAAATGGAATTAGAATAGTTACAACTTTCTCTATTCTCTTTCCTCAAACATTTTCTAACACTCACTAAAAGAACCTCCCGAATTTTACATTTGGACTCATATTTATAGTAAAATTTATACAGCTGTTCATGAGTTACGAAGTATCGCAACTCATGCTCGCACAATTACTCCATCCTCGCAAAACTTCATATTTCTCCGCGCTTCTTCTATCATCGTAACATTTTATAATTCTTTTCTCCTTTATTTATTACGATACTCGTGACCTATTATCTTGCGATATTCAGTACTCACATGTTCATTATCAAAGATCTTTAAATTTCCAACAAGAGTATTTCTGGAGAGTGTAGAAAGATCGTTTGCTTCTTCAATGGCATGTTTATTAGACTCGTATCTTAATGGTAGAGACCTGAGAATTTTGCACCCAATAACTTTCTCTGGAATAGTTCTTCCTAACGAATATTAGGAGTTAACTATTTGAGAAAGGCTTTAGTTAAACTCACCAAAGGTTTCATCATCAGACATGCTAAGGTTTTCCCAGTCAGATGCAAGGTTTTGAAGCCTTTCTTATTTATCTGCGGCATTCCCTTCAAATACGGTTTCTAAGATATCCCAAGTATCTTTAGAATTATTACATGTAGTTACATGGTGTTGAAGATCTGGGGTAATGGCATGGATAATAGCATTTAATCCGTCAGAATTTTTCCTTGCAACACAAATATCGACATCACTATAACTACCAATATCCTTTGCAACAATTACACTGTATACTATAACTGTTGTAGGATCATAGCCATTTACAACATGAACCCATGATTAAAAATCATGTGCTTGAAGAAAGGCACGCATATCAATTTTCCATTATAAGTAATTCGAGCCATCGAAAACTGGCGGTACGTTTATAGAGATACCACTTTGTTCCATAGAATCAGATTGCTGCAAACACAGACTTATGAGGTCTTAGCGTGTTTGCCCACTCTGATACCAATTGAAAAAGCGAGGGTACTACACCACACCCAATATTTCGTTAGGCAATCTGTATGGACTAAAGATTAATAATATACTGAGAGTAAAAACTCAATCAAAGAATAATACTAAAGATTTTATCCTTTTTTCTCAAATCAATCAGCAGATCAGACATATAGAAATCTATGAGACTAATTGATATGAGAAATACTTGGACGGTACTAAAAACCAATATCCAAGATCAATCAAAGTCATATCCAACAAACAAGTTCGAATTTATCAATGATGATTAATTAACGCAGAAACTGTGATATTTCAATTATAAAGATAAACAATCTAATGCGGAAAAGAAATAACAAAGACACCAGAAGTATTGTTAAAGAGGAAACCGCAAATGCAGAACCCTAAGACCTAGTCCAGAATAAACACACACTGATTATAAGCTGTTGCACCAATTTCCTACTACCTATTCAGACTAGATGTAATACCTTCTTCAGTTGTATTCAACCACTTGTAGAAATCCTAGCAGAACACCGATTCTCTTTAGGAATTCTTTTCGTAAAACTTCTATCAAAACACAAATTATCTTTAGAAGTTATTCTCAAAAATCTTATAGCAGAACAAGGTTCTCTTCAGAAGATATAATAACAACGTTGATACTTTTCGATCTTTTGTTTTCACAAAACACCGATTTGATTTCCCTTTAGATGTGAATCAAGGTTTTGGAAATCTTGTGTTTGTTTTGAGAAAAAAAATTACTAGGTAAAAGTAATATCAAAACAAACTTGTAGATTAGGGTTTATTATACTCTTCTAAAAAGGAAGAGAAACCTAATAATTCTACAACAAGAATAACTAGAATAAATCTAGAGATATCTTGTTTAAAACTTATTAAGGATTTTTATGAGATACTTTGATCGAAGTTTTCTTTCTATTTCCGATTTCGGCCAACTAGTGTCGGTATACAATCAAAAACTGAAATCTATCAAAACCAGGTTTTATGATCAACAACTCTTGAATGGTCTTATATTAGAAAAGAAGACCTTAAAATAGACAAGAGGTGAAAAAACTAGATTACAAGTTGTACAACAATCACGATTTTTATTATCAACTAGGCTTTGTGATCCCCAATACAAATACTTTTATCTCACTCTTGTTTGTGAAGAATAAAAGACATGGAAAACAACCTTATGAAGCTTACACCAATTTTCCAAAGGGGATGAAAACGTGTAGCACTCACGAACCCTTTATTTATCGTGAACAAGGTAGCTTGAAAGCTAAGCAAAGCTATTTTCCTTTTTCAAGACTCTCCTAATTTTGGGAGTCTTTCCTAAGTTATAACTCTTGCCAAAATAATTAAATAAATATTAAATCTAGAAAATATTGTATTTATGAATAAATCATAATTTATCTTAGGAAGTAAAAGATATCACAAACACTTTAATATGTTAATCAAATATGTTTGGAGTAATAGCTATCTTGCCTAGATAAGGAAACATCAAAAACTTGACTAAAAAAGACTTATAGTCGCGTAATTGGGCTCAAGTCCGTGAATTGTTACAAACAATTTGTGGATTGTTTCCTACCAATGAACTGTAATAGTTACAACAACACTTATAACTGTTACTTTAATAAATCACTCGTAACTTCATCGTTATAACTAAGAATTATGTGATTCTTGGATCGTTGAATTGGTAAGCTCATTCACTATAACATGAGAATATTTCCAGGGATAAAGGTTATTGTCACAAAAGTCGTGGCTCAAATAACCTCGAGTATATATACATAAATGTACATTTACCGTCATAGGAATTGTTCCATTGAGTGAGCATTTGTTTCGATAGATTAGAAAGGTAGAATTGAACAAGAATCCAAATGAAATCAATTACCACATACCTTTGTTGATGAAGTCGTCGTTGATGTTTTCTTGTAGTCTTCAATCTTCATCCTTCAAGGATACAGTGGCGGAGCCAGAAAAAACATTCAGGGGGGCTAAAATAAAGTTTATAATTTTTTATAAACTCTGACGGACTAAATGTTAATATTTAGTGGGCTAAACATAAAATATGAGGAGAAGTATAGGGTTTTTATGCAGTTAACTATATTTTAGGGGAGGGGGGTAGGGGTGGTGTTAGGGCCAGGGTTAGTCAAGGCTCCGACCCTGCAAGGATAGCTCTTCTTAGACCTAATCTAGTCCGAAATTAACTTTAGTATATTAAATCAAGAATGCGTTTTGGAAACTAAATTTGACAACTAGCTTGACATACCAACGCTAGTGGGTTCAACCAAGTAATGCTCTATCACTCTCTGTTTTACAAAAGGGTACCCCAATGTAAGTTTTTCTTTCGATAACAAATTTTATTTTGTGATCAAAAAAATGAATAAAATAAAATAATTGAAGATACAACTTTCGCGTATAAACAAGTTTCTTTGAGTGGCTGATGCGCATTAACTTTTTTTTTTAGGGATTTAATTTTTAACTAAGCTACATGTACTATGCACGAGTAATAATAAAATAGATCTAGCAATCATACGAAACACCTAACAACATTTAGCAAAATCATCTATTATATTGGTGTAAGACTTATAACCATTTACAGATAAAAATAAAGCAGGTGCAGGTCCCTATAAAAATAAATTGATGACAATTATGCGCGTTGTTGAATTGGAACCGATGGATGGTTGTGATGATACTTGCAAAAACACTTGATAAATTAAAAATTTGTCTAAATTAGCTGATTTATTGCAACTAGCATGTACTCATGTTGGTTATACTGCTAGATCAAAATATCCTCGAGCAACATGGGTAGGCCTGTCAATATATATCCGATATCCTGAATCTGTTTCCGAGTATTCGATATCCTATATGATTTTATCCGTTTTATAGTATATCAGATTGGATATTCTATCGGATATTTCTTCCTTAATATAACGGAATCAGATTAATCTCGATCCGAATTGTTAATATCTGATATCCGATAAAATAAGGATTTATTTGTGATTTACCTTAACCATATTAGAGTCGAGTAGAAGAGTAAGGAAAAATATCCGATATGAAATGCTTGAGAAATTGAACTTAAATTTCAATTATGAACATGCTTTACAAAGTTTTTTACATTTTTTATCAGTATCGAAAATATCCGATATCCGATAGCTTAGCCTATCGGAATCGATATCTGATTTTGATATCCTATACGATATTAACGGATATCGAATATCCGATAGCGCTTAACCTATCGGAAACGGATTTCCAAATATCCGACGGATATTCATCCATTGACACCCCTAAGCATGGGTTAAGTTTTTTTTTTTTTCCCAATAGCTCCACCAAATTCCTATAATTTTTTTTTTACGGTTGGATCAGCGTCAAGGCAATCCAAGGGTACGAATCGAGAGACAGACCATTACACGCTTCGGCTAAAAACTACAATATCATCATTAACCCTTTGTTCTCACATTCTGTTCCTTGCCCCGGACTAGACCAGAATCAACTAGTGATGAAAGAAACACTGTAAAACCCCTCTCTGAAATAAAACCAAAACCTAGGGTTTGAAAAAGAAATAAAAAATGGTGGGAATGACATCAAATGCGAGAGAGAAGACAAGCAATGTTCTTCACTTGATCAAATACACGACTGATATGCCCTTGAAACTCCAATACTTGGATCAATTTAAAGAGATTTTGTTAAAGAATGGTGATTCTTTATGCTCTGAGTTTTACCCTAATCTTGTCGAATTTCAGAAGGATCGTTTTAGTCCCATTCGTAAATTACTCGCACAGTATGTATCTTTTCTTCCTCTCTTTCTCCATTTGTTGATTATTATGTCTAGCAAAAATTTCAATTATTAGTTTAATGTGTTGTTGATTCAAGGGTTCCTCTGTTAAATACTGCACTTCCACCACCAAGAACAAAGCAGCTCCACCAGAAATCTGTTGGATATTTTCAATAACTTAGAAAATAAAACTGTTTTCGTTTTTGGTTTGTCACTATGATGGGGAAGTGTTCTGTGTTGGATAAACACAATGGATGTTAGTTGGAGATGAAGGGACACCTCTAATAGGTGTGATGGTTCATAAAGGACACAACCATTCCCAACAGACACCTTATGTGTCTTTTGGAAGTGAATAGGCATCTCCAATAGGCATGAATAACCCTATAAGTAGTGAAGGAATTCTCCCATTCTAGAGAATGAATTCAACTTGTTTTCTCTCCATCTAAAGCATCATCAGAAATCTCTCTCATGTGTTCTTGGTTGGGTCAAGGGGTGCAAACCTTGAATCCAATTTCTGTTGTAGGGCTTTCATTGTATCCTGAAGGCATTATTTCGCATACCTGTTGCAATCGCCAATTTATATTGGGAGGGTAGAAATAATCGTCTAAAAGAAATCACCAGAGCCTTGAAAGCTTTTGAGTACAACAACAATTTCTTTTAGTGTTATCATCCTCTGTTTTATACCCAAAATTTCCAACAGTTTTAGACGATTAAATTCAGACAAGACAGAGGAAACGAGAATAAGGGAAGTTGGAAAACAAGTCAATTTATAGTGGAAACCGTGTTCGGGAACATGATGTTGTTTATGGAATTTGATTCAATCATTGGCGCGCAAACTCTCAAGGGTTGTGGTCAAGGAAACTTCCATGAAATCAGATAAGTATAATATTTCCAACAATCTTAAAGACTAATACATCCTTAGTATCTCGGTTTCTTAGAAATAGTTACTGCATGTGTATGTTATGTGGATGAGCCATTATAATCACAATCTGTGCATATTATCGTCTAGCCTTTGTTAATGCTGTTATGTTAAGTAAAGCATATCATAAATTTGCAACCGTGATTTTTACATCCACATATTCATCTGTGACATGATTGGTTTTCACGATAATGCTTAGTCCTCTTGATTGGGGTTAGTAATGCCATATATATATATATATTTTTTTTTTTATGATAGCATGAGATATCTAATAAATGTATTAGAAGTTCTAATCCTTTAAGGGTGCATAACGGTTGGATGTACGTGGTTTAAATTGACTGTTCAATTTACCCGCATGTGGTGATTGAATGAGGCTTTGTTTAGAATGTTTGCAAAGGAAAGCCAGATCCATAATGATGGTACCCGTACCGGTATATTGGATTTGAGGTTTTAATTTCTATTTAGAAATTATGGGTTACATGTTTGACACAAATGGTATTTCATGATATTGAGTTGCATTTTGGCATTTGAGAATTATCATGAAATAGGGGGAGAATTTATACGAAAATGTCGTATAAAATTTTTCTAGTTGGTGGATTATTTTAAAACCAAAATCGTCATAATTGTTGAGACAACAATGGTATGGCATGAACATAATTCTTGCGATAAGAATTATAGGTTCCAAATTTGGAAATTGGCAGGTCTTAAATGACATCGAAAGGGAAAAATGGAATACCGGTCAATATTTAACATATTGGAAGATTGGGCGGCCGACCAAATATCCAACGATGAGGTGTTACGATATTACCGATGCATAAATTATGAACATTTGCATTACATAATGTAGAATGTTAAATAGACATTGTCTATGTTTTTTGGGTATGAATTTGTAGGGGATTGGGCATGAGTAAAAGAGTTACTCATCAAGGTATTATATTTGTTGAGATAGCAAATATATAAGTTGCCTACAAATTTTCAATGCCTCTAGTGTATGCAAGTCTATAATGACTTCTTGTGAATTAACCGTAAATGTTAATTAGGATCACTAGAGAAGTTACAATTATTTTGTAAAATCAAAGAGGAACATTTTTTAGTAATGTTTTCTAATTGATTGCATTAGTAGATGCAATTAATGAGAAGAAATGGCTTAAAACCTAACTTGTAGAGATCCTATTTTGGAAGAAGCCATCTCAGGAAGTCTTGATTAATTGTGAATCAGGATATGATCTATAACGTCTTTAACAAGACTTATAATGAAAAGTCAAGACATACAAGTCTTAAACAAGGAATCAGTAAGTCAATTACTCAAGAAAGGAGTAATTGCGAGTTAACCATTGAAACGGAGAAAAGTTTGGTAGACCTACTTATGAAGAGTCTCCCAAAGGAATTAATTTCAATGAAGTATATAGAAATGGGACTAAGGTCTCATGAAGGAAGGTTGATCTCCCATAGTAAAACCCAACCTATGTTTTGAAAAAGATAAACAAGGTTCAATGTGGTACCAACAAGTTATGGCTGTAGATTATGGAGCACTAACATAAAACTTCCCATTTCAAGTTAGTGCTGGTTTTTTTTAAGAAAATAGGATGGATGTAAATCCTTAATGAGTCTCGTGATTAGTAAAAGGTGTCTCGCAGAAACACCTTGAGACTTACCTATATGAGTATGGAAATGTGGGCCGTTTCTAAGAGAAGAAGACCGTTCTCTAAAGAAGACTCATGAATAAGGATATAAGCACAAGGCCTTTATAGTGCTTGGCTACGTAACACATGATTTATGGAATCAATATGTGTGGAGACTAGGTTTTATCATAAGGGATACTTGGTTCAAGACTGGTTTCACCATAGAATCTCGATAAGGCTTTGATTTTCTTACACTAAGTGAAGGTTCAAACCCGGAAGGTACCTATCATTTATGTATTGGTTTCAACGATGATGCTTAGTCCCAATTGTGCTTGAACTACGTTGGCTTGATCCCACTCGGGCACGTAGGCGAGTCACTTGAGTGATGCGACCACTCCGGTTTTATAAGTTTTATTTTATTTTATGTTTTTTGGTTTTTTGAAAATAGGGGAGATTGTTGGATATTTTCAATAACTTAGAAAATAAAACTGTTTTCGTTTTTGGTTTGTCACTATGATGGGAAGTGTTCGTGTTGGATAAACACAATGGATGTTAGTTGGAGATGAAGGGACACCTCTAATAGGTGTGATGGTTCATAAAGGACACAACCATTCCCAACGAGACACCTTATGTGTCTTTTGGAAGTGAATAAGCATCTCCAATAGGCATGAATAACCCTATAAGTAGTGAAGGAATTCTCCCATTCTAGAGAATGAATTCAACTTCGTTTTCTCTCAATCTAAAGCATCATCGTAAATCTCTCTCATGTGTTCTTGGTTGGGTCAAGGGGTGCAAACCTTGAATCCAATTTCTGTTGTAGGGCTTTCATTGTATCCCAAGGCATTATTTCGCATACATGTTCAAATCGCCAATTTATATTGGGAGGGTAGAAATAATCGTCTAAAAGAAATCACCCGAGCCTTGAAAGCTTTTGAGTACAACAACAATTTCTTTTAGTGTTATCATCCTCTGTTTTATACCCAAAATTTCCAACAAAATCCTCCATGGCTGCACCACCAGCCATACCACCAAATCATCCCTGCACCAATGCCACTCCCTGCTTTATGTAGTGCTGTGGAGTTGGGGCTTTTGACGGAGATTGTGAGGGGGCTGAGGAGTTGGGCAGGTAGTGGGATTGGTGTTGGAGTAGGAGGTGGGACTGGTGGAGTGTGGAGGATTAGGCAGTTGAGCAGGTGGATGGTTTGGAGGTGGCATTGATGCCGAGGGAGTACTTGGTGGCGGGCAGGTGGTGCAGGTTTTGCTGCTGGTGGAGGTTTTTGGGGGTCGAGCTGGTGGAGGAACCCTTGAATGGAACTGCTGGTGTGATTTAATTCTTTTTGAGAAACTTAGGATCCTGATTGTCTTCTTTTTTCTTACTTGTTAAAATATAGGATAATTGGTGAAATTGGATCCACTTATGCGGAGTTGATACCTGAAATTGTACCAGTTTTGATATCATTTTTGGAAGATGATACACCAGCAGTTGCTAGACAAGCCATTTCTAGTGGTACGGATTTGTTTCGCAGGACGCTTGAGAAGGTTGCAGTAAAGGTTAGATATATAACAACATTATAACTCTCTTTAATCTTTTCAGTGAGTGTTTTTTTTTTTTAACAATATCATGATTTATAATGTTTTAGGGTCTAAGTGCAAGCGAATTGGATGATTCACTTAAAACAGCGTGGGAATGGATGTTGAAGTTCAAAGACGCAGTATGTCCCATTGCGTTTCAGCCTTTCAGGTAATTGATTCGAGAATTGGCTATGAGAGTCGCACGTTTTGAGATTTCTTGACTATATGAGCTAATTCAGCGATTCTATGTGTATAGAAGCATGGAACTGATGGGATTAGACTGTTAGCAATAAAATTTGTCGAAGCAGTTGTTCTTCTTTACACACCAGATCCTAATGGCTCCTCGGAGCCTCCCCCATGTCAATCTTCTGAAGGTATATCGTTTTAAGCCCTGAAATGAGACAACAGTAAATGATGTTTGATGATGGATTGGCTGAGATTGGTTGTAGTACTTCAGAGTTTCTGATGGCTGTCTATATTCTTTTGCAGGAAAAATAGAGGGATTCAGCATATCATGGTTGCGTGGAGGCCATCCAGTGCTAAATGCTGCTGATCTGTCAATGGAAGCCAGTCAAAGCCTAGGGTTATTGCTCGATCAGCTGCGGTTTCCACAGTGAAATCACTCAGTAATCTAACAATAATTGTTCTCATCAATAGGTTAGTATTTTTTTTTCTTTGTTCTATCGTGCAGTTGGGTAATGATTATTGATCCTCTATTCGTGTTTCGTTCTTTCATTATATTCTGATTGATGTTTGTTACCAGTCTTTCAACCATTGCAACCAAAAGGCCTGCATTTTATGGCCGTATTCTGCCGGTATTGCTCGGCTTGGAACCATCAAGTTCTGTGGTCAAAGGGGTGCGAGTTACTGGTGCACATCATGCTTTGAAAAAGGCATTCCTATCCTGCTTGCAATGTACACACCCGGGTGCTGCTCCAGTATGTTCCTTGTTTATGTAGATAAATTATACAGTTAATAGTTTTAAATTTGAGTAAAATAATGGTTTTCACCAGTGCAGAATTCTTTTTTCCTGTTTATGTACTTGAATGAAAGATATAGTAATGGATTAAAATGCTACCTGCAGTGGTGTGAGCGATTGGTTGGTGCCATGAGAGAAATGGAAGATGGGAAGTTGGTGGAACATACAACTGCCGGAAGTTTAGATGCGAGAACATGTGAGTCACAATCTACCGAGGTACTTATTTTCCCTCGTATTTCACTAATTTCAGGTTTAATTGTGTTTGGGGATGGTGAATTGAACTAGACGTAAATATTTTCCCTCGTATTTCACTAAATACATAATCACGTCAATACATATTGTTTGTGTATCATAAGCTCATGGGAGGGTGATACCTAGCACTACCATAATGAAAGTTTAGTTTGTGGTGTATCCGGTTATCTTAAATGCATCATAATGTCTTTGCAAAAGAAATTGTCATCGAATTTTTATTTTTCCACTCCTTCCTCTGAGGTTTTAATTGGTAAGATATTGCGTAACTACAGATTCGAAATCAGGTTCATGTGGCCATCTATTCCTCCCAATTAGCCATCCACTCCAATAAATGACCAGGGTAGTCTTAATTTCGTTGTATGTTACAGGAAGAGAAGCCCCTAACCAAAGCATATGATGCTGGACAAGAATCAGGAAGGAAAAGATCTATGATTCAAGAAATCAGTGATCCAGAGCAAGATGATGGGGTAACTGGGAAACGCGCCAGATCATCACCAATCAACTCGGAGGGGTCAAACAGAGACAGAAAACCTAATTTGAATCAGGGTACCCTTTCTTCGAATGGAGCAACATCCTCTACCGGAGATGGAGAGACAGGAACTGTGCAGCAGCTTGTTGCTATGTTTGGCGCATTGGTGGCTCAAGGTGACAAAGCTGCTGGATCATTGGAGATTCTTTTATCAAGCATCTCCGCTGACTTGCTAGGAGAAGTTGTGATGGCTAATATGAGGCGCCTTCCTCCTAAATTTGAGGAAGATGAAGAAACAATGTCGAACATGAGTTCTCTTTTGAACATAGCTGATAGTAATACCCTTGTCTCACATCTTATGTCACTTGTATCAGACATTCCTTCACTTTCTGCTGTGTTTCAACAGGTAATATCAGTTTATGTTCTTGATCATCGGATTACAAATGTCAACGTATTATGATTTCTTTCTTCTATTAGCAAAGATCTTTTCAATTTTGTTATTTTCTTATGGATGCGTGTGTTTCTTTTTGATTGAAACTTCAGAAACACTTGGAGGATGAACATCAAGAAGTGGTCACCTCTGAAATCAATTCAGCTTTTGGTAGCAGAAATGATACTATTGCAACAATAGCATCCATCATTATGACTAATCCAGGAAGTGTTGGTCACCCAATCAGGCCACAGTATGAAAGTCCAACTATGTCATCTGACATGCATGAAGTGGGTACACCTGAGAGTGGAATACCTGGTCTCGACTCCAGTGTATGCGCTGATGCTATGCCAGAAGCACCAGATGCTTCTCATTTGATTAACGTTGATACAGAAGGAGAAAATCAGGATAACATTACGAACTCAGATGGGAGTTATTTGATGGACTATTCTTCAACTGTTTCTGTGCTAGCCGATAAGACCGAGGAATTTGGCCTACAAGTACCTGTTTCAGATACCAATAGCGCTGTTTCTGCATCTAGCCAATGTATCCTCCCGAAGATGTCAGCACCTGTAATTGAACTTACTGATGAACAAAAGGATCAACTACAAAAAACAGCTTTCATTCGCATAATTGAGGCTTACAAGCAAATATCAATAGCTGGAGCCTCTGATGTTCGGTTTTCTTTACTTGCTTATTTGGGAGTTGAGGTAAGCAATTTAAGCTAACTTACACTTTTACGTGATTTTTTCATAGAAATGATATATGCAGTATTTTTGCTCGTGGTTCAAACTTTTGACAATTATGCATGTTTTATTTTTAACTACACAAATATACCAGGCGGCTAGATACGTAAAATTTGTAGTTTTATTTGGGTGAAAAATGGTCGCAATCTGTAGTCATTGTTCAGAGGCTACTCTGTTTAGTTTCTCAATGTTGTCTACTTTAAAACTCTTATTTACCCAATCTCAAATTTGCAGTACCCATTGGAGTTGGACCCCTGGAAGCTTTTGCAAGAGCATATATCGTCAGATTATTTAACTTACGAGGTAACAATTCGCTCAAGTCGGTTTTGATTCCCGAGTTAAGTTCCTTATTGAGTTGCACAAAGGTTTCTGTTTGTGAGCTATTGGGGTAGGCAGTGTTCTTGATTTTTGAGATACACTTAATATGCCTTATGAGAATGAGATGGGTCTTAAAAATGTGTTGGATGCTTCTAGTTCTTTTGTATCCTTGGGTATCTTTGATGCTAGTGCTCATATTATTATTTATATAGTGAAAGCAGTTTTGCTGACATGAATTGTTTGATGTCCTCAGGGACACGAGTTGACATTGCGTGTGCTCTATAGGTTATTTGGAGAGGCAGAAAAAGAAAATGACTTCTTTTCATCTACAACTGCAACTTCAGTATATGAGACATTTCTTCTCACCGTGGTGTGTAGTATTGTATTTCTTAGATTCTTTTTTTTTTAGTTCATATATAGGAACGACTTATTCTCATACTGATGATCAAGGAAATTATATCATGTAGGCTGAGACGCTTCGAGATTCTTTTCCAGCATCTGACAAATCTCTGAGTAGGTTGTTTGGTGAAGTCCCTTATCTGCCAGGGCCAGCATTTAAATTGTTGGAATCCTTGTGTTCTCCTGGAAGCAGCGAAATTACTGACAAGGAAACCCAAAATGGTGATAGAGTTACCCAAGGCCTCAGTGCTGTGTGGAGCTTGATTTTGCAAAGACCTCCAATTCGAGATGTCTGCTTGAAAATTGCTTTACAGGTGATCTCTGAGCTGTGGGCATTCTGCTTGAAATTGTGATTCAAATGAGGAGAAAACATAATCACTTCTTAGTCTACCTGTATTACCTTGTTAAATGAGACCTGTCAACTGAATCTTCTCTTTTTTTACCTTCTCAGAGTGCAGTCCATCAGTTAGAAGAAGTGCGGATGAAGGCAATACGTCTGGTAAAACATACTTATAAACTTGATGTTGATAATGTAAAATGTTGGCTCTTTCCATCGTTAACTTCCGTGCTTTTGGTGTTGCTGTCCTTTTAGGTAGCGAACAAGCTATACCCAATATCATCAATTGCTCAGCAAATAGAAGACTTCGCTAATGAAATGCTTCTCTCGGTAACGAAAAGAAATACTACAGAGGGATTGGATACTGAAGGACCAACCCCTGAAGTGCAAAAGGTATATTGGCCTTGTGATTTTAGTGATTAAGGTTACTTCCTTAGCCAATATCATTTAAATATATCCCGGAGGTCAAAGGTTACTAACAGAGCTTATATACAGGATGCTGATGTGGAAAAGCCTTCAAATGACCAGCTGTTATCAAAAACAGGTGTCGAGGAAGTTTCCTCTGATACAACCTCCTTGATCTCTGAGGCGCAGCGGTGCATGTCTCTCTACTTTGCTCTCTGTACCAAGGTAATACTTCTTGTCATATTCTATTCTTGCTGACTAATTGTCTTTGTTGTACATGATGCGTTCAAGTATCACTCTTTTGTTCGTTAAACAAGCTGTTATGAGTTTACCGCTGTTATTGCAGAAACGTTCACTTTTTCGGCAAATTTTTATTATTTACAAGAGCATTCCGAAGGCTGTAACTGAGGTCTGAAAACCACTTAATTTGGCATCTAATTTTTAATATGTAAAGCGACATCAAATTTTTACCTTTCATCTTTGTTCTAAGAACAGCTGTTTATTTGATTATATGGTGCAGGCAGTTCATCGCCATATCCCAATATTAGTTCGCACAATAGGATCTTCACCCGAGATTCTTGCAATTATTTCAGATCCCCCTTCTGGCAGTGAGAGCCTTTTATTGCAGGTTGTTCAGCCTTTTTCATTTGTTTGTTTGTCAATTGTTTCGGTAGATAGGCATTTAAAATAGTGATGTCTGAAATTTTATTTAGTTATATATTTTATTCTATTCAACCCATGCGAAAATGAAATTAAAACAAGCATCATATGTTGTACCTCTATTAAGCTCATGTCGAAGTGAAACTAATACTGCATTTGTCTGGTCTTCTGGGTTAGGTGTTACATATATTAACAGATGGCACAGTTCCTTCACCAGATTTAGTATATACTGTCAAAAAATTGTATGACTCGAAACTAAAGGTAGCATCCGTGATCTTTCATTTATTATTGGTTGTATTCAAAACTGTTATCATTTATGTGTATCCTGTTGTATGCTGCTCGCAGGATGTTGGAATTCTCATTCCAGTATTGTCATCTCTGCCAAAAGAGGAGGTTTTTATGATCAATCTACCTTTTCTGTTTCATCTCAATTCCGTTTTGTCATTTTAATATCATGATATATATATAGTTCATAAAGATTTGTGATATTTTTCATCTCTTATATGAGTTTTCTGTATGATTCACGAGTTTGTTTAATTAGGTGTTACCAATTTTTCCCAAGCTTGTTAACCTTCCGGCAGATAAGTTCCAAACTGCACTTGCTCGCATGCTACAGGTATTTCTCTTTGAGAACTTTCCCGTGGTATCACGTATCTGCAGCTTTTTCCTTTTTCTTCTCGTTTGAGTTTCTCTCAACTTCAGCCGTTATGTTGTTGTATTGTAGGTTCATTGTCATTGTAAATCACTGCTACTCAAATTTTATACTGATGTCTTGCTGGAAATATTGTTGTGCAGGGATCATCTCATTCAAGTCCAATACTTAGCCCAGCTGAAGTATTGATTGCCATTCATGGAATTGATCCTGAGAAAGATGGGATTGCCTTGAAAAAGGCACGTGTCATACTTCTCCTAAAAATTGGCCATTGTGCACTATGTTGAACACTTGAGCTAAGTAAGTACTTTTCTGTTCACAGGTTATGGATGCATGCAATGCTTGTTTTGAGCAACGACAAGTGTTTACCCAGCAAGTGCTGGCGAAGGTGTTGAATCAGCTGGTATGTGCCTCTGGAAACTTGATTAGTTTCATGCGTAGATGTACAATTTTCATCTATCAAAAATTTCTACAATCCGAGCATTTTCTTTACAGGTTGAGCAGATTCCGCTTCCCCTGCTGTTCATGCGCACCGTCTTGCAGGCAATTGGTGCTTTCCCTGCTTTGGTGAGGATTAATTTACATCATGTGCTTCAGCTTCCTGTTGGACTTTACTTTTGCTTGGTTACTTAGGCCATTTGTCTGTTATTTATTAAGTTGTGGATAGTTCAGTTTATTCTTTGAGTTTTGAGTTGTGAACTTTTCCCCACTATCTTAGAGAATAGGTTCTTGCTTAATTCCAATAATTCTGACGTGTTTGACTTACGGTGAATATATGGACATTGTAGGTAGACTTTATAATGGAGATTCTCTCACGACTTGTGACTAAGCAGGTACAATGTCATTGGCTAATATTTAAATTTGATGACTTGTTTGCTCACTCATGATTTTTTTTTTCCTGGTTGTCCCTTATATACGTTTTTTATTCATTGGTTGAGTGCAGATATGGAAATACCCAAAGTTATGGGTTGGGTTCTTGAAGTGTGCTCTCCTGACACAACCTCAGTCATTTGGCGTGTTACTTCAGGTAGGTTATACCTTGAGTATGCCTTATTGGCTTACTGAGAACACGATATGGAACATAGAGTTGGTGACGTTCCAGGATGGCCTTGTTCTTCGTTGGACTGACAGCCAAGATTTCAAACTCCATCACTTGTGCTGGCCAGGCAGAGAACTCATTAGACAGTGCAGCTTAAGAAATCAAGTTAAAGGTTTAGGTTCAATTACCCGAGAGTTGGATTGCTATCATGACCTCAAGAACTGCTAAGATGAAGAGGTCTTGAAGGTGTACCATTAATATGTTGGGGCCCAGTTTCGCGTATTTTTATTAAAATGGTTGTTTTCCACACCGATTCATTTGTTTACTATTACTGATGAAGTTATTATTTTCATTTAGTTGCCTGCAGCACAACTGGAAAGTGCATTGAGCAGAACTGCTGCTTCTCTGAAGGCTCCCTTGATTGCCCACGCTGAACAACCAAGCATCCGATCTTCTCTACCTAGGTTACTACACAAACTAACCTCTTTTTCTGATACAAATTGATCAACTTCTTGTTCACTGTGATTTTAATAAGATGAATGTTATGGACAGGTCAACGCTGGTGGTTTTAGGTCTTGCACAAGATTCTCAGGTTTCCAGTCAGGCACCAAAGAGTCCAAGCCATCAAACGACAGAAACTAGCAACTCTGTCACCGTGGCAGAGGGAGTGACAGAACCTAAAGAATCGTCAACAGCTAGCTAATTACTATCAACTGTTTGTTTGATTCGTAGCGGAAGTATTTCTTTCAGTTACCGTTAGATAGCTTAACTGAGCTCTGGTAGAACTTGGGACAAGTGAAGGATTGGTGGGATTTGAGGATCAGTTTCTGCAATGGAAGTGGAAGAAGGCCATGCACAGATAAATTGTTGTAAACTAGGATGAGTTGTATCGTATCTTAAAATTACTTAGAAAAGGGTCGTGCCCAAAAAGAAGAAGTTGCGCGGTGCGTGATTTTTGTAATGTAGTCAATGATAGTACTTGATTAAAAGTGTTAATTAGTCGGGTGTTTCAACCCCAGAACATCATTCCCTGAATCATGAACAATGCTATCTATCTAATTTAGCTGCTTCATCATCTCTGTGGCCTGTGGGTGTTGCATTGAAATTTCTGAAGATTATACTTTTGCTTATGTTCTGGTGTCTTCTATTCTCCATTGGAAAATAGCAGGGTCTGTTGAATTTTTGTTGAAAGTAAAAGTTGCCAAAAGTCTAAATTAGTCCCGTTTTACCCCCCACCCCCACTTACAGAGAGTTCAAATTTTAGAATCGGGGGTAGTATAGTAATAGAAAGTATACCACCGTTTTTCTTCTTTTGACACGTGTCTGTCCCGTTTCACGAAACGAGTCACTCCTGTTTTATATTCTCCGGAGAAAAGTAATTTCAGAAAACAGACACCAAAACAAAAACTTCACCTCAAGAACCCTAAAAGAAAAACTTTCTCAGTTCAATCTTTCTTCAGTTCTTATTAGTTACAGTGGAATGGATGTTCGAAAGTCACCTCGATTACTAAAGAATCCATCTGCTGCTGCTGCTTCATCTTCTTCCACTGGCCGAGTAGAAGAAAGAGAGGTCCAAGAAGAAGAAGAAAGCAGTAATCACAGCCAGCAGATCAACAAACTCATATCCACTTATTTTACTCCTCCGAAACTCAAACCCAATTCTTCTACTACTACTTCTACTACTACTATCGTTGAGAAATCACAGGAGGTGGTTGAAGAGAAGAAATCTGAGAAACCCATAAAGAAGAAGAAGGATAATGCTGGAGCTGGAGCTGAGAAGGATCCTCATAGAGTTTGGACGGATGCCGATGAGATTCTGCTTCTCAAAGATATGGGAGATTATGTTAAAAGAGGTGAAAACCCTAATTCTGCAGCTTTTTATGAATCTATCCAGACTAAAATTAGTGTAGATGTTAATTTTGAACAAATCAGAAATAAAATTAAGAAAGCTAGACAGAGATATGAAGCAAAAGAAAAGGAAGAGAAGAAAGGGCAAGTGTTGAGGTTTACAACACCTCATCTCCAGGAATGTCATGAATTGTCAAAGCCCATATGGGGGAGTGGTGGTGAACCAAAAGATGGTGGTGGTGTTGTTGAACGCAGTGAACCAGTTGGTGTGGAGAATGAAGATGATCTTGAAATTCGAAAGAGTAAGAGAGATAAGATGAGAAAAGCAGCGTCTAAGAAACCTGGAAAGGAAAATGGTGAAAGGAAAGATGGTGCTGTTGCTGATAAGCAAAAAGAAGTTGAAGCAGAAAATGTACATGTCAATGCTTTTGCTGAGAAGCAAAAAGAAGTTGAAGGTGGTCAAACCAAAGAGAGAAACAAGAAGAATAAGAAGAGAAAAACTGAAGAAAATGTTCAGGTCCATGTTGATGCTGAGAAGCAAAAAGAAGTTGAAGCTGGTGAAACCAAAGGGAAAAACAAGAAGAAGAAGATGAGAAAAGCTGAAGAAAATGTTCAGGTCCATGCTGTTGTTGAGAAACAAAAAGAAGTTGAAGCTGGTGAAACCAAAGAGAGAAACAAGAAGAAGAAGATGAGAAAAGCTGGTGCTGGTGATGCCGAAAGTGTGTCTGAAAATCTGTTTGGACAATTGGCTAAGGCAGCTTTGGGTTTAGAAAGTCTTCTAAATGAGGAAACTAAGAAAGCTATTCAATCTATTGAGCCGTCGAAAGTGGCGGCACTTGAAGAAAAATGGAAGAAGTTTCAAGTACAAGAGGCGCAGATGCTCATGGAAAGGGCCGTTTTGGTTCATGAACTTGCATCGATGATATCGGAGGCATCAGTGAGGTCACCAACTTCTTAAGTTTTTTTTTGCTTCGACTTACTGGACTACAAGCTGGTTTTTTGTCTTCTCAATAGCATAAGTGGGTAGGAAGTGGGTGGTATAGTGTTGGGATGTTTAGAACATTTTCAGGGTTTTAGTTATATGTTGCTATTGCTATTCTGTCACTTGAACATCTGTAATCGATTTTTATATCTATATATTTTATTTTTCTTATCATATCATAGATTATTGGTCTCGTAGGAATTTCACGGCTCTCTTAGACAGTTTTATTACACTTCTTATTCGGTGATACTGGTCTTCAATTTATTGAATGCAGAAATTATTTTAGTGGATTACGAGGTAGAAGGGAGTAACAAATAAGGAGAATGATATACATGTTGTCGTTTTATTAGAAACTAGATTCATAATTGGAACTATTAAACACAACATTGTAATCTACCAATTGCTGAAATATAAGAATAGCAAATTCTCACTGTTATTAGTCATGTAATGGATGGAAACCATTTACTGAAAAGATGCCATCTGCACAAATAACTTGGGATTAAAGAAGTAGCTGAGAGGCAGAGGAATTGGAATGCAACCAAAGATGAAGCTTCCCTTGGTTCTCCAGTGCGCCGGATTGGGGGAAACTCTTCAATCAAAGTATGTTTTCACTCCTCCCGCGACACTGCTTTATTATTTCGTATTCCCTTAGATGTGACATAAATGGGTTCATTGCTTCTTGTTGTGGTTGAGGAACATTATTGGAGACACCTTGTCTTTTTTGTTACTTGTGTTTGGAAGGTAAACATAGTCTGTAGAATAACATTGCCTGATACTCCAAGGTCCAGAAAGGTTTTTGGAGGGTAATTGACTGTGGAGGCATGCTTTTATCATTCATTTTTCTTTTTGCTGGTTATAATATTGATAAGTAAAACCTCCTTAGTAATAGTCGAGATAATTATAATCTTGAAAAATTGCTTTAGTCTTCCGGTCCCGACTTAGATCTGTGTGTTGCAGTAGTAATAATCTCATGTAATAAAATTTAGTTACTTGCTTAATGAAAATTGATATGCAATTGCCTACACTTTTCAAATGTCTGGAACCATGTCCTGTTTTTTTAGGACCGACCAACTAAGTAATTTGCGTTTTTTTTTTATCGCTCCCATGTCTGTTGATCGAAGGATATTTATACCAAACTTTAAATGATCTCAATTTTGCAGTACGCATTGGAGGTAGACCCTTGCAAGCTTTTACAAGAGCATATATCGTCAGATTATTAAACCTACGAGGTAAAAGTTCGCTCAAGCTGATTTTGGGTTAAGTTACTTGTGTAGTTGTGCCGTGGTTTCTATTTTTTATGAGCTATTAGGGTAGGCAGTGCATTTTGCTTGTTATGTTAACATGTCTAATCCACTAATCAGTGTTCTTCATCTTTGAAATATTATGTAATATGCTTTATGAGAATGGAATGGGTCTTAAAAATGTGTTAAGTGGCTTCTACTTCTTTTTTATTGTTGTGTATCTTTGATGTTAATGTTTATTTTTTATGTAGTGAAAGCAGTTTCGCTGATATAAATTATTTGATGTTACACGAGTTGACATTGCGGGTACTCTGTTGTAGGTTATTTGGAGAGGCAGAAAAAGAAAATGACTTCTATTCATCTACAACTGCTACTTCAGTATATGAAACATTTCGTCTCACAGTGGTGTGTAGTATTGTATTTCTTAGATTTTTTTTTACTTCATATATAGGAAAGACATATTCTCGTAAAGTTGATGAATAAGGAAATTATATTCATGTAGGCTGAGATGCTTCGAGATTCTTTTCCAGCATCTGACAAATCTATGAGTAGATTGTTGGGTGAAGTCCCTTACCTGCCAGGGCCAGCATTGGAATTGTTAGAATCTTTGTGTTCTCCTGGAAGCAGCGAAATTACTGACGAGGAAACCCAAAGTGGTGATAGAGTTGCCCATGGCCTCAGCGGTGTGTGGAGCTTGATTTTGCAAAGACTTCCTATTCGAGATGTCTGCTTGAAAATTGCTTTACACGTGATCTCTGAGCTGTTGGCATCCTGCTTTAAATTGTGATCCAAATGAGGAGAAAATATAACCACTTTTTGGTCTACCCTTATTACCTTGTTAAATGAGACGTGTTAACTGAATGTTCTCTTTTTTTACCTTCCCAACCTTCTCAGAGTGCAGTCCATCATCAGTTGGAAGAAGTACAGATGAAGGCAATAGCTTGGTAAAACATATAAAACTTGAAGTTGATAATGTAAGAAATTGGCGTTTTCCATCGTTAACTTCCGTGCTTTTGGGGTTGCTATTCTTTTAGGTAGTAAACAAGCTTTAGCCAATATCATCCATCGCTCAGCAAATCGAAGACTTCGGTAGGGAAATGCTTCTCTCGGTAACGAAAAGAAATGCTACAGAAGGATTGGATACTGAAGGGCCAACCTCTGAAGCTTCAAAGGTATATTGGCCTTTGTGATTTTAGTGATTGAAGTTACTTTCATATCCAATATCATCAAAATGTACCCCGTAGGTCAAAGGCTACAAAAAGAGCTAATGATGCATTGCAATATATACAGGATCCTGACGTGGGAAAGCCTTCAAATAACCAGCTATTGTCAAACACAGATCTCAAGGAAGTTTCCTCTGATACCCATCACTCATCAGCCATGCTCAACCTCAAATACGCCAACATCCTTGATCTTTGGGGCGCAGCGGTGCATGTCTCTCTACTTCGCTCTCTAACCGAGGTAGCATATCAATCTATCTATATATATGTATTGATATACGGTTTCTTGCTGATTAAGTTTCTTTGTTGTCTTTGATGTGTTCAAGTATCACTGTTTCGCCCATTAAACAAACTCTTATGAGGTACCACTGAAACGCTCACTTGGAAATTTTTATTATTTATAAAAGCATTCCGAAGGCTGTGACTGAGGTCTGAAAAGTGAAACTACTTATTTTCGCATTTTGTTTATAATAAGTAAAACTACTTCAGATTTTACCGTTATCTTTATTCTAAGTACAGCTGTTTAATCGATGATATCGTGCAGGCAGTTCATCACCATATTCCAATATTAGTTCGCACAGTAGGATCTTCACCGAGATTCTTGCAATTATTTCAGATTCCCCTTCTGGCCGCGAGAGCCTTCTATCGCAGGTTGTTCAACCTTTTCGTTCATTCGTTTGTTTGTTCGTTATATGAAGTTTCCGTAGATAAAAGATAAGCATTTAAAATGGTGATGTCTGAAATTTTATTTATAAGCGGAAGTCAAACTAAAACAAGCAATATGTTTTGTACCTTTGTTAAGCTCATCTCAAAGTGAAACTAATATTGCATTTATCTGGTCCTCTGGGATAGGTATTACATATATTAACGGATGGCACAGTTCCTCTGGGATAGGTATCCACTGTCAGAAAGTTATGACTTGAAACTACAGGTAGCATCCGTAATCTGTGTATAATTTATTTTTGATTTTATTCAATTCAAAACTGTTAGCATTTTATTATGCATCTTGTTTTATGCTGCTTGCAGGATGTTGGAATTCTCATTCCAGTAATATCATCTCTACCAGAAGACAAGGTTTCTTTGATCAATCTACCTTTTCCGTTTCATCTCAATTTTGTTTTGTCATTTTATCATGATATAGTTGACAAAGATCTGTGATCTTCTCCCCTCTTATATGAGTTCTGTATGATTCATGAGTTTGTTTAATCAGGTGTTACCAATTTTTCCTAAGCTTGTCAACCTTCCGGCAGATAAGTTTTAAACTACACTTGCTCGCATGCTGCAGGTATTTCTCTTTCAGAACTGTTGCTTGAAAACTTCCCCCATGGTATCCTGTATCTGCATCCCTTTCCTTTTTCTTCTCGTTTGTGCCTCTCAATGTCAGCCTTTATGTTGTTATACTGTAGGCTCATTTTCATTGTAAATCATTACTCATCTTTTGTACTGATGACTTGCTGGAAATGTTGTTATGCAGGGATCATCTCATTCAAGTTCAGTACTTCCCAGCAGAAGTCTTAATTGCAATTCATGGAATTGTTCCTGAGAAAGATGGGAATCATGGGATTGCCATGAAAAAGGCACGTGTCATACTTCTCATATAAATGCTTACAGGTCTTACACTATGTTGGACACTTGAGCTAAGCAAGTACTTTTCTGCTCACAGGTTATGGATGCATGCAATGCTTGTTTTGAGCAACCAGAAGTGTTAGCAAAGGTGTTGAATCAGTTGGTATGCCTCTGGAAACTTGATTATTTTCATGCCAAGATGTCCAATTTTCATCTCTTAAAATTTTCTACAATCTGAACATTTTCAACTACAGGTTGAATAGATTCCGCTTCCCCTGCTGTTCGTGCGCTCAGTCATGCAAGCAATTGGTGCTTTCCCAGCTTTGGTGAGGATTAATTTACGTCACATGCTTTAGCTTCCTCTGGGACTTTACTTTCGCTTGGTAACTTAGGCCATTTGCCTGTTATTCGTTGAATTGTGGATAGTTCCTTTATGCTTTGAGTTTGAGTTGCGAGTCATTTTCCTTATTATCTTAGAGAATAGTTTCTTGCTTTATTCCAATAGTTGTAATATGTTCGACTATTGGTGAATATGGACATTGTAGGTAGACTTTATAATGGAGATTCTCTCGCAACTTGTGACCAAGCAGGTATAATGTAATTGGCTAATACTAAAATTTGATGACTTGCACATGAAACAATCTACCTGGTTGTCCCTTATGTATGATTTTTATGCATTGGCCGAGTGCAGATATAGAAATACCCAAAGTTATGGGTTGGATTCTTGAAGTGTGTTATCCTGACGGAACCTCAGTCATTTGGCGTGTTACCTCAGGTAGGTTATCCCTTGATTATGCCTTGTTGGCTTACTGAGACACGATATGGAACATAGAGTTGGTGACGTTCCAGTATGGCCTTGTTCTTCGTTGGACTGATAGCCAATATTTCAAACTTTATCACTTGTGCTGGTGAGACAGCAGAGTCTGTAAACTCATTAGAGAGTGCAGCTTAAGAAATCAGGTAGGTTTAGGTAATTACCCAGGTTGAATTGATATCAGAACCGCAAGAATTGCTAAGATGAAGGGGTTGTACTATTAATAATTTGAGCCCCAGTTATAACTTATAAGTCATTTTTATTAAAAATGGTTGTTATCCATACTGATTTATTTGTTTACTATTATTGACTAAGTTATTATTATCACTTTGTTACCTGCAGTGCAACTGGGAAAGTGCATTGAGCAGAACTGCTGAGGGGTCTCCATCAGGTAGTACGGCTTGTGGAGAAAGATCACATGGCCCTGGCGACCTTACTTGTGCCTAACGGTAGCAATCAGGTCACACATAAAATGCCAGCTATACTAGAAACAAATGAAAAGCAGCTCTGAAATCTCTGATACTACCTAAAAGCAATTCTGGTTGCCCTATTTCGTTTGAAAAGGAGGTTGCAAGCAGCTCTGTGGAAGTTGTTACATCCCAGTCACGCAGGATAGAGAGAAATGATGTGGACTGTAAAGCTGACACGTGCTCCATAGCCACGCCAGGGGACTCATCTCTTGGGTAGTGATATTACTAATTACTATCTACCATTCCAGCCGGCAAGGCTAATACCCTATGTAATTTACATAGTTGTACATTTTGTTATGCTCTTTTGCAGTTTTACATAGTTACGATCTGGAATTATCTTCAATAAAACTCTTAAAAAGTATTTTTCTTAATGGAATAACTTGGTAGGTGTTAATGGCAAGTCCAGACCTCTATGTACATGAAACTCATCTAACATGAAGTTCACGTCATTCTTTTCTTATTTGCATTCAAGAATGGTAATTTTAACCACTTTTGTCATTTGATTGTCTCCAAAGCTATTAGCTAATTGTGGTGGTTGTTTAAAGGTCTGCTTATACTTTCCATTTACTTGCATCTTTTTCTCTACGTCTTGAAAACAAGGGGTCTGTTTGGCCCTTATTCTAACAATGTTATACTGGGGTAACTGTTATATTATCTTAGTGCTCAGGTCATATTGGAAGGCAAAGCTAACATCAACCACCAACAGATACCCGTGAAGTGGTTTCCATACTTACATGAGAAATTTCCTGATTAGTCCATAAAACCCGACCCGGGTTAGTCTGTAGTCCATCCAGAAAAAACATTTAATAGGAGGTCCGAAAAAGTTCTGGCCTTTGCAAAAAGACCCATGTACCCTTTTTATTATACGTGCGAATACTAAAGAATCAACCTCTCTCTGAATTTTTCCATTAAACAACTACTCCCTGTTACTTCCTCTCATTTTCTTCTACCTCATCGTATTCAAGTGATCTTCCTAATCGGTCATCAACAAACAAAAGAAGAATCAACGACAAAACCCTAGATTAGATGAAATCATTACAAAAATCATTTTGAAACCATCACATTTTAAAAATTAAAATTAAAAGAGGAATAAGAGAAGAAATTAGCATAAGAAGAAAATAGTATTCCGCACCAAACAACAAAATAAGAAGAAGGAAACAAGTTGTAGAAGAACAAGAAGAAGTTGATCTTTATTAGTCACAAAGAACAGTACATAACGATCCAACAGTACATATTGATATGTACTGAAGGATAATGTGTACTTAAAAAAATGTGTATGATCCTACAATACATGTTGATATGTACTGAAGGAAAATATGTATTGAAGAAAAAAATATCTGATCCCACAGTACATATTTATCCAACACTATATATTGATATGTATTGAAGAAATATGTACCGAAGAAAAAAGGTTATGATCCCAGTACATATTGATATGTATTGAAGAAATATGTACCGAAGAAAAAAAGTGTATGATCCCAGTACATATTGATCCAACAAGACATATTGATATGTAGTTAAGGGAAATATGTACTAAAAGAAAAAGTGTATGATTCAACTGTACATATTCATCCAAAGAAGACATATTGATATGTACTCAAAGAAAATATGTATCGGAGAAAATAGTAAAAAAAATGTGTATGATTCAATTTGTACATATTGAATATGTATCGCAAAATCGCTGTAAATATGTGTAGCGTCAACGAATATTTTGTCTAAAAATCAAACTTACATCTAATGATGAAAAGAAGAATAAAAAAAATTAACTAACCGATCTATCAAGTAAACACAAAAATGTTCAAATTAACTCAACAAAGCACCATTAAAACAGATTTTCAAAACCAAATCAAAACGACGATTTAATGAACAAAAATAGGTCGATTGCAAAAATCAAATTATAAGAAATTAACAAAATTGCTTAAAACACGAACAAAAACGGAATTAAATCATGAAATTGTACCATGTGCATCATAGAAAATTGATTATTTACTAATCGAGAATGAGAACAACGGAAAAAAATTCGTCAAAAATTATGAAATCGAGTTGATCATAATGAACAATTTTTTTTTAAAGAATATAAGAGATTATAGCAAAATACCTGGAGATTGTAGCAAACTACATGAGATAAAACCCTAGAAATTTAAGATAAATAGCAAGAGCAGAGAGAGATTCAGATCCGAGATGAAGAACAAAAAGAAAGAAGCGGAACTTGATTTGATTTTCTCATAGTAGTTGTCGCAGGTAATTTAGGAAAGAAATAAAATGGATATTAGGGACTAAGACGTGCTAAAGCTGGACCAGAGAATAACAAATCTGGTCCAAAAACATGTTTTTGGACTATACAGTAATTGATTTCTGGTACTGGACTATACAGTAACCGGTTCTTCTAAAACTGGATTAACCAGTAATTCCTAGTACTTACATGTGCATATTTACCCCGGAAACTTGATTATCATGGGTAGTTGGGTACTCACATACTTCTTTCTTATTTGTTATTGTTCGAATATGATTGGCCCAAACTATCAATAATTATTGATCAAAACAAAATAAAACAATAAAGCCTGGATAAATTGGGGCCTATGCCACTTAATTGGGGCATATTCAACCAATCTAAAGAGAAGAATATGTGGTGTCTAAAATATGATACAATACTAAATTAACCCTTAAAGAAAATTTAATTATTCTAACACAAATACAAATACAAAATCATAACTTAATTAACAAATACAAAAATTATTAATCAAAACTCATCTTCCATCAAAATTAAAACTAAATCCTAATCAATCACAAACAACAATTATAATCTAATTTCCTTTTGGTTTACAAAAAATAAAAAAATAAAAAAAATCCAAAAACAGACAATTCAAGTGATTGAGTTAAATCTCTTTAACCCCTTCCTTCTAAGAGATACTCTACAATGATTTACCTCTAAAACTTTGAAATTCACTCATCAAGGTATCTGAAAATCACCCATTATCGGTTTATATATAAACCAAATTAATCTGATTGTGAAGCTAATCGGATTTTATTGTGAACCTACATACCCCGATTCTGGGTTGATGTGATGAACATCAACTATAATCGGATTACGTTAATACACAAATCAACCAATTCTTGATTCATGTTCGGATCATTTTGGACCATATGTAATCCGATTGTTTAGTTAAAAATATCTGTATCCAATAATCGGATTGCATTATACTCCATATAAACCGATTATAAAAAAGCTGCAACAAACTACTTCAAGAATCGACTTTTATAAATAAACTTAAAGTCCGATTCTGGAACAAATTTCATGAGTCCAAGTTTCCCAAAAAAACAAAACCACTTTCATTCATTAAGCTTGGTCCAAGTTTGCAAAATAGAATATAAGAAAGTGAAAAAATATAAGCATCCGATAGATCAAGTTTTTAACATAAGGAAAATACTCATTTCAACAAATGGAGACCCTCGAATTGATCCGGCTCGATCAATTTCGCCTCATGTTAGCATCGTATTTTTTAAGCCACTCCTCGGTGAGCTCCGAGACCTCATTTAAATTATCTACCGGTGCTAATGGACAATCACCACGTACTCTAAGACCAATATAATGTATGTTGTTATGGTTGAATAAAACAATTCTCTGATCCTTAAGCGATTCATCCAAAATGGTGTATTTTGGTGCGTACATATAACATGCATCCAATGCTCTCGGGTAATTGGTTCATCCCATTTGGCCCTTGTACTCTAGCAACCATTTTTTCAAAAATCACTTCTTTGTCTTCTCTTGTTTTTCCTTCCTTCATCATCGATATGTAAAATTCCTTGTCTTCATGTAGGCGCAAGGCCATCATCTTTCTAAAGTATTGACACTGGGTTAGGTTCTCATCGTCCGCCAAACTTATATGGCCTATTTGTTCCGTCGCAACGTGATAACCACAATTCCCATCCGCATCCACGTTGTCGGTGGATAACACATAGGGCTTGATGATTTCAGGAAGTTTAGAGTAAAACTCCTCGAATATGGTGGAACACGTTCGATGGGGTCTATTTCGTTCATCCCTAGGCGTGTTTCCATCACCAAGAGCGGCCCCTAGAGTCACCATATAACCTTTTTTTCTTGTATTTCCCTTCCATGCACGTAACCTTGATACTCTTGTTGTACTCGCTTGACTCTCTTGAGAAGGAACACATAGATTGTTTGGCGCTTGACTCTCTTGAGTAGGAGCGATTGGATCCTCTTGTTGCGAAGGAGCGATTGGATCCTCGTGTTGCGAAGGAGCACTTGTCCCGCTTTTTCCCTTCTTTGGTCGACCCCTTTTCCTCTTATCCGGTGCCTCTTCATTCTCAATGTGTGAAGAAACATTTGAAATATTTTTATTCTCTTGTGGCTACTTGACCCGATTTCCACCATCTTCGGTCGACCCCTTTTCTTTGGAACCTTAGCATCTTCATATTTAGCGTCTTCATTCTCATGTCGACAAAGGATTCTTTTATGACTCAATAACGGGTTTTTTCCGGTACTCATTGCAACCTTAAACTGTTTTCTTTCTTCCTTCCTATCCATGTTGGTAGGTGGTTTTACCGTCGACGGTAGCACCGTTGGTTCTTCGACCGGTATCATATGGGGGTTCGCGGATAGTTTTAAGTCATACATCAAAACTTTTCTTCCAAAGCCATTCTTTTGTGCGAATTTCTCGATGATTTCTCTTCCAATATCCGTGTCCACAAAGGATTCAAGTGGTTCTTCGGTTGGGGGTGGTTTGAAAGTATGTTGCTTCCAAAATGGATCAATGATTTCAAAAGGAATCCCTTGTTGGTACTTCGCGATCATGCGACGACACGGAAATCCGAAGGCCGTCATCGTCATACACGAGCATTCAATTCTTCTTCTCCCCATCTCATTATCCACATAATATTTGTAATCCTTCATCATAGCAATGATTTCCCAATGAGACACCCTATAATTTAAATTTCTAATCAACCGATGGTGTTCCTTGTAGCTTGTGATGATTTTCATCCTACTCTCTTCCATTTGAGAGGTTATCTTGGTGATATCTGCCTTGGTATATTCATGGATAGCTTCTTGTAATATAACCATGGTGTTTTGGCTTCCTAGGAGCAAGCTTTTCAAACGTCCATGAGATACTTGTCGTCTCATTCTTGTAATGCATGTGTTGGTAGGTGTAAGCATACACAAATTTTTCCTCGTACGGATCCAACAATTCCTTCAAGCAATAAACCACACATTTCTCGTAATCTTTCTTCCATAGCCCAATAAAACTCTCCAAGTAGGATTCGAACTCGGCCATGGAAATTGAGTGTACCATTTTATCCCAATGGTGTTGAAAAGCTTTCCATAGTAACCCATTCGCTTCATACTCCGATTTTGTTTTCTTCTTGTCCGCCTCTCTTTGTTCCGGAGTTAGTTTTTGAAGACGCTCATCTTCGGCCGTTTCACGAGCGGTACCTTTTTGTGGCTTTGGGTTTTGGATATGACCCCTACAATTACTTCTAATATTGCATTGTATGTGCCATGTGCAAAGAAAATGCTTAGCATCCGTAAAAACCACTTCAATGGCATTCATTAATGCTTGGTCCTTATTCGTTACTATGATCCTCGAAGTTTGATCGCCACGGTATATCTCCTTCAAGGTCTCTAGCATCCAAGTAAAACTCACATCATTCTCCCGATCCATAAACCCCCATGCTACCGTGAAAGTTTGCTTGTCGGAAGTATGGCAAGCAATGTTTAACAACGACATATTGTACTTGTTAGTCTTGTATGTACAATCTGTTAACAAAACTTGATAGAAGAATTGTGCCAACTTGATCATCTCTGGATGCGCCAAGAAAATGCGAGTCACTTTGCCTTCCAATACTTGCTTCCTCATTGTGTATCCGTGTTGATCGTCTAACCATTGATATTGTTCCATAACCGCTCTACCATCCCATGACCTCCTCCTAAAGGCTGCTCTTTCCATGTAAATTTTCCTCAAAGTGGACAAGTTATCCTAATCATCCTCCTTAATCTTCCTAAGGATGTCACTTGGTCTACACGCTTTCATCGTCACCGTTTCCAATTGATGTGGTTTCAACTCACAAACGGCTGCGTGTCCAACAAGAGATTCTCGACCATCATGATTGTGACAACCATTCATCACTTTAGAGAACTTGTATACCCTACTACCGTCTGGTTTCTCGGGTCTATTAACTATAATCTTAAACGGGCAACCATACTTCTTTGATTTAGTAATGTATTCCCTTATCGTCTTCTTCACGTACAATCTTTCCTTTGCCCAGTGACTTTCTCGCTTTCCACCTCTCTCACAAACAATTTCCAAAAGGTCTTGACTTCAATGACGGCCTAAAACTAATGCACATTTGATCTCTATTTCCTTGTCTATAAACCACTGCTTTGCATCGTTTCTATCTTCCCATTCCAAATAGGTGAAATATTGGGCAGAGGTATCATGTCCCAACACATATACGGCTTCGGGTCGATCTTCTTCAAACGCCACAACAATCTACACATTCAAAATCGGGTTATATGTTACAGTTGATTAAACCGATTCCTAATGATCGGTTTATATGTGCAACTATAAAGTCCGATTTAAGAATTTTTGAAATAATTTCAAAGTCCAGAATCGGTTCACTTCTAGTGCCATATAATCTGATTATTGTTCACATTTCTTTTAAAACTTTAAAATCGGGTTACATATACACGAAAATAAACCGATTGTCAATTTTGTGTTTTCTACGTGATTTTTTAAGTGAAGAAATCAGGTTATTAACATCATCAACAAAAACCGATTCTGGTCACGTACCATTCGCGACAATTTTTTTACTACAATCGGGTTATATGATGATGAACAAACCCCGATTCCTGTACCCAATTTGGGGATTTTACCCAGAAACGGTTTATGTCATGCTATCGAATAAACCGATTCTGGGTTAAAGTTTTGATTTTTTTTTTCCTTATTCGCCAATTGGGACATGCAAATACATGTTTGTAGATTGTTACAACTCATACCTGTTTATTAGAAGCATTATCATCTTCTTCCTCCCAACGAAATTGTTCTTGTTCTTGAATAATATCCTCAAGCATTCTTTGGTTCACTTTCTCTTCTTTATTCAATTTTTTTTCCAATTCGGTAGGATCGAAATCTGATGCACCCATCTCTTCATCACTACTAGAGTCTTCATCATCACTATATTCTTTCATTTTTTCTAAGAGAATCAAAAACCCTAGTTGTCCCTTTTTTCCCTCTACTTCTTTCCCTCCAAACCTTTAAAAAGAAAATGAACTTCTACTCTAATCTAAGCATTATAATCCCACTCAAACACTTATTAATTTAACAAAAATTAACTTAATTAATCATTACTAATTTAATAAGGGCATATTGGGTATTAACAAAAATCAGGGATAAGGGGTTCTACAAATTACTTCATAATGACACTATTTTGTCATGTAGTTATAGGCCCCTGGCATAGGCCCCAATTTAGCGAAGAAAAAAAAAAGAATACCTCTTTACACAATTTAGCAATGCTGCTAATGGGGGACCGAAATTGCCAGGGGGAATACCGTTTCATATAAGACAAAAGAATTGTATCCGATCCTGGCCGTCTGATCACTCAAACGTACCCCTGCTAATTCCTGTCCCCCATTAATATCATTGCAATTTAGTATGCATTTCCATAAAAAGATAATATACCGCAAGTATCCTATAAAAGGCTCAAAATCCAAAAAAATTAATACTGTACTGGTTAATGATTCGTCACAATAAAAGAAGCTTTTACGAGTTCCTGAAAATTGCACTATTATGATATGAATGATGTAGGCACCTATGGATAAAGAAATCATGACTTGAATAGTTGAATCACTTGTCTGATTTTTCTAGAGTTACTAACTAGTGACATATCATTGAATAATTAATTGATATTTAGCTAACAATAAGCACATCTTTGAGTTCTCCATCTTCCTGAAGATAATCATCCATTTTGCTACATTTTTCCTGTTGCAGCAAAACCTTCTCGACGTCCTCAAGTTGTAACCGATTGGTCTCTGGGATGTAAAGATAGATGAAAAGACCCACTACTGTAGAAAACAAACACAACAAAAAGAGAATTTGTCCAACTGAAAGATACTGCCCCAAGCTCTCGAAAAGCAAATCTTGAACAACCATCTTTGAACACCAAAAAACCACATTGGCCACTGCCAAACAAACAATTCTATATTTTATTGGGTATATCTCTGAGTTTATGATCCAAGGAACTGTTCCAATACCCAATGAATGGAAAACCATGTACATTGCTAATGCTAACCATGCTAGCAATCCCATACACGATGCTCTTTCTTCATCGGTATTGTACCAAAAATCTCTATTCTCATCTCCCACATTAATATTTAAAGAAGGATATATGATGCCTCCAACACTACCGCTCCCAATAGAGAACAACCAAGATAATAACCCGAGAGATGATATTATTCCAGATATGCTAACAAGGAGAAGTCTTCGCCTCCCAAAACGGTCAACAAAAATGGTACAAATTAATGTACCAACTAGAACAAGGGAAGATGTGATGAGAGGGATCTCTAAAGAGGACATCCTACTTATTACATTATCTGCATTTCCATTTGTTGTTGTACTATTATATCGATTGGTCGTTAAGTGAAATATGGCATAGCTGTAACGCATGATCATGCCTATACCCACAAATTGCTGAGCCACAAGAGAACCAAAACCAACTATGATTTTTCTACCAAGAACCTTGTACAACCAAATAACATCCAGAAATTTCAGTTCGTTTTCTTGTTGTATTTCGGGTAGATCAACTTCATCTACTAATGATAACTCCATCTCCATGGCTGTTACTTCTTTAAGAACGTCAGAAGAAGACCACATCATCTTTAATGATTCCTCCGCTTGTTGAATGCAACCCTTAGAATATGTATCAAGAAAACGAGAGTGACTTGTCAGGGTTTAGTCAACTGATGATCCACACAATACAATAGACCATACTACACAAACTCCTTAGCAATTAATAGGGAGTACGTAATACATCAATTAATTTTGAAAAATTATCAAGTGAACATGTAAGGTTTGCCAAGTATAGTGGTATATGACCCTGTCGGCTAAGCGGGGACGGTTAAAAAAAGATAATCACCTTTTGGTATAGCCACCTAGGAGACTCTGGAAGCCCACCTGCTATGAGAACAATAATATGGGTTATAGGAAGCATTGTGGCAATCACCCAATGCCATGTCCGAGTTTCCTGCAAAAAATTAAGTTCTCGTTATAGTTGTTCAACATTATAAATGAGGGGTTGAATCAAGAGTGTATTCAAAATTAAAAGTACCTGAGGGGTGGAGGAGCTTATCCGGTTGAGAAGATGATAAAGTATTTGCCCCGCTGCAATCTGTAAGAAAACGGTACTAACTAGGGCACCTCTCATGGTAGAGGGAGAAATATCTGAGATGTAAACTGTCAGAAATATTAGAATAAATGCTCCGGCAAAACCTAGAAACATTAATCCAATACTTTTCCAAGGCACATCATCAGGAGAAGCATCTGGTACGCAAATCCCCACGAATGGAAGGACGGTAAGGAATTGAACATCACTAGAGAAAAGTAAAGCTAAAAGTCCAAAATTTTGAAAAGAACCAATTAATGAGACCAAACCACCAAGAGCAGCTGCTAATTCCATAAAATACATCCCCTACATAGATACACAACAATAAGCAGTATAGTTGCAAAAAGAAAATGTAACGATTAACAAAGTTAGTAAGATGCGAGGAAAGTATATTGATGTCAAAGAAGCATCGACTTACTAGTTACCGTATGTAGGCCCGGGGAGATCTTTTATCTTCTTCTGGAGCATAAAATGTTGCATAAATTATTGCTGCATACACCAAAGTAAGCACACGCATATTTTAGAATTTGATGAGTTTCATAACAATCAACAGCCTTATTTCTACCGAGCGAATCAAGTGACATGGAATAATATATATATATATATGAACTTTGTTGGCATATCTCTGGAATTAGCACATATCGGATAGTCATCCATTACATGGCAAAATATGAAGATGGCCAAGAAACGAACATGGATGTAATTTTTGGGGCACTTCCTAGCTACACGATAATACATTATTATCCCAAGCATCTCATGAAAGTAACAACACAAATACAAAGGCAAGAAAAGGATCACCTAAATAATAGCCAAAGAGGAGCGCAGGTATACTGGCTGCATAGACCACGGCAAGAAGCCTTTTCTGATCACGATGATGCCATTCGTTGTGCAAACAGGATCGACCTTGATGATCCTCTTGTTTTGGTTGAATAGCACTTGATACAACCATTATATAAGAGCGGTTGGAGATGATGAGAAAATAAATTTTGCATTGTCAGTGGATGATATTTAAAAAAAAAAAATAATAATAATAAAATAAATAAATAAATAAAGCAAAACTTTACTGTATTTATTGGTAGCTTGAATGAATAAAAACACATGAACAGAAGAGTATTTATAAGACATCATATAGAGTCCTGGTCCTCAGCCGTTACTGAAAACATGACTGATTCCTACCGAATCAAAACTCCCAAGGTAATTAGAACTATAAGGATGTTATGTGGTATTTTTTGTTTGCATGGTACTGAGCTGGTGTTGGTATCCCAACAAATCTCTTCAGATTAGTCATATCAACCTTTCCAAGTTGATATGTGTTGTAAAACCAAACTAATTAGCCTGGAACATATATGATTTTATTTTCTTTTTAATTAAAAAAAAAGAAGGCAAGATGATTACATTGATGATAATAATTCTACCTTATTCGGATCAATATAGTTTCACCTCCCAGATTAAATTTCCAATCAAAACCAAACTCTTCCTAAATTAATTAGGATAAGTTTTTAGATGCGAAGGAATCAGTCATTAGAGAGTTTCTCAATTAATGAAATCCCCAAATGGAAAACAATATATTAACTTAACTTAATCAATTCCTTGTGTCACGTCTCTAATATTTCGCAACGGAATCCGCTTCAAAATCTAATTAGTCACGAGTTCAAGTTCAATTTTGTGCACACAAAACAAATTGGCTGCATTGACAAATCCAAAAGAGCTTAACTTTTTTTTAGCCCCAGATTAGTATAGTACACTTGGTAAACCCAATACAATATTTAACCAGAAAATTTTAGAACTGTGTTTTGGGTACCATAATCTCCCTTTTTCATGGGGGCTGCTTTTTCAATTTTAGGTGGCCATTAAGAAGTAAACTTAAGTCATCCCTTATCTAGTATTTATGTTAATACCAAAACACCCTTCCTAATTAAGTTAGTGTAAAATTAGTTGGGCCGACCGGCCGGAGAGCCCGAAGGGCTCGAAGGAAGGGAGTCCCTTTTATGGTCATTTTTTTGTAAAATGAAGATTAACACAAATGTGCAATTTGATAAAAAGATCGGAAATTTCTATGTTTATGGTTACTTTTCCACTAGACAAAATTGTCCCTCCCTTTTAGCCCAATTACTATAACTCCTTATGTATCATATTTTTAGGGGTATAATTGAAAAGCAAACTTTAATATAACATATCTAAAAATCCGTGTCTTGGAATTTTACAAATTTTATCTAATTGGAAAGATAATAAAAAAAGCTACGCAATGAGTACAAACAACAATATCAAATTTAGAGTTTTTACGAAAAATTCGAAAATGACATTCCAAAAAGAAAAAAAAATGTATAACACGTTATGCAATCAACAGTGTTTCGTTTTTCTTTGGTCGGCCCTTTCTACCGTGGCAACGGTGTTCTAATTAGTTTAATGATTAGTTAGTTAAATGATTAAGTTAAGTTAATTAGTGCCCATTAGGTTAAATTTTAAAAGGAACGCGCGATTGGGGGATATTGAAACTAATTTGGGGATATAAATTACTTCCCCCAACCCATAGTGTCTGCTAAGGGGTGATTTGGTATGAAAATATTAAAATACCCTTTGGTTAATTAAAATATTATGAAAAAACTATACTACCCTTTCTTAAAACTTAAAATCTAAAAACCAAATCATTTATCCCCCATTTACACCATCAGTTACGACACACTCGGTTAGGGTTAGGTTTCGGGAAAAAAAAATCTTCATCTTCTTTATTGTTCTTCATCGACGATTAATCGTCGATTCAAAATTTTCTTCGCCGATTAACCTACCCGAATCATAACCATGCCTCCAAGAAAGAAATCAGATGCCCAATCGAAGTCAAAATCGATTGCTCAACAAAAATTAGAACAAAGGCTTGCTTTGATTGCTCAAGAGCAAGAAGAAGAAGAAGAAGAAGAAGAGGAGGAAGCGAACTCGGACAATCAACCTCTCGTAAACATGGCTTTCGTGAGAAGGTAAGTGATTTTGAACTGTTTTATAAGTGTTTGAATCGATTTATAGCAGTGGGTTTGGGTTAGAATCGTTATAATCGCGAACCCTAACTCAAACAGTTGAGTTTCAGTGAGTACCGACATTGATTTTAGAATGAATACAATGCCGGTACTGGATTACGGCATTAAATTTATAATGAAGACAATACCGGTATTGTGTTACGACACTGATTTTAGTATGAATACAATGTCGTTTTCAAACCCAAAGTCACCTAAAACTGAGTGTTCTGTACCGGCATTGAAATTAGGTTGAACACTATGCCAGTAGTGTGTTACGACATTGGTTTACATTTATTCAGGTATGCCGGTAGTGATCTTTTGGTATCCAGGAAACCCCTGGAAATTGTTATCAGTACCGGTATTGATTTTAGGTTGCATTGTGTGCCGGTACCCAGTTACGACATGGAGTTGAATTTTTTCTTGTGTGCCGGTAGTGTTCCTTTTCTATCCAGAAACAGCCTAGGTAGTACTGGCATTGTCGATAGTTGTTGTTCACTGCCAGAATGGTGTACCGGCATGCTGTTTTTTCCAAATTACTATGCCGTTTTTGGTCCCGGAATGGTTTGTTTTTCGTAAATCTATGCCGGTATTAAGAATGAACGTGAGTTGTCTTATATTCATTTCGTGTGTCTTTTGATATAGGGCTAGAGCCAAGGAAGCTAACAAAGGAAACACTAAAATGTTGTATTAAATGCTTTGTTACCAAGGTAACTTAGATTGCAAACCCTGATTTGAAAACTATATAAAGGAGAACGTCTAACAACTGGAAAAAAATAATCCCCAAACCTTCTGTGTGATACTAATTGGTTTTGCTAGAGTCGATTCTCCATTAACCGTAGGTTTCTTCTCGAGACCCTGTCGGTTAACTACTTGAAGACTTCATTGGAATTTGTGAAGCCATACGAAACTAATTTTCTTGTAGTTGAGCGATCTGATCTTGCCATTTTCTATCATACGAGTTCAGTTGAATAATTGGCTTGAGATTATATCTCCGATAGGGCAAGATAAAAATAAATCACAAACATCTTTGTCTCATCGTTTGTGATTTCGCAATATCTAGTTTCGCTACCATACAATTTAGATTATTGTGAGGTGATCAATAATTCTAGGTTGTTCTTCGGGAATATAAGTATGGGTTATTGATTGGTTCATGTTCACCTTAATTTTATCAAAAGACATAACAAAACTCATAGGTTTATCTGTGGGAGACAGATTTATCTATTATCGTAGACTTTTCTGTGTGATACAAATTTGTTTATTCAAGTCTTCGACTTTGGGTCGTAGCAATTCTTGGTTGTGGGTGAGATCATCTAAGGGAATCAAGTGCGTAGTATCCTGCTGGGATCAGAGACGTAAGGAGCACAACTGTACCTTGAATCACTGTGATATTGATTAGGGTTCAGCTACAGTCCAGACCGAAGTTAGTTTGTAGTAGGCTAGTATCTGTAGCGGCTTAATACAGTGTGATGTTCAATTTGGACTAGGTCCAGGGTTTTTCTCGCATTTGCGGTTTCCTCGTTAACAAAATTTCTGGTGTCTGTGTTATTTCTATTCCGTATTATATTCTTTTATATAATTGAAATATCACAGGATGTGCGTTGTATCGATCAATTGTGAAACCCAACCTTTGGTTGTTGATTGGAAATTGATTGATCCTTGGATATTGGTTTTTGATACCATCCAAGTTTATATCTCTTGTATTTGATAAAGACTCGCATATTTCTATTTGTTTGAGTATAGATCAAATCTAGACATAGAGATATTAACTTCTTGATATACTTTTTTTATTAAGATTGAGTATGACTGTCTAGTTGATTCTCTTAAAAGTATATTAGAGTTAGTCCATACAAATTGCTAATCGAAATATTGGGTGAGGTTGCTAGACCCCCGCTTTTTCATCTGTAACCTTCTTGTAATCATTAAGCTTTCTTTATCTGCGAGCATGATGAGACTTTATTATCAGTGTGCATGATTGTGTGTAGTTTGATGTGCTACTCATATATTTTTGAGTATGATGTATATGTTGCATCCGTATGTACGATGTTTTGCTACAATGTATTGTATGTGATATGCATTGTGAGATTTTCCCGTGAGGAGTGTTTGTGTTTCCCCACGACTCTTAGCTAATTTAAGTAAGGCGGTAATTTATCTGTCAACAATATTATTTAGTAGGGCGGTAATTCATCCGTATGCTATATTATTATATCTATTTCATTAGCTAGTAGGGAGGTAATTCATCCGTTATAATATTATTGCTTATTAATATAGTAGGGCGGTAACTCATCTGTTTTAGTAGGGAAGTAATTTATCTGTTTATATATACTATTTTATTTGAAGGAAATCACTCGTGTGCATATTATACTTGTTCGTCTAACTTTCTGACCTTAATGGTAATATTCTGAATCATGGTTTGTATGGGCACTTGCTTCTTGTTGCATAACACTTGCTTCTTGTTGCATGAATTGCTGAATGCTTAGATTAATTACTCTTCTTTTCAATTTTTGTTCTTTAGAATTGTGATGCATATAAGTGATTACTTGAAAGTTATATGTTTCCATTGGGCACCCCTTTGGGATGATGTGCTCACTTTTTCCCACTTCAATAATCAGAAGGAAAAAAACGTGTGAAGATATTTGTTTTCGTAGCTTAGTGCTCTACCGAATATAGTGTTTCCGTGTATTTGTATTAAATGTATTCTTTCTTTATTTTGTAAAACAACACATTTATATATTTATATAGCATGGGAGACTTTCAAACATACTGTATCAGAGAGTTTGGGTTTGTTTGTTAGCACTTTGTGTGAAGATGATTCATAAGATTGATAATATGGATTTGATGCTTCAATTAGGTTATAATCCTATAGCTAAGCAGGTTTAGGAGTTGGGGCGTCACAAGTTGGTATCAGAGCTCTCTATTAGATCTTACATGGGAAATGGTGGATAATTCTTAGTGCCAGATTGATAGCTAGATTAGTTTAGAACTTGATTTGGTTGTGAGATAAATCTAATCACTAAAAGCTATCAAGAACTAATATATTTATTTGATTGACTGATTTGTTTTCTTGTCGTGTGTATATAGTATGAAGTAAAATTTGTAGGTTAACACCAATTACGATATAGTTTAGAAACCGTTAGAGATTAGAGAATAATTAGTTTAAAATTATGAACACGTAGTGAAAGCCTAGCGCAAATATTGAGGCTAGTAATTTTGATAGATCCAAAATCATCTAGGAACTGATAGTGTATATTTACACGTACGTAAAGCCATCAATATATTAAAATATAAATTAATGTAATGAACCTAGAGCCACAAACTTTAGATCTTAGTTGTAGGAAGCTATCTAGATTTTTGTTTCATTTCATGTTGCTTTGAACTCATTTAAAATGAGTTGATTTTCGCGCGTTTGTAAGTATGAGCAGTACTTGCAGTTAGTCGAGAGATAAATTTCCTCTACAAGGTGGGGAGTTTTAAAGATCACAAGGATGGTTTGATTTTCAAGTACGAAAATGATATAAGGTGGGGAGAATGTAAGGAACCGTAAGAACGTCAACGCTATTATACCAATCAAGAGATGATTTAGCCGATAAGGACGCGATTAGTTTAACACGAACATTAATTAATAAAAAATAATTTGTCACTAATTTAGTTACGAAACTAGTATTTTTGGTTAGATCTTGAAAAGTTATGCGAATTAGACTACTCGAACGTATCGTTCGGATACCGGATGAAAAAGATATCATCAAATTAGTATGAAGGGAAAAATTGTCGTTTTACAAAACGTGATCGGCTGGGATCTAACTATAATCGGTTTATCTTGATAGACTTGATTGATTAGTTGCGTAGATCGGCATCACTATATAGTATCTTGGTGGATTCAATATTAGTTGATTGCAAAGTCTAAACTTGACTACTTTGGTAGTTGTTGAATAAACATATTTAAACCCGACAAAGGAGTTTATTGGTTAAACGAAAGAGTCTTTGTCAAACTTATATCACTGAGGTTGAATAGAATTGTTACCGAACAGATTTGTTGTTCATTTACTGTTTGAAATACGAACAAAATAAATTGTTCCAAGTGCGTGACTTATTACATGTTGGAGGTGCAGGGATACTGAGGGAACTAGGTGAACTATAGGTTTAGTTGCTTAGTCTCAACTATACGAAATTGGTTTAGATTTTGTATAGCGGCTTAATTCCGAGAGTATTCAATTCTGGACAAGGTCCCGGTGTTTTCTAGGGCTGCACAAACCCGACCCAACCCGCCAACCTAACCCACACCCTCCTGAAATTACCCGCACCCGACCCAACCCACCTAGGAGTGGGTCAACTATGGGTCAAAACATCAAAACCCACCGTATGTTGGGTCGACTACGGGTCGCAGCTTCCCTCACCCGACCCAACCCACTCACCCGCCTAAAACTACCTACCTTATATTACTCCTCATCGTAAGAAACCCTAGAAATTTTGTTTTCTCCTGTATAATCTTTAGCAACCTAATATATTTATTCCGTACACAACTAATGACAATCTAATTCTAGAAGATGATCTGAGTTTTAAGTTATATTAGTGTATTTATCTACATCTGATTGTATTGATTTTCAATATTTTTATTTTTGTTTGAGTTTTGTTTTGAATGCAACCATTTAGATCTGATATTTTTGTGATTTATAATGATTTTGGTTGTATTTTTTGAATTGTGGAAAGATTAGTGCAAAACAGAGAAGCAGGAAGAAGTACATTCAGAAAAATACAAGGGAGGAACTGATAGTGTTTTGTATGTATTGTGAGGACGTTAAAGAAGTTCTGTTGGTGCTGTGAGGATGTTGAAGAACAAGTGCTTCCATTCCAATGTGGGACGAATTGAAATAATAGATGGTTGATTTAGAATTTATGTATAATTATGAATGTTGTGTTTGTTTGGAATTGTGTGAAATTATGAAGATGATTGAATGAATTGTAATTTTGGTAAAGGAAAAAAATTGGTAAAAAAAATGTTGGATGGGTATACCCACCACCCGCCCGACCCAACCCGCCATAATGTGGGTCGGGTGAAAACCGACCCATTGTGATGTTGGGTCGGTTGCGGGTGACAACTTATGTTACCCACCATCAGTGGGTTGGGTGGTGGGTGAGGCCAAAACCGACCCAATCCAACCCATGTGCAGCCCTAGTGTTTTCTGCATTTGTGGTTTCCTCGTTAACAAAATCTTGCCATGTCATTTACTTTTATTTTCCGCAATTATAATTGTTTTTATTATAATTTAAAGTAAACTACACAAACGTTAATTCCTTATTACTTGGTAACAATCCTATAATGTTTGGTTAAGTCCGAAACTATTATCAAGTAATCACACTTTGATTGTTGTATTGTCTCGATCTCGAATCCATAGACAATTACACAAAGTATGAAGACCGATTTTTTGTATTGTCTCAACTCAGTCCATAGACAATCAATTTCGGAGAAAGGACTTATATGTGGAAAAGTTTTAGATTGAGGTATATTTGAGTACCCTCGTCTTTTCAGGTTTCATTCATCATACTCAGTTATCCATGCCAGAACAACACACCCAAGAGAACGACATTATCCTAAATTTGATCCAACAAAGTAGCAATCAATGAAATATTCAAAAAGTCTCTGAAACAAATTGTAAAGGTAGTCAAGACATAAGACTTACACACAACCCCAAATACACCAGTCACCGAAGCTTAATAAGAAATGAAACCTTCATTGTGCAATCTACATGCAAGGATCCGATTCAAGACTCAAATGGCTCTAACATAAGCAAATAAGAGCAAAAATTTTGGCTAAAAATATGGCATTCAACTTCCCTACAAGCTGGATTGTTTGTTCAAATAATATTATACGAACAAGATGCGGAGTAGGCAGACACATCTAACTTGATGACCATTCTTGTCCTTTTTGTCTTACATATTCATGCAACGTGATTTGTAAAGTTATCTAGTTTGCTATTTTCCAAAAGCTATGAACTCTCAGCAGAATTTCAACTCCTTGCAATAATGTATGATATTTTAGAATTAGGATGAAAGTATCGTCTCTTTCTAGAATGAGCAAAGTATCCTTTTAGCCACTGTTGTCATTTGGCATATTTAAAAATATAAATATTTAAAAGTCTTTGGAGGAATCATCTGTATTAGAAAAAAAAATTATAAAAAAATAATATACCGATCTTGGCTGCCAACTCTTTGTGCAAGTCTCAAGTCAACAAAATCAAACCAAAATGAGAAAAAAAAAATACCGGTAAACTAGTGCAAATTAAATTTTGATGCTGTGTATACCTCCTTTACTAATAAAATCAGTGGAATTGGACTAATATTATGAGATTATGCAAGAAGATGCATGGAGGAAATGGTGAAAGTTACTAAAGCCACATAATCTGAACAAGCTGAAGGTTTAACATTTGTTGGAAGTTGTAGAATGGATTAAGAGCAAAGGTTGAAGCAACATCATCATAAAAGGAGTTGTAAAACTGCCGTTGAAGCAATGTCTTAAAATTTTGTGAACTCTAATTGACAGAATCATAATCTCCTCTTGGATATTAGTAGAATTATATAAACTATTAATAGTTTCGACTGTGTTTTCTTTCCTATCTAAGTCAAGTAATAAAGTTGCAGATGGATTAGCCAAATATGCTAAGAATTATGAATGTAACCAAGTATGATACGAAAGTCCACCGAGATTAATCCTCCCTGTTTTGCAAAAGGATATCCCTACGTAAGCTTTTCTTTTAATAACAAATTTGCTTTTGTGATCAGAAAAATGTAAAAGAATAAAAGAATTGAAGATTCAACTTTCGCATATGAACAAGTTTTTAGGATAGCTCATACGTACAACATGAACATTTTGTTTTGTTTATCTTTTCTCTTGGGATTCAATGTTTAACTAAGCTACTTGCATCATGCATGGGTAATAATAAGGGTATATTAATTATATGTCCCTACTTTTAACTCCCAACAAATATATCCTTATGCAACAATAAATATGTCCCTCCTTTTTTATAACCTTATCCATTTAATATTAGATTACCTTAATACCCTCACTCATATAATATTTTTCTTTATTTCAAAATACAACAAATTTTTTCCTCTACCACTTCACCACCACCACTAGCACCACCACCACCAACATTCAACTACCATTCCACCACCACCACCGTTCAACAACCACCGCATGCCGACCGCCACCACCACCAATATTCCACCACCACTCCTTCACCGCCACCATTACACCACCACTAGTCTGTTGCCGCCGCCACTGGTTCAAATATTTTTGTATCAACAAAAAGTAGTTGATCCATTTCAGTTGGATCAAACAGTGGATGTTTATCCATTGCAGTTGGATAAACAATAGCAATTTATCCATTGCAGTTGGATCAACAATGGATGTTTATCCATGCTGATGGAAAAATGCTACCACTTCATCATTGCAGTTTCAGATCCACCAACAAAACCATCAACAGTAGAAAATTATCTATTTTATCCAAAAAAAATAGGATCAACAGTAGAAGTTGATCCAATTTTAGTGGATCAACAATGGAAGTTGATCCATGTAAAATTGGATCAATAATGATAGTTTATCCATGTAAAATGGAGTGAACTTGGCGTGATTCGAACACGCATCATCTGACATGGAGTCGGTCATGCTACCATTGCACCACAAGTTCAACATTAGAACAAATTTACATGATTTAAACTACAAAACATGAGTTCAAAGGGATCAACAACAGTAGTTGATCCCATATAGATGGATCAACAACAGTAGTTGATCCAAAATATATGGATCAACAACCATAGTTGATCCAATATCACTGCCTGCTTCAACCCAGATAACCACCATATTTCATTATCTGTAGCTTCATAAACACCAATGACTCCAAGACCAGCTTCAAAACCAATCTCAGTTGAATCAACAATGGATGTTTATCCATTTCAGTTGGATCAACAGTGGATGTTTATCCATTGCAGTTGGATCAACAACCATTGTTGATCCAAAATATATGGATCACAAACATCCCAAGTTCTGGTGTGACTAGTTAAGAAATTCAAAAGTAAGAATGGATTTGCAAATTTCGAGATGGTAGGCTTTAAATCTAAACTCAACTCACTGTATACACCACTGGACTAGTCTGATGGAAACCAATTCCATCCTCCATACCAACAACTAATACCGAAAGGAATATGAGAACTGTTGCAAGAACACCCCCAGCTGACAAGTAATAAAGATAAGTTGATTAAAATATAATTTGAAATTTTCAAGACCAAACAGAGTAATTTAGAGATAATGGTTTCGAGATACTAAAGAAAAGTTGCCACACCTGATAGGTAAGAAATCACGCGAAGATCCCTCAACAGAACAGTTGGTAGAACAACTAGAGCAGTCAAAATGCCGAATATATGCATAGAATCAACATGAACCCCCGTCCATTCCAAAGAAACTCCAGGAAACAACCTTGTGAGATTATCCCCTTCCAAAATAATAAATTCCACGCAATATGACTGCATGTTTTTATACAACACATAGACTGGAATATTAACCCGTAAGTACTACTAACAGCTTAACTGAAAGACTGATAACCAAGACAATCAAGGTGGCCGTAAATCAAATTCAAAGATTAATCATGAACCATCAACAATCATCATCTTCAGATGATTATCCACCAAATTCAATCAATCTCAAAAAATAAGAAGAATTAGATTGGTTAAGTAAAACAAGCGGTCTATTCGAGAGAAATCATTCAACAAAACCAAGCCCTAGTAGAAGCATCTCTCATTCAAGATCATCATCTGCATCTCGTAGATTCTTCACAGATTTGAAATCGAAAGCATCGAATCGGTTTACCAAAACCACAAAATTCATGTTTCGTTGTTACCCGGTGGTGGCGGAAGGAATTGTAAGTCTATCGTACCGTGAAATCACGATTGTTTTTTCTGAAACGATCAAGATCAAAATCATCAAGTTCTGCTCCTCCGTTGAGTGAACCTTCGTCGCCGAAAGTTTCATGTATCGGAAGAGTTAGGTCAACTAAAGAGAGTTTCGTCGCTAAGAGTCGGAGTTTTAGGTTTCAGAATTCGATTAGGTCTGTCGATGATGAATCGAAGAAGAACAGTCCTTCATCTTTTAGCAAGCCGCGGAAAACTGGTTTCTGGTCTAGTGTGAGATCAGTATACCAATACTGGCGGTGGTTCGACCTCATTTACCAGATCTAGCGAATTGTTTTGATTCATAAATCTGTTGCAAAGATGGAGATGTAGATGGTGACTAAGGAGGTGGTGGTGGTGGTTATGGTTACGATGGAGATGTTGCTGGTGGTGGTGGAGTGATGGAGATGTTGTTGGCGGTGGTGGAGCGATGGAAATGGAGGAAAATTTGGAGATGTCGCTGCTAATAAGTAAAGAAGAAGAAGAAGTTAGTAGGTAGATAGATAGATCTGTTGCTAATAGCGATGGACGTGGTGGTGGCATGGCATAATGGCGAATGAGTGGTGGTGGTAGTTGCAGAGTTGTTGATGGTTCTTGAAAGAGAAATATGAGAAGAAGAAAAAAAAGAAGTTTTGAGAAATTAAAAAGAAGATAACACACAGGGGGTATATTTGGAAGTTAATAATTTGTTATTGGGCCCCTGATGGGCTTTTAGATGAAGAGGGACAAAATTATTATGTGATAAGGATATTTGTGTAGACCATCAAAAGTAGGGACAAAAGTTCAATTACCACTAATAATAAATCAATGACAATTGTCGCGCGTTACTCAATCAAAACAGATGGATGGTTGCAAAAACACTTAGGCCTTGTTTGGTAACCATTATGATTATCTATTTATGATTATAGATAATCATAAACTGAAAAATGATTATATCATAATCATTTTTGAAATAAATTTTAACAAACAACATTTTGGAATAATTGATTATCAAAAAATGAAAAATGATTTAAATGAGAAGTTGTTTGGTAAACATGTTTATAATTATCATTTTAGTGTTTTTTTACCTGAACCATTGATACACAAATTTAGTCATAGATCTCCAATACACTAGTAGTTTGATCTTAGCTAGTTTCGGTATCGGAACCTATACATGGCATCGGCAATTTGATCTCTCATGTGGTTCATTTCACTTCTTCTTTGTTGATGTGCGTACATACCACTAAACACCGGCTCATCAGGCGGGGATGTATCAACATCAATCACATTTTCTTCATTTGCATAATATGCAAACAGTTCATCAGACTTGGATTCCGTCCTAATAAAACTGTGAATTGCACATGCTGCTATCAGTATTTGTACTTCGGTGTCGTATGGAAATGAGGCAGGATCCCTCAAAATTGGAAAGCGAGATTTAAGAGCTCCAAAGCTTCGCTTGATTGCATTCCTTAATGAAGAATTCCCATAATTAAACAACTCCTTTGCAGTGAACCTTCCATTGCTTCCTCTTTTACGGTCATGTAAATGATACCGAACTCCCCGATATGGAGCAAGAAAACCAGGCATGTTCGGATATCCAGCATCAACAACATACTACTTCCCTAAAAATGTAAACAATGTCAGAGAATATTCAACAACAACATATCCTTAGGGACAATACAATTAGAGGGAATACATACATAGACATCTGATCTCATTTAGGGAACCATACATAATAAACATCTGCCTAAAAGAACCAGTTCTAAACCACCAGTATACAACCATATCTATATATCTTATTGTCAGCTAAACAAAAGCAACCTTAAATCCACTGCAAAATCAACCTAACTCAGTTCTGAACCCCCGACACTTCTGAGCTGTCTTTTGCAACACAGAACCCCAGTGGATCTTCAACCAGTTCCTAGTAATGTCTGGTCTTCCCATTATCCTAATTCCACATGTGTCCTCTCCTATCTACAAGACTATTTGTTCACATAAATATTTCTTTACGCATGTAGGTACTACACATAGCATACAATCGACAATATAATACCAACGGCAGGGCAAAAGAGGGTATATATTCAGAGAACAACTATCTCAAATCAGGATATAACAAACAAAATTTAGTAGTTCGAGGTTTGTATGATAAGCCAAATGTATAGCAGAACCAACTAACCTTCAGGGGCATGAGGAAACATCATACTTCTATTACTCAAAGCTTCCCATAAAATTCTTGAGTCATTTGCAGATCCTTCCCATCCAGCATAGATATATGTGAATTCCAAATCAAACGAACAGACTGCTATCACATTTTGTGATATATTTCCTTTCCTATCGAAGTATGGTGTTTGTTGGGCTAGTGGTACAATCACTTTGATATGTGTTCCATCTATAGCGCCAATACAATCCTATAAAATATTTATCGAAATTTAAATATAAGTTAAAAATGGGAAGAAAAAAAAAAGACAAAGCTATAAGAGATATCATCTGACATACCTTGAACATTGGAAAATATTTAGAGTTGTTGAGTATTTCTGCTGGAGTCTCAGAAAAAGAAGGAGGTTTTATAAGTTCCTTGGAAAGTTCCATGATGGCTCTCAATACTTCATTGAAGTATCTACTTATAGTTTCACCAGAATGTTGAAATCTTTCTTGTAACATTTTATATATTATCTTCATTATGTCCAATCGTGAGAAGGAAAATCGCCAGCTGCTCTTCTATGGTAACCCATCGACTGTCACGTAAAAGTGCTCTTTCTCTTAAAATGTGAGTCAACCTTAAGAAAACATATTTCTCCATGCGATATTGCTCATAACATCTACGGGGATGGCCGTGCAAAATCTCTTGCATGTACTGGTGTCCCGTAAGTATAGAAGTTCTGCAAGGTTCCTTACATATGCGACCCTTAACGTTTTCGATAACTGCTGCAACCACAAGTAATAAGGTGCGTTCTTCAAGCTCTTCTTCGGAGTCCATACCCTAATATATACAAACAATTGGTAAGGCTCAGTAAGAGGGAAACAAAGCTTCTTTGGCCATTCAACTGAATTAGTAAGTTTCATATAAAAACAATTGGAAAGTTTCATATAAAGGAAGGGTTTGATAGCTACCTGGCTGGTAACTTCTTTGGCCATTACTAAATTCAGAATATGACTACCTGCAACATTAGAGAGAGACACAGTAAAGTGTGCTACATTAGATCAACATATACAACATGAAGAAAGTATTACAACTTAGTGAAGAAAGGCTTTCCATAATAATGTATACCACAAATTAAGAATCACATTCATAAATCCAAGTTAACGAAACCAAATCTATTAATTATTAGTAAGTGAATCCTTAATCAGTAAACCTACTAGTTACTTATAGCATTCATGTCTTTAACACTCTCAAAACAAACAAAAACATCCAGTTCTAATCATAAAATGAAACAACTATTTCAATAAAGGTTCAAATGACATAAACATTAGCCTAGTAGTCTAAGACCTCTCACAACTCCAAATGACATAAACATTATCCTAGTACTCTAACACCTCTCACAAACTCTATGACCCGAGACTCTCCAGCCATTCCTTTTGATTATTAGGATCTAGTGACATAAAAACTTGTCTCCAACCGGCATCTTGAAACTTCTCTAACGCTGCCATTAAACTTCGAACACTCACGCCATCAAGAGATTGAAAATACTTAGTACAATTCGGAATTGAATAAGGGTCCTTATCCAAATCAATAACATGTTTAGCTTTTGTCGCATCAGCAATAGCAAACAAAGCTTCACTCAGACCAGCAGTACTTGTAGCTCTCTTAGTTTGAACATAATCAACTGTTGCTGGAGCTTTTCGTTTTCCTCTTTCATTAGCTTTCTCAGTTGAGCTTTCGCTTACTTCTTCCACCCCAACAACGGACGACCCCTGCCTCGAGGACTTAACTGGAGTATCATCATCTACGCTCTGAGCCGAAGCATATGCATTAGAACCAGTTGCAGTTGAACCTCCAAAAATGGTACATAACTCTTCATAGATAGGGCAGCCATTTGTCTTATACTTTTTTTATCCGGGTTTTCCTACGTCAAAACATTATAAATTATCTACTGACTACTGCCCACAATAATTCAAAAATCAAAATACAACCTACAATAGAAACAAAGAGGGTGATGTCAATTAAATTTACCCCAAGATATGCATCCCACACTCCTTCGTCGTCAACTATAATATTTTTATCTTCTGAATCCCATTCAAAGCCACTAAGGGACATGAGCTTCTTCATGTCATTGTGTCTAAGCCTCAACAAATTATACATATTCTTAATCTGATCCATAGTAAAATTTTGTCCATTTTTCTTGTTGAATTCATCTTTTACTTCAATCCAAGCTTCTTTCACAAATGATTTAGGCTTCTTACCACCAAGTATTTGAACGATCAGAAGTTCACATAGGCTTTTTTCAAAACTATTACACCATTTGGCAGTCTCAGTCGACATTTTAATGAACCCAATTTTTAAGAAAATGTTAGTAAATACCAGTGGGGCAATTTCACAAACAGTTGGTGGGATTTCCAAAAACAAGAGCAGAGCGAAACACTTGACATACTAAATTGAAATTAAGAAAGAAAAAATTGAAAACCCACGAAAGAAAACTTACCTGATTTTGATTTTGATACGAAGTTCCTCAAATTTTGAAAGATGAATTCACCACCTTAGTTTGGGTTTCAACAGAAATGTGAGAGAAGATCGAGATTAATCGTCGAGATTCGAGTTGCTGATGAACAAATAACAGGGGAGAGTAGACGATTGACGAACTCAGAGAGAAGAGAAATTGGATCTAGGGTTTTTCTTCCCCCATTTTTTTTCTCTCTCGTTCCCCTCTCTCAGTTTAGTTTTTATCGAAAATAGAAGAGAAAAAGAAAACCCGAGTTTTTGTTTATAAAAATGAGAATCGATTATTTTAATTTTTAAAAACAAGTTTTAGTTGTTTATAGAAATAATTGATTTTTTAGATTATGTTTAAAATAACTGATTAATATAATCGTTACCAAACACCTTTAGAATTGATTATTATAATTATAATGGATTATGACTTCATAATCAATTATTTTAATCGTTACCAAATAGCCCCTTAATATTAAAATTTTGTTTAAATTAACTGATTCATTGCAATTATTATATATATATATATATATATTCCTTGTTGGTTATGATGATGTGATATCAAAATATACTCGAGCAGCACGGGATCAAAATCTTTTCCAATAACCTACAAAAAAAATTTCTACGGTTGGATCAGCGTCATGGAAAACACCAAGGGTACAAATCGAGAGACAGACCATTACACGCTCCGGCTAAAAAATACAATATCATCATTAACCCTTTGTTCTCACATTCTGTTCCTTGCCCTGGACTAGACCAGAATCAACTAGTAGTAATGAAGGAAACACTGTAAAACCCCTCTCTGAAATAAAACCAAAACCTAGGGTTTGAAAAAGAAATAAAAAATGGTGGGAATGACATCAAATGCGAGAGAAAAGACAAGCAATGTTCTTCACTTGATCAAATATACGACTGATATGCCCTTGAAACTCCAATACTTGGATCAATTTAAAGAGATTTTGTTAAAGAATGGTGATTCTTTATGCTCTGAGTTTTACCCTAATCTTGTCGAATTTCAGAAGGATCGTTTTAGTCCCATTCGTAAATTACTCGCACAGTATGTATCTTTTCTTCCTCTCTTTCTCCATTTGTTGATTATTATGTCTAGCAAAAATTTCAATTATTAGTTTAATGTGTTGTTGATTCAAGGGTTCCTCTGTTAAATACTGCACTTCCACCACCAAGAACAAAGCAGCTCCACCAGAAATCCTCCATGGCTGCACCACCAGCCATACCACCAAATCATCCCTGCACCAATGCCACTCCCTGCTTTATGTAGTGCTGTGGAGTTGGGGCTTTTGACGGAGATTGTGAGGGGGCTGAGGAGTTGGGCAGGTAGTGGGATTGGTGTTGGAGTAGGAGGTGGGACTGGTGGAGTGTGGAGGATTAGGCAGTTGAGCAGGTGGATGGTTTGGAGGTGGCATTGATGCCGAGGGAGTACTTGGTGGCGGGCAGGTGGTGCAGGTTTTGCTGCTGGTGGAGGTTTTTGGGGGTCGAGCTGGTGGAGGAACCCTTGAATGGAACTGCTGGTGTGATTTAATTCTTTTTGAGAAACTTAGGATCCTGATTGTCTTCTTTTTTCTTACTTGTTAAAATATAGGATAATTGGTGAAATTGGATCCACTTATGCGGAGTTGATACCTGAAATTGTACCAGTTTTGATATCATTTTTGGAAGATGATACACCAGCAGTTGCTAGACAAGCCATTTCTAGTGGTACGGATTTGTTTCGCAGGACGCTTGAGAAGGTTGCAGTAAAGGTTAGATATATAACAACATTATAACTCTCTTTAATCTTTTCAGTGAGTGTTTTTTTTTTTAACAATATCATGATTTATAATGTTTTAGGGTCTTTATAATGTTTTAGGGTCTAAGTGCAAGCGAATTGGATGATTCACTTAAAACAGCGTGGGAATGGATGTTGAAGTTCAAAGACGCAGTATGTCCCATTGCGTTTCAGGTAATTGATTCGAGAATTGGCTATGAGAGTTGCACGTTTTGAGATTTCTTGACTATATGAGCTAATTCAGCGATTCTATGTGTATAGAAGCATGGAACTGATGGGATTAGACTGTTAGCAATAAAATTTGTCGAAGCAGTTGTTCTTCTTTACACACCAGATCCTAATGGCTCCTCGGAGCCTCCCCCATGTCAATCTTCTGAAGGTATATCGTTTTAAGCCCTGAAATGAGACAACAGTAAATGATGTTTGATGATGGATTGGCTGAGATTGGTTGTAGTACTTCAGAGTTTCTGATGGCTGTCTATATTCTTTTGCAGGAAAAATAGAGGGATTCAGCATATCATGGTTGCGTGGAGGCCATCCAGTGCTAAATGTTGCTGATCTGTCAATGGAAGCCAGTCAAAGCCTAGGGTTATTGCTCGATCAGCTGCGGTTTCCCACAGTGAAATCACTCAGTAATCTAACAATAATTGTTCTCATCAATAGGTTAGTATTTTTTTTTTCTTTGTTCTATCGTGCAGTTGGGTAATGATTATTGATCCTCTATTCGTGTTTCGTTCTTTCATTATATTCTGATTGATGTTTGTTACCAGTCTTTCAACCATTGCAACCAAAAGGCCTGCATTTTATGGCCGTATTCTGCCGGTATTGCTCGGCTTGGAACCATCAAGTTCTGTGGTCAAAGGGGTGCGAGTTACTGGTGCACATCATGCTTTGAAAAAGGCATTCCTATCCTGCTTGCAATGTACACACCCGGGTGCTGCTCCAGTATGTTCCTTGTTTATGTAGATAAATTATACAGTTAATAGTTTTAAATTTGAGTAAAATAATGGTTTTCACCAGTGCAGAATTCTTTTTTCCTGTTTATGTACTTGAATGAAAGATATAGTAATGGATTAAAATGCTACCTGCAGTGGTGTGAGCGATTGGTTGGTGCCATGAGAGAAATGGAAGATGGGAAGTTGGTGGAACATACAACTGCCGGAAGTTTAGATGCGAGAACATGTGAGTCACAATCTACCGAGGTACTTATTTTCCCTCGTATTTCACTAATTTCAGGTTTAATTGTGTTTGGGGATGGTGAATTGAACTAGACGTAAATATTTTCCCTCGTATTTCACTAAATACATAATCACGTCAATACATATTGTTTGTGTATCATAAGCTCATGGGAGGGTGATACCTAGCACTACCATAATGAAAGTTTAGTTTGTGGTGTATCCGGTTATCTTAAATGCATCATAATGTCTTTGCAAAAAGAAATTGTCATCGAATTTTTATTTTTCCACTCCTTCCTCTGAGGTTTTAATTGGTAAGATATTGCGTAACTACAGATTCGAAATCAGGTTCATGTGGCCATCTATTCCTCCCAATTAGCCATCCACTCCAATAAATGACCAGGGTAGTCTTAATTTCGTTGTATGTTACAGGAAGAGAAGCCCCTAACCAAAGCATATGATGCTGGACAAGAATCAGGAAGGAAAAGATCTATGATTCAAGAAATCAGTGATCCAGAGCAAGATGATGGGGTAACTGGGAAACGCGCCAGATCATCACCAATCAACTCGGAGGGGTCAAACAGAGACAGAAAACCTAATTTGAATCAGGGTACCCTTTCTTCGAATGGAGCAACATCCTCTACCGGAGATGGAGAGACAGGAACTGTGCAGCAGCTTGTTGCTATGTTTGGCGCATTGGTGGCTCAAGGTGACAAAGCTGCTGGATCATTGGAGATTCTTTTATCAAGCATCTCCGCTGACTTGCTAGGAGAAGTTGTGATGGCTAATATGAGGCGCCTTCCTCCTAAATTTGAGGAAGATGAAGAAACAATGTCGAACATGAGTTCTCTTTTGAACATAGCTGATAGTAATACCCTTGCCTCACATCTTATGTCACTTGTATCAGACATTCCTTCACTTTCTGCTGTGTTTCAACAGGTAATATCAGTTTATGTTCTTGATCATCGGCATTACAAATGTCAACGTATTATGATTTCTTTCTTCTATTAGCAAAGATCTTTTCATTTTTGTTATTTTCTTATGGATGCGTGTGTTTCTTTTTGATTGAAACTTCAGAAACACTTGGAGGATGAACATCAAGAAGTGGTCACCTCTGAAATCGATTCAGCTTTTGGTAGCAGAAATGATACTATTGCAACAATAGCATCCATCATTATGACTAATCCAGGAAGTGTTGGTCACCCAATCAGGCCACAGTATGAAAGTCCAACTATGTCATCTGACATGCATGAAGCGGGTACACCTGAGAGTGGAATACCTGGTCTCGACTCCAGTGTATGCGCTGATGCTATGCCAGAAGCACCAGATGCTTCTCATTTGATTAACGTTGATACAGAAGGAGAAAATAAGGATAACATTACGAACTCAGATGGGAGTTATTTGATGGACTATTCTTCAACTGTTTCTGTGCTAGCCGATAAGACCGAGGAATTTGGCCTACAAGTACCTGTTTCAGATACCAATAGCGCTGTTTCTGCATCTAGCCAATGTATCCTCCCGAAGATGTCAGCACCTGTAATTGAACTTACTGATGAACAAAAGGATCAACTACAAAAAACAGCTTTCATTCGCATAATTGAGGCTTACAAGCAAATATCAATAGCTGGAGCCTCTGATGTTCGGTTTTCTTTACTTGCTTATTTGGGAGTTGAGGTAAGCAATTTAAGCAAACTTACACTTTTACGTGATTTTTTCATAGAAATGATATATGCAGTATTTTTGCCCGTGGTTCAAACTTTTGACAATTATGCATGTTTTATTTTTAACTACACAAATATACCAGGCGGCTAGATACGTAAAATTTGTAGTTTTATTTGGGTGAAAAATGGTCGCAATCTGTAGTCATTGTTCAGAGGCTACTCTGTTTAGTTTTTTAGTTTCTCAATGTTGTCTACTTTAAAACTCTTATTTACCCAATCTCAAATTTGCAGTACCCATTGGAGTTGGACCCCTGGAAGCTTTTGCAAGAGCATATATCGTCAGATTATTTAACTTACGAGGTAACAATTCGCTCAAGTCGGTTTTGATTCCCGAGTTAAGTTCCTTATTGAGTTGCACAGTGGTTTCTGTTTGTGAGCTATTGGGGTAGGCAGTGTTCTTGATTTTTGAGATACACTTAATATGCCTTATGAGAATGAGATGGGTCTTAAAAATGTGTTGGATGCTTCTACTTCTTTTGTATCCTTGGGTATCTTTGATGCTAGTGCTCTTATTATTATTTATATAGTGAAAGCAGTTTTGCTGACATGAATTGTTTGATGTCCTCAGGGACACGAGTTGACATTGCGTGTGCTCTATAGGTTATTTGGAGAGGCAGAAAAAGAAAATGACTTCTTTTCATCTACAACTGCAACTTCAGTATATGAGACATTTCTTCTCACCGTGGTGTGTAGTATTGTATTTCTTAGATTCTTTTTTTTTTAGTTCATATATAGGAACGACTTATTCTCATACTGATGATCAAGGAAATTATATCATGTAGGCTGAGACGCTTCGAGATTCTTTTCCAGCATCTGACAAATCTCTGAGTAGGTTGTTTGGTGAAGTCCCTTATCTGCCAGGGCCAGCATTTAAATTGTTGGAATCCTTGTGTTCTCCTGGAAGCAGCGAAATTACTGACAAGGAAACCCAAAATGGTGATAGAGTTACCCAAGGCCTCAGTGCTGTGTGGAGCTTGATTTTGCAAAGACCTCCAATTCGAGATGTCTGCTTGAAAATTGCTTTACAGGTGATCTCTGAGCTGTGGGCATTCTGCTTGAAATTGTGATTCAAATGAGGAGAAAACATAATCACTTCTTAGTCTACCTGTATTACCTTGTTAAATGAGACCTGTCAACTGAATCTTCTCTTTTTTTACCTTCTCAGAGTGCAGTCCATCAGTTAGAAGAAGTGCGGATGAAGGCAATACGTCTGGTAAAACATACTTATAAACTTGATGTTGATAATGTAAAATGTTGGCTCTTTCCATCGTTAACTTCCGTGCTTTTGCCTTTTGGTGTTGCTGTCCTTTTAGGTAGCGAACAAGCTATACCCAATATCATCAATTGCTCAGCAAATAGAAGACTTCGCTAATGAAATGCTTCTCTCGGTAACGAAAAGAAATACTACAGAGGGATTGGATACTGAAGGACCAACCCCTGAAGTGCAAAAGGTATATTGGCCTTGTGATTTTAGTAATTAAGGTTACTTCCTTAGCCAATATCATTTAAATATATCCCGGAGGTCAAAGGTTACTAACAGAGCTTATATACAGGATGCTGATGTGGAAAAGCCTTCAAATGACCAGCTGTTATCAAAAACAGGTGTCGAGGAAGTTTCCTCTGATACAACCTCCTTGATCTCTGAGGCGCAGCGGTGCATGTCTCTCTACTTTGCTCTCTGTACCAAGGTAATACTTCTTGTCATATTCTATTCTTGCTGACTAATTGTCTTTGTTGTACATGATGCGTTCAAGTATCACTCTTTTGTCTGTTAAACAAGCTGTTATGAGTTTACCGCTGTTATTGCAGAAACGTTCACTTTTTCGGCAAATTTTTATTATTTACAAGAGCATTCCGAAGGCTGTAACTGAGGTCTGAAAACCACTTAATTTGGCATCTAATTTTTAATATGTAAAGCGACATCAAATTTTTACCTTTCATCTTTGTTCTAAGAACAGCTGTTTATTTGATTATATGGTGCAGGCAGTTCATCGCCATATCCCAATATTAGTTCGCACAATAGGATCTTCACCCGAGATTCTTGCAATTATTTCAGATCCCCCTTCTGGCAGTGAGAGCCTTCTATTGCAGGTTGTTCAGCCTTTTTCATTTGTTTGTTTGTCAATTGTTTCGGTAGATAGGCATTTAAAATAGTGATGTCTGAAATTTTATTTAGTTATATATTTTATTCTATTCAACCCATGCGAATATGAAATTAAAACAAGCATCATATGTTGTACCTCTATTAAGCTCATGTCGAAGTGAAACTAATACTGCATTTGTCTGGTCTTCTGGGTTAGGTGTTACATATATTAACAGATGGCACAGTTCCTTCACCAGATTTAGTATATACTGTCAAAAAGTTGTATGACTCGAAACTAAAGGTAGCATCCGTGATCTTTCATTTATTATTGGTTGTATTCAAAACTGTTATCATTTATGTGTATCCTGTTGTATGCTGCTCGCAGGATGTTGGAATTCTCATTCCAGTATTGTCATCTCTGCCAAAAGAGGAGGTTTTTATGATCAATCTACCTTTTCTGTTTCATCTCAATTCCGTTTTGTCATTTTAATATCATGATATATATATAGTTCATAAAGATTTGTGATATTTTTCATCTCTTATATGAGTTTTCTGTATGATTCACGAGTTTGTTTAATTAGGTGTTACCAATTTTTCCCAAGCTTGTTAACCTTCCGGCAGATAAGTTCCAAACTGCACTTGCTCGCATGCTACAGGTATTTCTCTTTGAGAACTTTCCCGTGGTATCACGTATCTGCAGCTTTTTCCTTTTTCTTCTCGTTTGAGTTTCTCTCAACTTCAGCCGTTATGTTGTTGTATTGTAGGTTCATTGTCATTGTAAATCACTGCTAGTCAAAATTTATACTGATGTCTTGCTGGAAATATTGTTGTGCAGGGATCATCTCATTCAAGTCCAATACTTAGCCCAGCTGAAGTATTGATTGCCATTCATGGAATTGATCCTGAGAAAGATGGGATTGCCTTGAAAAAGGCACGTGTCATACTTCTCCTAAAAATTGGCCATTGTGCACTATGTTGAACACTTGAGCTAAGTAAGTACTTTTCTGTTCACAGGTTATGGATGCATGCAATGCTTGTTTTGAGCAACGACAAGTGTTTACCCAGCAAGTGCTGGCGAAGGTGTTGAATCAGTTGGTATGTGCCTCTGGAAACTTGATTAGTTTCATGCGTAGATGTACAATTTTCATCTATCAAAAATTTCTACAATCCGAGCATTTTCTTTACAGGTTGAGCAGATTCCGCTTCCCCTGCTGTTCATGCGCACCGTCTTGCAGGCAATTGGTGCTTTCCCTGCTTTGGTGAGGATTAATTTACATCATGTGCTTCAGCTTCCTGTTGGACTTTACTTTTGCTTGGTTACTTAGGCCATTTGTCTGTTATTTATTAAGTTGTGGATAGTTCAGTTTATTCTTTGAGTTTTGAGTTGTGAATTTTTCCCCACTATCTTAGAGAATAGGTTCTTGCTTTATTCCAATAATTCTGACGTGTTTGACTTATGGTGAATATATGGACATTGTAGGTAGACTTTATAATGGAGATTCTCTCACGACTTGTGACTAAGCAGGTACAATGTCATTGGCTAATATTTAAATTTGATGACTTGTTTGCTCACTCATGATTTTTTTTTTCCTGGTTGTCCCTTATATACGTTTTTTATTCATTGGTTGAGTGCAGATATGGAAATACCCAAAGTTATGGGTTGGGTTCTTGAAGTGTGCTCTCCTGACACAACCTCAGTCATTTGGCGTGTTGCTTCAGGTAGGTTATACCTTGAGTATGCCTTGTTGGCTTACTGAGACACGATATGGTACATAGAGTTGGTGACGTTCCAGTATCGCGTTGTTCTTTGTTGGACTGACAGCCAAGATTTCAAACTCCATCACTTGTGCTGGCCAGGCAGAGAACTCATTATAGAGTGCAGCTTAAGAAATCAAGTTAAAGGTTTAGGTTCAATTACCCGAGTTGGATTGATGTCATAGCCTCAAGAACTGCTAGGATGAAGAGGTCTTGAAATTGTACCATTAATATTTTGGGCCCCAGTTACGAGTATTTTTATTGAAATGGTTGTTATCCACACTGATTTATATGTTCGCCATTACTGACAAAGTTGTTACTGTCATCTAGTTACCTGCAGCACAACTGGAAAGTGCATTGAGCAGAACTGCTGCTTCTCTGAAGGCTCCCTTGATTGCCCACGCTGAACAGCCAAGCATCCGATCTTCTCTACCCAGGTTCCTTCACAAACTAACCTCTTTTTCTGATACAAATTGATCAACTTCTTGTTCACTGTGATTTGAATAAGATGAATGTTATGGACAGGTCAACGCTGGTGGTTTTAGGTCTTGCACAAGATTCTCAGGTTTCTAGTCAGGCACCAAAGAGTCCAAGCCATCAAACGACAGAAACTAGCAACTCTGTCACCGTGGCAGAGGGAGTGACAGAACCTAAAGAATCGTCAACAGCTAGCTAATTACTATCAACTGTTTGTTTGATTCGTAGCGGAAGTATTTCTTTCAGTTACCGTTAGATAGCTTAACTGAGCTCTGGTAGAACTTGGGACAAGTGAAGGATTGGTGGGATTTGAGGATCAGTTTCTGCAATGGAAGTGGAAGAAGGCCATGCACAGATAAATTGTTGTAAACTAGGATGAGTTGTATCGTATCTTAAAATTACTTAGAAAAGGGTCGTGCCCAAAAAGAAGAAGTTGCGCGGTGCGTGATTTTTGTAATGTAGTCAATGATAGTACTTGATTAAAAGTGTTAATTAGTCGGGTGTTTCAACCCCAGAACATCATTCCCTGAATCATGAACAATGCTATCTATCTAATTTAGCTGCTTCATCATCTCTGTGGCCTGTGGGTGTTGCATTGAAATTTCTGAAGATTATACTTTTGCTTATGTTCTGGTGTCTTCTATTCTCCATTGGAAAATAGCAGGGTCTGTTGAATTTTTGTTGAAAGTAAAAGTTGCCAAAAGTCTAAATTAGTCCCGTTTTACCCCCCCACCCCCACTTACAGAGAGTTCAAATTTTAGAATCGGGGGTAGTATAGTAATAGAAAGTATACCACCGTTTTTCTTCTTTTGACACGTGTCTGTCCCGTTTCACGAAACGAGTCACTCCTGTTTTATATTCTCCGGAGAAAAGTAATTTCAGAAAACAGACACCAAAACAAAAACTTCACCTCAAGAACCCTAAAAGAAAAACTTTCTCAGTTCAATCTTTCTTCAGTTCTTATTAGTTACAGTGGAATGGATGTTCGAAAGTCACCTCGATTACTAAAGAATCCATCTGCTGCTGCTGCTTCATCTTCTTCCACTGGCCGAGTAGAAGAAAGAGAGGTCCAAGAAGAAGAAGAAAGCAGTAATCACAGCCAGCAGATCAACAAACTCATATCCACTTATTTTACTCCTCCGAAACTCAAACCCAATTCTTCTACTACTACTTCTACTACTACTATCGTTGAGAAATCACAGGAGGTGGTTGAAGAGAAGAAATCTGAGAAACCCATAAAGAAGAAGAAGGATAATGCTGGAGCTGGAGCTGAGAAGGATCCTCATAGAGTTTGGACGGATGCCGATGAGATTCTGCTTCTCAAAGATATGGGAGATTATGTTAAAAGAGGTGAAAACCCTAATTCTGCAGCTTTTTATGAATCTATCCAGACTAAAATTAGTGTAGATGTTAATTTTGAACAAATCAGAAATAAAATTAAGAAAGCTAGACAGAGATATGAAGCAAAAGAAAAGGAAGAGAAGAAAGGGCAAGTGTTGAGGTTTACAACACCTCATCTCCAGGAATGTCATGAATTGTCAAAGCCCATATGGGGGAGTGGTGGTGAACCAAAAGATGGTGGTGGTGTTGTTGAACGCAGTGAACCAGTTGGTGTGGAGAATGAAGATGATCTTGAAATTCGAAAGAGTAAGAGAGATAAGATGAGAAAAGCAGCGTCTAAGAAACCTGGAAAGGAAAATGGTGAAAGGAAAGATGGTGCTGTTGCTGATAAGCAAAAAGAAGTTGAAGCAGAAAATGTACATGTCAATGCTGTTGCTGATAAGCAAAAAGAAGTTGAAGCAGAAAATGGTCAAACCAAAGCAAAAGAGTTGAAAACAAGAAGAATAAGAAGATGAGAAAAGCTGAAGAAAATGTTCAGGTCCATGTTGATGCTGAGAAGCAAAAAGAAGTTGAAGCTGGTGAAACCAAAGGGAAAAACAAGAAGAAGAAGATGAGAAAAGCTGAAGAAAATGTTCAGGTCCATGCTGTTGTTGAGAAACAAAAAGAAGTTGAAGCTGGTGAAACCAAAGAGAGAAACAAGAAGAAGAAGATGAGAAAAGCTGGTGCTGGTGATGCCAAATGTGTGTCTGAAAATCTGTTTGGACAATTGGCTAAGGCAGCTTTGGGTTTAGAAAGTCTTCTAAATGAGGAAACTAAGAAAGCTATTCAATCGATTGAGCCGTCGAAAGTGGCGGCACTCGAAGAAAAATGGAAGAAGTTTCAAGTACAAGAGGCGCAGATGCTCATGGAAAGGGCCGTTTTGGTTCATGAACTTGCATCGATGATATCGGAGGCATCAGTGAGGTCACCAACTTCTTAAGTTTTTTTTTGCTTTGACTTACTTGACTACAAGCTGGTTTTTTGTCTTCTCAATAGCATAAGTGGGTAGGAAGTGGGTGGTATAGTGTTGGGATGTTTAGAACATTTTCAGGGTTTTAGTTATATGTTGCTATTGCTATTCTGTCACTTGAACATCTGTAATCGATTTTTATATCTATATATTTTATTTTTCTTATCATATCATAGATTATTGGTCTCGTAGGAATTTCACGGCTCTCTTAGACAGTTTTATTACACTTCTTATTCGGTGATACTGGTCTTCAATTTATTGAATGCAGAAATTATTTTAGTGGATTACGAGGTAGAACGGAGTAACAAATAAGGAGAATGATATACATGTTGTCGTTTTATTAGAAACTAGATTCATAATTGGAACTATTAAACACAACATTGTAATCTACCAATTGCTGAAATATAAGAATAGCAAATTCTCACTGTTATTAGTCATGTAATGGATGGAAACCATTTACTGAAAAGATGCCATCTGCACAAATAACTCGGGATTAAAGAAGTAGCTGAGAGGCAGAGGAATTGGAATGCAACCAAAGATGAAACTTCCCTTGGTTCTCCAGTGCGCCTGATTGGGGGAAACTCTTCAATCAAAGTATGTTTTCACTCCTCCCGCGACACTGCTTTACTATTTCGTATTCCCTTAGATGTGACATAAATGGGTTCATTGCTTCTTGTTATAATGTGGTTGAGGAACATTATTGGAGACACCTTGTCTTTTTTGTTACTTGTGTTTGGAAGGTAAACAGTCTGTAGAATAACATTGCCTGATACTCCAAGGTCTAGAAAGGTTTTTGGAGGGTAATTGACTATGGAGGCATGCTTTTATCATTCGTTTTTCTTTTTGCTGGTTATAATATTGATAAGTAAAACCTCCTTAGTAATAGTCGAGATAATTATAATCTTGAAAAATTGCTTTAGTCTTCCGGTCCCGACTTAGATCTGTGGGTTGCAGTAGTAATAATCTCATGTAATAAAATTTAGTTACTTGCTTAATGAAAATTGATATGCAGTTGCCTACACTTTTCAAATGTCTGGAACCATGTCCTGTTTTTTTTTAGGACCGACCAACTAAGTAATTTGCGGATTTTTTTATCGCTCCCATGTCTGTTGATCGAAGGATATTTATACCAAACTTTAAATGATCTCAATTTTGCAGTACGCATTGGAGGTAGACCCTTGCAAGCTTTTACAAGAGCATATATCGTCAGATTATTAAACCTACGAGGTAAAAGTTCGCTCAAGCCGATTTTGGGTTAAGTTACTTGTGTAGTTGTGCCGTGGTTTCTATTTTTTATGAGCTATTAGGGTAGGCAGTGCATTTTGCTTGTTATGTTAACATGTCTAATCCACTAATCAGTGTTCTTCATCTTTGAAATATTATGTAATATGCTTTATGAGAATGGAATGGGTCTTAAAAATGTGTTAAGTGGCTTCTACTTCTTTTTTATTGTTGTGTATCTTTGATGTTAATGTTTATTTTTTATGTAGTGAAAGCAGTTTCGCTGATATAAATTATTTGATGTTACACGAGTTGACATTGCGGGTACTCTGTTGTAGGTTATTTGGAGAGGCAGAAAAAGAAAATGACTTCTATTCATCTACAACTGCTACTTCAGTATATGAAACATTTCGTCTCACAGTGGTGTGTAGTATTGTATTTCTTAGATTTTTTTTTACTTCATATATAGGAAAGACATATTCTCGTAAAGTTGATGAATAAGGAAATTATATTCATGTAGGCTGAGATGCTTCGAGATTCTTTTCCAGCATCTGACAAATCTATGAGTAGATTGTTGGGTGAAGTCCCTTACCTGCCAGGGCCAGCATTGGAATTGTTAGAATCTTTGTGTTCTCCTGGAAGCAGCGAAATTACTGACGAGGAAACCCAAAGTGGTGATAGAGTTGCCCATGGCCTCAGCGGTGTGTGGAGCTTGATTTTGCAAAGACTTCCTATTCGAGATGTCTGCTTGAAAATTGCTTTACACGTGATCTCTGAGCTGTTGGCATCCTGCTTTAAATTGTGATCCAAATGAAGAGAAAATAGAACCACTTTTTGGTCTACCCTTATTACCTTGTTAAATGAGACGTGTTAACTGAATGTTCTCTTTTTTTACCTTCCCAACCTTCTCAGAGTGCAGTCCATCAGTTGGAAGAAGTACAGATGAAGGCAATAGCCTGGTAAAACATACAAAACTTGAAGTTGATAATGTAAGAAGTTGGCGTTTTCCATCGTTAACTTCCGTGCTTTTGGGGTTGCTATTCTTTTAGGTAGTAAACAAGCTTTAGCCAATATCATCCATCGCTCAGCAAATCGAAGACTTCGGTAGGGAAATGCTTCTCTCGGTAACGAAAAGAAATGCTACAGAAGGATTGGATACTGAAGGGCCAACCTCTGAAGCTTCAAAGGTATATTGGCCTTTGTGATTTTAGTGATTGAAGTTACTTTCATATCCAATATCATCAAAATGTACCCCGTAGGTCAAAGGCTACAAAAAGAGCTAATGATGCATTGCAATATATACAGGATCCTGACGTGGGAAAGCCTTCAAATAACCAGCTATTGTCAAACACAGATCTCAAGGAAGTTTCCTCTGATACCCATCACTCATCAGCCATGCTCAACCTCAAATACGCCAACATCCTTGATCTTTGGGGCGCAGCGGTGCATGTCTCTCTACTTCGCTCTCTAACCGAGGTAGCATATCAATCTATCTATATATATGTATTGATATACGGTTTCTTGCTGATTAAGTTTCTTTGTTGTCTTTGATGTGTTCAAGTATCACTGTTTCGCCCATTAAACAAACTCTTATGAGGTACCACAGAAACGCTCACTTGGAAATTTTTATTATTTATAAAAGCATTCCGAAGGCTGTGACTGAGGTCTGAAAAGTGAAACTACATATTTTCGCATTTTGTTTATAATAAGTAAAACTACTTCAGATTTTACCGTTATCTTTATTCTAAGTACAGCTGTTTAATCGATGATATCGTGCAGGCAGTTCATCACCATATTCCAATATTAGTTCGCACAGTAAGATCTTCACCGAGATTCTTGCAATTATTTCAGATTCCCCTTCTGGCCGTGAGAGCCTTCTATCGCAGGTTGTTCAACCTTTTCGTTCGTTCGTTTGTTTGTTTGTTCGTTATATGAAGTTTCCGTAGATAAAAGATAAGCATTTAAAATGGTGATGTCTGAAATTTTATTTATAAGCGGAAGTCAAAACTAAAACAAGCAATATGTTTTGTACCTTTGTTAAGCTCATCTCAAAGTGAAACTAATATTGCATTTATCTGGTCCTCTGGGATAGGTATTACATATATTAACGGATGGCACAGTTCCTCTGGGATAGGTATCCACTGTCAGAAAGTTATGACTTGAAACTACAGGTAGCATCCGTAATCTGTGTATAATTTATTTTTGATTTTATTCAATTCAAAACTGTTAGCATTTTATTATGCATCTTGTTTTATGCTGCTTGCAGGATGTTGGAATTCTCATTCCAGTAATATCATCTCTACCAGAAGACAAGGTTTCTTTGATCAATCTACCTTTTCCGTTTCATCTCAATTTTGTTTTGTCATTTTATCGTGATATAGTTGACAAAGATCTGTGATCTTCTTCCCCTCTTATATGAGTTCTGTATGATTCATGAGTTTGTTTAATCAGGTGTTACCAATTTTTCCTAAGCTTGTCAACCTTCCGGCAGATAAGTTTTAAACTACACTTGCTCGCATGCTGCAGGTATTTCTCTTTCAGAATTGTTGCTTGAAAACTTCCCCCATGGTATCATGTATCTGCATCCCTTTCCTTTTTCTTCTCGTTTGTGCTTCTCTCAATGTCAGCCTTTATGTTGTTATACTGTAGGCTCATTTTCATTGCAAATCATTACTCATTTTTTGTACTGATGACTTGCTGGAAATGTTGTTATGCAGGGATCATCTCATTCAAGTTCAGTACTTCCCAGCAGAAGTCTTAATTGCAATTCATGGAATTGTTCCTGAGAAAGATGGGAATCATGGGATTGCCATGAAAAAGGCACGTGTCATACTTCTCATATAAATGCTTACAGGTCTTACACTATGTTGGACACTTGAGCTAAGCAAGTACTTTTCTGCTCACAGGTTATGGATGCATGCAATGCTTGTTTTGAGCAACCAGAAGTGTTAGCAAAGGTGTTGAATCAGTTGGTATGCCTCTGGAAACTTGATTATTTTCATGCCAAGATGTCCAATTTTCATCTCTTAAAATTTTCTACAATCTGAACATTTTCAACTACAGGTTGAGCAGATTCTGCTTCCCCTGCTGTTCATGCACTCAGTCATGCAAGCAATTGGTGCTTTCCCAGCTTTGGTGAGGATTAATGTACGTCACGTGCTTTAGCTTCCTCTGGGACTTTACTTTCGCTTGGTAACTTAGGCCATTTGCCTGTTATTTGTTGAATTGTGATAGTTCCTTTATGCTTTGAGTTTGAGTTGAGAATCATTTTCCCTATTATCTTAGAGAATAGTTTCTTTCTTTATTCCAATAGTTGTAATATGTTCGACTATTGGTGAATATGGACATTGTAGGTAGACTTTATAATGGAGATTCTCTCGCAACTTGTGACCAAGCAGGTATAATGTAATTGGCTAATACTAAAATTTGATGACTTGCACATGAAACAATCTACCTGGTTGTCCCTTATGTATGATTTTTATGCATTGGCCGAGTGCAGATATAGAAATACCCAAAGTTATGGGTTGGATTCTTGAAGTGTGTTATCCTGACGGAACCTCAGTCATTTGGCGTGTTACCTCAGGTAGGTTATCCCTTGATTATGCCTTGTTGGCTTACTGAGACACGATATGGAACATAGAGTTGGTGACGTTCCAGTATGGCCTTGTTCTTCGTTGGACTGATAGCCAATATTTCAAACTTTATCACTTGTGTTGGTGAGACAGCAGAGTCTGTAAACTCATTAGAGAGTGCAGCTTAAGAAATCAGGTAGGTTTAGGTAATTACCCAGGTTGAATTGATATCAGAACCGCAAGAATTGCTAAGATGAAGGGGTTGTACTATTAATAATTTGAGCCCCAGTTATAACTTATAAGTCATTTTTATTAAAAATGGTTGTTATCCATACTGATTTATTTGTTTACTATTATTGACTAAGTTATTATTATCACTTTGTTACCTGCAGTGCAACTGGGAAAGTGCATTGAGCAGAACTGCTGCTTCTCAGGAGGCTCCCTTGATTGCCCATGCCGTATATCCAAGCATTCTATCTTATCTACCTAGGTCCTTAGTAGACTAACCTCCTTTTTTTGATTCAACGCTGGTGGTTTTAGGTCTTGCACAGGATTCTCAGGTTTCCAGTCAGGCACCAGAGTCCAAGTCATCAAAGACCGAAACTAGCAACTCTGTCACCGTTGGCAGAGGGAGTGACAGATCCTAAAGAATCGTCAACAGCTAGCCAATTACCATCAACTGTTTGTTTGATTTGTAGCGGAAGTATTGTATTCTTAAGTCGATAGATAGCTAAACTGAGCCTGGTGCGCGATTTTTCATGTCCCTGCTAAAATATATGTGGTTTTAGTAACTAGATTTAAATGTGTTAATCAGTCCAGTGTTAAAACCCCAGAATATCATCATTCCCTGTGGGTTCAATTCATCATCCCTGTGGGTGTTGGCAAATCTTTGATTTCAGTCTGAATAATGTCTTGCGAGATTTTAATGTGCAACAAGAACAAAGAGTTTATGTACATCTTTTGCTAATAGCAATAATTAACTTTTAACACAATCTATATTTACAAGATGTTTTATCTTCATCACGGAACCTATCGTGATTCAGACTTAGCACCAGTTATCCTTGTCGCGAGCCAACTGCTGGAACTCCAGAGGGAGAAGATACCATTGAAGAAAGAGGTTGAAAATTTGTGTTCCCAACAAACCAGAATAAAGCCCATTTTAGGTTGCAGAGTGTGTATTTGAGAGCCTTGGTCCAGTTCTCCTGCTTGTTAAAGCTCTGTGTGATAGAGTAGGTTTCCACTTTATCATTCTCAATCCTACAAAGCATACAGATGTACAAGGTTAGCGCACACAGAAAATCAAGATATCAAAACAATCTAGGCATGTCTACTCAAAAATGGAAATTATCCAAGTGGTTTCTGGTTAATTGGAGCACTGACATTTGGGCTGTTAGGCTATCACAACTCTTAGGACTTAAGTTTATAGTTGTAAGTAAAAAATGAGTTCACCCAATGGTGAATAGGATCATCCCTACAGACGGAGCCCCTACTCGCAGTCAACCAATCACTGAATGTGACGTGTCGGGCTGGACCATATATTTGGATTGCAATTACTGTTTTGCAGATTGCAGGAGATCGAACACTACCAATACAGCAGATGCTCAAATTTGCATATGCATAAATTCGAAATGAAGCTTTTTGCTGCTGCTTAGTATGCATTTTAGGAATAACTAGGTCATTTGAGTGCCTACATATAACCCGTTTGACTCTCCTCTTCCACATTTATTTAGCCCACAGTTACCTATAGAAGTCATCTATGCCATTGCAAAGCACTCAAGGAATCAAACTGAATTTATTTCTTCCCAACATTAGCAAACCCTAGATTTATAAAAGAAGATGACCCTGAGAGAACCCGAGATTTGTCAAAGATGAAAAAGATTCGGATGAAGTTGTTAGAGAATATAAGAGTTGCAGTTGGTGACAAAGATGTTAAGAGAAACATGAGTTGCAGTCGGTGGTAATGGAGTTCATATTAGCATGAGAGGGAAAAGCGAAGAAAGAGAAGAGATCTTTAGAGTAGAAAGAGAAAGACAAGAGAATGGTCGATAGACGGCAAATTTTCACAAGCACCTGTAAAATTGGCTTGCACTTTAGCATCACTGCAATTAATCACCCGGGGAACTTCCCTGGACTGCTTTCAATACCATCCAGATGGATAAGTGAAATGATGTATCCAATTCTAAGGGAAGAGGGTAAGAACACACTTGTCAAAGGTTTCTATTTACTTTCCTATTATCAAGACCGTAAATTCCTACATAACAAAATAATTCATTTGGAGACCTGTATCACCACTGAGATTTTAGTGAATATCTCTTCCAGTGAAAAAAAGAAGGTGATCTTACTTGTAAGGCAGCTTGAAGCACTTTTCTGGTGGAATGTTGTTTTCTTGATCCTTAGTATTTGCGAACTCAGCAAACTCCTTAAGGCATGTTAAGAACAGAGTCATTGCCTTGTCATAGCGAGTGCTCCAAAATAAGTTCACAGGACCAAATCTGTTGAAGTCAATGATTTATGTTATTACAATAAAAAGAAAAAAAAAAGAGCCTAATAAAAGAAATGAAAAAGTCAGAAACAAATCGATAATCAGATGGAGATCTAGATTTGTGTCACAAGAGGTGCACATATCATTTACCAAAAATAAATCAGATAGCATGATCTAACAGTTCAACCTACGGACAAATTCCTGATTTACCCCCACATTTTTCAGTCTCCAACTAGGTTTGCAATGGCACGGAATGGTTTCTGGGTGGAACCCACTAAATGGTGGAATCGAACTCCTACTACCTACCTTTTATACTGAAACTCTCTAACTAGATCATGAAGCTAAGAGACCATTAACAAGCTCCCTTTTTTTATTAAAGACACGCCTATTTCTATATACTACAAATTATATAGTCAAATGCAGTTAAATATAAAAAATAATCGGTACATACAGCTCGTATGTGTTGTTGTTGCTATCCATAATTCGAGGGTAGCTTCCCATAGGAAGGATTTTGGTTCGATACCTGGAGACCTATAAATTAAGGAAAACCCACGAACATTTAAATGGAATAACGACTTTCTGAGCGTATAGGGTATCAATAAAAAAGATAATCAACATATCTGCTGAGGTCATGTGACTTGAGAACTTAGCATTACCTTACTGCTACTAGGTAGTTCACATAATAGTTGATACCTATTCATATTGGTAAGTAAAAAATCACCTAGGAAGTGGTGTATATGGTGAGAAAATGTTTTCAGGAAGAATCTTTCCAAGTTCAAACCCATAAGATGACGTCAATCTGAAGTAGATCGATTAAAGGATACGGAAACTTTGGCCTGAAGTATTGAGCCATTGTGTGAAGGAGAAGACATGCCTGTCCCCAGGCAGCATTTAGCTCATCCCACTCAACCTAAATATTGAAGTAAAGAAACATATCAAAAGCCGTGAGAGAACTATTCTGAAACCACCAAAAGTGAGAAGAGAACTATGCCTGTCCCCAGGCAGCATTTAGTTCATGAGTCCCAAGGCAAGCATTTCTCATGTTTAAAGCTTTACATGAAAGTAATAAGAGTGACCTAGTTGCAGAACAACATACCGGGATTTTCGGAAGACGGCCAAGTCGAAAATTGTTTATGGTTCCAAATTCTCCCTCATGCGATATTGGAAAGGCATCATTGAGAACATTGGTTCGCTTCAAAGATTCTAAATGTGCTTGTGAAACTTCAATCTTTGCCAATATCGAGTCTCTTTCTTCCTGTGGATCACATAAAAAGCAGGATGGTTAACAGATAGCATGAAAGAACAAATGGCATCTTCTGGATTTAAACAGATCTATTCAGATCAAGCTAAAAGGTTCTGGTTGAATGAAACTAGCAAGTGTTTCATTATTATGTTAATTTAATGGGAAGTGCTTTCCACGCCCTAGTCATCGCCCTAGCAATATTGTCCACACATCTAAAGCCCTAGTTCTTGAGATTGGTGAACCCCTTTGGGTGAATAGAAAATCTAGAAGTGAATAATATTTGGGAGGAGAAAGGGTTGATATATTAAGGAAGTGAATAAAGTTTGTGTTATTTCATTTTGATTGGGCGGTAGGAATTAGATGGTGATGAGTTTTGAACACAAGTTGTGGTATCAACACCCCATCACTTTACCACTCTACTAGAAAGGCATCTGCATGATTAATAAGGGTTCCAAGGTCAAATCAATAGTTGCTAACCTAAGAACTTACCAGTATCGTTGGTTACATTAACCTCAAATTCACGGGTCTACTTAACTGTGAAAAAGAATGTGGCAGATAAATAATTATGAACAACAAAAGTATGCAGAATGCAGGGTTTACAGCTATTATTGATGAGGTGCATTGACTATGTACATATTAATATTGACAAATATGAACAAGAAACAGGCCCTATAGTTTTTTCCCATCTATGGAGCCAAAACTGCATTCAATGAAACATCTAAAGAGTTGCTTAATAGAATACATAAAAAGTATAACAAGATAATACTTGTCTGCATATCTACTCTAAGTTCTAAAAAAGTACACAAACCAAGAATCAACATATTCACATAAAAATCCTGAAAGATTTTAAAATGCACTAGCTGATGGAGTCAATCAGATAAGACAGATTAAAATACCTGATGTCTAGTTAACTGAAACTGGAAATTGTTGAACTCATGCCAGTACCTATTTACATTCAATTGGCAACAGACAGATAGTCAACAATCTTTGGGGGTGAGGTAGGGGGAAGAAAGAGAAGACCCAACTAATGATGCACACTCAGGAATAGTAATCTAATCTTCTACAGCTTGTGAATAAACAAAGCATTGGTGTTACCACTTACCGTTCCTCTAGGTCTTTAAAGCGGTTAGATTTTACTTCCAAATCCTTCAATTCAGCATCAACTTCTATGCACTGTTTCTGAGTTTCCTCAATTGCTGCTTCAAGTCTTCGTTCTTCTTCCTCAATCTTGAAAGGGCAACCACAAAATCAGTAAAAACGAAAAACACGCAAGACAAGATATTGCAAAACTCAACTAGAAGATTGTTACATAATAAAGGAAATCCAAATAGCATAAACAGAGTAACAGAATTTCTTATTAAGTGCGAAGGAAATAGTAGCTTCTTAAAGATGGTTAGAACCAGATGACGGACAAATTAGGAAGTTAAGATAGAAATTATATTAAAAATACGGACAAATTAGGGGATATGAAGCTGATTTTCACCACTTTCAGAGAGGAAATAGATCTAATATCAGCACTGGATTGGTTTTATATCAATAAGATGCGGCAAAGAAAAGCAGAGAACATCGTTAATGATGTAGTCAAGTTGTGAAATAAGAAGTCACTTTGTACATGTTGCTCTAGTGCTCAGCATACACTAGAAACTATTCACTAACACACAGTAAGTAAATAGCTCATTGGCAAAGACAGTTTCCCCTTTTTGCCAAAAAGTAGGAGACAAGAAGTATGAGTTTGGTGATGCAAACTAAGCACCTTTAACTTTTCGCGAAAAAAATCAGTCTCGCTCATAACATCACGTGTCTCTCCTTCAAGACGCTGAAGACAAGCTTCATACGCTCTAATGTCCTTGTTCACATCGTCAACCTCTTTATCAAGTTTATCAGACAATACCCGCATACATTCCAAACATAAAGGTTGTTCAACCTGTATAACAAATAACAACAAGGCAAGATAAAGCAACAATTTCACAAGGTTTATAACAAAAGCTTCAGATTCATGGTCACAGATAATAGTTTGAATACTAAAACAAAATGGAAGATAGAGAGAAAGTTTGAGCATTATACCTGAGTCTGAGTGGTAGCAATATCAAATGCACGTTTCAAAACAGTTATACTCGAGTGAAAACCGGAATTGTTTGGATGCAAATGGTTACCAGGAATTGCTCCAGACGACGGTAAATGAGCTCCTCCATCTGAACCAGATTCACTATTATACATGGATGCAGCAGCTGGTGGCAACACAACAAAGGACTCTTCCATTGCTTTCCCACTCGCACGGTTATCACCTGGTCCACCACGAGGTCGGGGAGGAACACCACCTTGTGATGAGTTTTTTTGCTTCGATAAAACAACAAAGGAATGATCCATTTTAGTTGAAGCCATAACGCTGCCTGCTCCTCCATGAACAGAAGAGCCCTGCATTCCTGAAACCCACGCTTATCCTTTACATTAAATTGGAAATTCTGAAGCTCTAACAAACTGAAACAGTAAGATTTAGTACAAGCAACATGGTTAACTACTAAGATGGTTATTCATTTAAAGTTCCAAAGTTTTAAGAAATTCAAGTCAAAATTGAAAGAAAACAATTTCAGAATTAAGAGATGATTGAATAAAACTCTAACCAGCACGAGAAGCGGAATCATTTACGTAAGAATCAACACCGACAATACAAAGTGTGTGACGACAGTTTTGACACTGCCATCTAGGAAGATTTGGATCGACGGGGAAACTTATTACTTTGTCTGATGAGATATCATCTTTCATGGTATTAAGATTTCTTTATTGTCTACAGAACCAGAGAGAGATTTCTAGGTTGATTTTTGATGTCTTTGAAGTCGAGGAAGCTGCAACACTTGATTAGGAAGCTGCAGTACTTGCTTCAGATACGGGAGCCAATGGGGTTAGTGTTGAATTTTCGGGTCCCTGCAAGCACAAAAAAATAAGAATTTTAGCATTTCACACATAACGACTTAAGTAAAAAAAACATCAACTATTTTCGGGTCTCTACATCTACCAATAGAGTATAAACAACTCCTTCACCAAACAGACTGACGTCATTGCTATATCTTGCAAATAATTCAAAGGAAATGGATACCACTTGCTAGTCATAATAAAGAATCCTTGTGCAAGAAGACCAACTAAAGAATTGTTGTGTGGGTGCACAGACACACAATCACACAACAAGCACACAATCATATAAAGCTATGTCAAATAATTGTGTGCATGTATGAAAACAAACAAGCAGCTAACGGATTTAGTTTATGAAAGGCTTGGATAATGTCACAGGTTTATCCAAAGCAAGCATAGGTCATTGGTACTGCTGTATAATTCATTCAGTAATTATCAATAGTTACCGAGTACACTGCTCTTCTTATTCCAAAACAATCCAAGCCTTTTGAAACAATCAATAGTAATCATGTATAACAATCTAATATAGGGCATGCATATCATCTTAACATTGCGTACAGTTTGTATTAAGTATCTATTGAAACAAATTTCATCCTAGTAAATGCAAAATTAACAAAAGACTAACAACATTTTACCCCCAAATGCTTAACCCAAAAATAAAAATATAGAGCCTTAAGGGGGGTTCCTAATGTAAGACCCTAATCTAACTTCTATCTGCTAACATAATAGAATTATCAAGCAACAAAAATTCTATGCATAACCACATTGAAATCTATCAAGCCATAACGAATTATCAAACAAAGTTACATCTTTTAATTTAAGGGTTACGAATTTGAATAACATGAAAAGAAAATCATCGAACCAAATTGAAATTGAGAACTGGGGTTTTGTTAGATGATACTTACCGAGTCGATCTTCACAGGAGTTTCGTAAGTAACGAAATTAACGATTTTTCTGATTAAAACAATGGATGATATTAATTTTGAAAGTATTTTAATGGGTTTTTGATCGAAAGAAGATTCATTATTTCCAGTGTTGAGGTAGAAAAGAGAGAAGATATTGAAAGAGAACAAACTATATCAAAGAAAGAGAAAATTTTATTTCACAGAATCTTGGGAGAAGTAACTTCTCTAGAAGCAAGAACCTAACAAGTCGTTTGGAATCTGGATGTAGAAGCAGCTTTTCGACTTTTTTAAGTCAAAAAGTCGAAAGTTAATTTGATTGGCATTTTTAGGGGCGACCCCAACCGAATTAGGGGCGACACAAAAAGACAAAAAAGATCACCCGAACGTAAATTTAATCTACCCGTTATTTGCGATTTTTCGAAATAGCAACTATACCCTTACATAATCGGTAGCCAACACCTCAATCGGTATGTTTACAAACAATCGGTAGGTTAAAATGAATCATTAACTAACGATTAGTGTGTGGATATTTCGGCGAATGTTCCCTTTTATAATCGGTAGTTAATTGGACCTGTAAAACTACCGATTGTAAGTAGCCCCAGATTCAACCTTGACCAAATTCCATAGAACAATAACCACTTGGTTTGTGTTTTGGATGCAGCCATAATCGGAGGAATAGTAGGTTACAAAACCTTACGATTATAGGTTGCCCCAAAAACATATTTTTCATAAATCCTTCATCTGGTGAATTTTGGAATATGCTATATTTGGTAGATAATCCAACTTCAATACCTACCGATTATACGTAGCAAACCATAGGTTATGAGGGTGCAGAGCCAAGCATGACCACTTGGTTCAGGGTGCAGAGCCAACCATAACCACTTGGTTAGTGTTTTGGATGCACCCATAATCGGAGGAATAGTAGGTTACAAAACCTCACGATTATAGGTTACATAACACAAGTGATTTTCGAGTGTTATAATCGGAAACCTAGGAATAATCTTAGTTCCCGATTATAGTGTTGTTTGGATACAGGAAACAAAGTTTTCTTCACAAATAATAATCGGAGTAACAATATAAACTAATTCTACCGATGATAATAATCGGAAGTTTAAGAATTTAAATTCGTTACCGAATATGGTGTTGTTTGGTTACAGAACAAAAATTATTTCTTCCCAAAGCATAATCGGTAGACAACGAAATTAACAATCTTCCGATTGTGATTTTTTATTGGAAAATTTCCAGATTCGGTAGGTACATAATTTAAATAGCTCCCGATTCTGACCAAAAAATTGCAAATTCCCCAGAATCAGAAGCTACGTATATAAACTAATCTTCTGATTGTCTGTATAAAATTCAAAAGTTTCATTTGTGTATGTGATTCTCTTGGGAGTCATCGTTAAATGCATAAAGATAGCAATAAAACCATTCATAATCCATAAAACGAACCATTCACAAACCATAAACATAATGTACCAACTTATAATCTGACACAAACTTTGAAAACGACATAATCCGCCATAAACAAAGTTATCCATAAAGTTAACAAAACATCAAGAGTTTAGTCGTTCCTCTTTGCTTTGACTTTGCGACCTTTACGACCTCCACGACTTGGGACCGAACCATCATTAGTTTCATCATTTGAGCCTTCAACTTGAGTGCTCGATGACGCCTGAGTTCTTTTGTTCACATTCGTTGTAGGTTTCTTTCCTTTTTCCCCAAACTGAGATGCATACTCCTCATTGTCAACGTTATCAATTAACTCTTGGTGCTTTTTTATCTTATCAATTGTCACAGGCTCTCCGGACATTATGCAATTAGTGCACCATTTGGACAAACCTCTTAACATGTTCATCTGTTTTAAAACATAGCATACCATCAAACGGTTACTACTCTGATTTTGACCCATAAAATTAAACTAAATTAAGAAACCAATACGTACCAATCTATCAAAACCCGAAGGTTTCTCTTTAAGGATACTCTTATACGGTGCGGGATTTGCTTTAAGATCACGGATTACACGAAAAATGAGAAACATTCCAGTACCAATCCATATAGTTGGGAGCAGTTTCAAAACCTTGGTTGGCTTGCCTTCCACTGTTGATCAAGTAAAGCATCCTTTTATCCCAATGGTATTTACAGGATGGTTTACCCTTGTAAAACACAGTGATAGAATCTTTATCAGACTTGCATTCTTCCAGATCCAAAATGAAATTTCCATGGATTTGCTCCTTTGGTATACCTTGTACATAACCGTTTTGTCGCATCACCCTTGAGGCATTGTACATCACATATCATGTTGGGTGCCACAATGGTCCAAAATAAAGGGCCAAATCGGACCGACCTGTGATATGTCCATTAGCTCGGTCTTCCTTGTATGGATCAAAGCATACATATTGGGCTTTAAGTGAGTCCAAAATCTCCCTCAAACGAATCAGCTGCTGCTCTTTTTTCCTAGAATGGTTGTCATCGAAGATGTACTTTTTTCCTCTAGGATCACCTGGCGCCCATGCCGGGTTTTCAATGGCCAATCCAAAGATATGGAAGTGGTCGTAGATCCATGTCTATATTGTCATTTTTGCAAGTATTAGGAAATTGATTCTTCAATGGTAGAAAAATAAAAAAACAAAAGTATGTAGAGTTAATAAAAATACTTGTAGTAGACTCACGTTCCCGACCACTTGGTTAATTCCAAGCCTCGGCGCCTTTCTCAACTCTTCCATCAACCACGCATGGCATGCCGTGCCCCAAGAGTACTCATGAACTTTATCGAGAGGATCCATAAGTTGTAAAAGGTTGGCGTCGACACGATTGCCACTAGTATTTAGGGAAAATGACACATCCCAATATACATAGGAGATATGCGGTGGCCGCTTGGTTCACTTGCTCATCAGTTAAAGTTCCTTTCTCTTCTTTTTCCTTGGTGCCCCTGAACATATCCATCAGAGTACTAATGTTGAACTGTCTAGTTCTATATCTCATGCATCTATTGAACTTAGTTTTTGATGTTTCTGCATCCCAACCCAAACACTTGTTAGTTAGAGCATAAAGTTTGTCCAATTCCAACTGCTTTGTGTACTCAGCCCTGACACCTTTGCCATGGTCAGGGAGTCTAAGAATCTGCACAACATCATCTGGGGTAATCGTCATCTCCCCAAACGGCATATGAAAGGTGTCGGTCTCAGGATAAAGTCTCTCCACAAACCCCAATATAGCCACCTGGTCATGTTGCAACATAGAGTTGTCTGCAGCATTAGCCAACCCCGAATTTTCAATAATTCTCTTGAACCTTTCACATTCATCGGATAAAGGCCATTCCAGCATTTTAGGTGGTGCGGAGGTGGGTTTGAGTAAACGAACCGCATCGGAATGATACTATTATACACACGACAAGTTAAATTTTTTTTAGAATTACCTAAACCTATAACCCTTAAAACTATTACCAACCAAAAGAAAATACGTAAATGAAATGGATACGATTATTACATCGATTTCATATATTTCTTTTGCCTATGAGTCTTTGTATCCAAATAACAATTGTCCTTCATCCTCCGACAGCCCAACAATTACACCTTCTGGAATATCCTTCACCTTAGTTCATTTGGGACAAGGTGTTTCGCTTTCTTTCGAGGAGGATTTTTCTTTTCGGCTTCTCCTTCTTCTTGCGCACCACTGGGTTTTCCTACTTCTAGTACTCTATCTTCCGGTGCTTTTGGTTAAACACTAGGTTGAATTTAAGCTTGTGATTGTGGAGCACTTGGTTCTACACCTTCTTGAAATGGCTCTGATTGTGGGGAAGTTAGTTGAACACCTTCTTGACTGCCTTGTTGAGTTCCATCATGAGCACTTGAAGTGGATTTAGTAGCCCTAGCTCTCCTTGCACTAGCTGTCAAGTTCTTAAGCCTTTCCATCCTTGCACTATCTGAGACAATTGCGTCTTCGGCTTTTTTACCTCGCTTATCCCTAAACAACAAAACAAAGTATAATGGGTTGATAATCGTAAGTTTGAGTTCCATGTAAGTGGCCGAATATAAATAATCGAAAGATATATTTCAACATAACCTTATGAATACACATAATCGTAAGGCATAAGAGAGTATATCCTACCGAATACATAAAAATCGAAAGCCTTACAAAACTACTTTCTACCGAATATCCTACACTTTGTGTCCTGAATTTACTAAAGTGTTAGGCTTAAACAATCAGAAGAAAATTATAAAACATAACATCCGTTTATGGTCAAATTAGGAATGACAATCGTTAACCATTAAAAAATAATACTTACCGAATATGCATCAGTTTGTGTCCAGAAAATACTAAAGCCTAGTATATTCAGAAGGAAAAAACACATTTAACTTCCGATTATGGTCGATTTAGGGTTCAGTAATGAAAAACGGAGGCAATCGGTAAAAAAACCTAACTTTTTAGCACCCGAATATGACCAATGTTCTTGTGCAGTGAAGAATTTGACCACAATCAGAAGTTTAAAAGAATAACTAAACTACCGAATCTGGGTAATAACCAAAAACCCTAAAAACAAAATCGTGGATTCGTCGAATTAAAGCAATAGAAACCAAAAAATTTGTAGAATATTACCTAATTGGGGCCATTTGGAGTTGCTTGAGAGTTTGGCTATCAGAATCATCTACATTAGAGACTTCTTCTTCTTCACCTTCTTCACATTCTTCGTGTTCTTCGTGTCCTTCAGTGAGAATCTGTTTATTACGGGCATGCAGTCCAATGTTTGGATCAACACCACGAACAACATTTTTGGTTCGAGCTTTCTGACGTTCCTTATCTTTCGGCTTTATAGAGAATAATCGACGATGATTCGATTCGAAGATTAACGATAACGATGTATTGAAGCGGAGTTAAACGATTAACGATAACGATGTATTGAAGAGAAGTTGAACGAGGGGGGAAGTTTTCCTCTCTGCATTCGGAGGGCAAGAGGATAGAAGAGGAGTTGAAGTTGAAAAGAAATAAAATGAAATGAATTTAGGTTGACATTGGTTTTATCTGTCAAGCTAAATAAAAGGATATAAAATAGGTTACATTACCTCCCGATTATAGGTTGCCCCAAAATGAGTTCTTTCTAAAATCATTTTTTTTTCAAAATTTTGAAATCTTCCATAATCGGTAGGAACTATCACTACCGATTATAAGTATCCCCACATCGAACCTTTGCCAAATTCCATAGGTTTTAGGGTGCAGATCCAACCATAACCATTTGGTTCGTGTTTTGGATGTAGCCATAATCGGATATAAAACATGTTACATTACCTCCCGATTATAGGTTGCCCCAAAATGAGTTTTTTCTAAAATAATTTTTTTCGAATTTGAGAACTATAATAATCGGTAGTTAATATGACTACCGATTATAAAGTTGCCCCAAATTTCTTCTTTGAAGAAATCACCAATTTTGGGAGCTACTACAATCGGTAGTCTAGTGAGGTTCTTGTTCCTACCGATTGTTATAGGAGAAAGATATGCGTTTGCACAAAATCGATATTAATTGGTAGGCCAAAGGCGTTACTACGCTTCCAATTAGGTATTAACAATCGGACACAAACTAGCTTCCGATTATGTAAGGGCATTAACGTATTCTCCGCATTTTTGGACATCCCTTAACGTTGTGTATGGGTTGGGAATAAAAAAGTCGCCCCTAATTCTGTTGGGGTCGCCCCTAAAAATGCCAGGTTTATTTGGATGAGTAATTTCTTTAAAGAAAAAAGAAAAATTTGGATGTGTAACTGTAACTAAAACAAAATTATTTTGTTTCACGGAAAAAAAAATGTCAGAAGTAAAATTATTTTACTTCTTAAGAAGTTAATTTTTTGATTTTTAGAAGTTGTTTTGAAATCAGCTATCCAAATTGACTTCCGGCTTTTCGATTTTTAGAAGTCCAAAATCAAATTGTTATGTACTTCACAAGAAGTTAGTTTTGATACGCTTCCAGAATAACTTTTTTGACTTATAAAGGTCAAAAAGCAAGAAGTTAGTTTAGATGCAACATTTCAGAATGATTTCTAGAAGCAAAAAATTCGACTTTGTGGAAACAAAATAGTTTTGATTCTGAATTCTGCTTCTTGTATCCAAACACGCTATAACTTTTGGACTTTGAAAAGTCGTTTTTAAATCAGCTATCCAGTCTGGGTAATTCTTCGTTTCCTAGCTATAAAATTTGCAAAGTATTGTTTATAACCCTTGTCAACCTTGTCAACAACCCCGTCTAGGTGATATCTCAGATGTGTTATGCTTATCCAGCTTAGGTATAAAAAAAACATCGAGGCAAGAATTTTTTTATTGCTTGCATGCCATTGTGAGTCTCATGTTTTAGTGACCATTTGTTTGTATTTTGCACTCTTACGAGGAAAACATTGAATACAAATTTCTTTTAGAAACTGAAAATGGGTTTCAAATGTTTTTATCAACATGCTCAACAGATGTTTTAATTTTCTTTCTCGGAGATTCTTATAGATTTTTCTCCTTTGTAGTCTTCATTTTTGTATCAAATGGTTGCACAACCATGTTGAGTGACCAATGGTATTTGATAATTGTTCATTGCAACTGAGGGATGAATCTCACATCTATCAATTGCTTGCTTGTTTAGATTCAACCATTTAATTCCACTAACTTCTGGTTGTCCAACTGAAGGTAGAAAAAGTTGGTTTTCATTTGAGAATTATATGACTCGCCAAGGCTTTACGATGAAATGAGTAAGCGAGGGTCGATCCGAGGTATTAGAGTCTACAATTCACTTATTACCTATATATACTAATGCGAGAAAAATGCTTCAAAGATGCTCTTAATCTCTTGGGAAAACTAGGAGAGTGGGCTAAAAGCATGCTCCAATACCTTCAATTCCATCACAGTTCCTTTATATGAAGCAAAGAAATTGGATGAAGCACGTGTTGTATTTATTGACTGACATGATTAGGGAGGGACCTAGCCAAACTACCACAACCTACCAATTCTTTTGTCGAGCGGGATGAGGGTTTAATAGGAACTTCTGAACTGCTCAGAAAAATGAAGGAAATAATTTGGGGGGGGGGGGGGGAGGGGAGAGTTTAATAGGAAATAATTCACTTGGGGATTGTCATACAAGGTTGTTGTAATGATTTGTTAATCTATATTATTTCTAATATTATAGTAAAGGTGTTCTTCTAATACTATAGCAAAGGTGTTCTATTTGCATTACAAAGATAATTTACCATAACCAATCTGTCTTTGTATATTTGAGACAATTTTTCAAATATTATAGACCTTGCATTTGTTAGATAAGTGCTCTCTCAAATATGTTTGCATCGCATTGAATTTATTCAGTTTGCATGCTCTCTAGCCACCAATTCACCAATGGGCAGTGGATGTTGGTTTTCTTAGTGCTCATAATACTAATTATCATTTGTTTGGTCTTATTAATGTTATTTCATAAATTTTCCATGCGTGTGGAGTTGAAAGAAATAATTATATGAGGTAAATAGGAAATAGGTAAAGATACTATGTGTTCTCCAGATTGGAAGAAATTTGCGAAGTAAATAATTTTGTTTTTATATATTTTTTCAAGGATTCATTATTGAGTTTTGATTTGCGGATGCACCTGAATCCACCAAGGTAATCTTCGAACGACAATTTATTTTCATTTTAATACTTTATGAAAGGAAACAATGAATTTAATTTTGGGAACTTGCTTGGAAATAGTGGATTTTCTATTATAAAGTATGATTGCGTACTTTGATAATTATGCTGCCTCGACAATTAAAGAAGAATTTCAATTGTTTGAACTGTAACCTTGTTTTATCAACTGCTATTGGTTTATATGTTCTTTTTTTCTTTACATGAAAAATTGTATGTTCTTGCAAAAATGTTTGGAGGATGTAAAACATTACATTTCATGTTCAAATGACAATGGATGTTTAATCCTTTCAACCTAGGGTTCACATTTTCAGTCTCTATCGGATAATGCAAAAAGGCATAAGAAAGAATTCAAGGATGATCTCTATCACCATGAAAATGTGAGCATCAATTGAAATGCTAACAGGTAAGCTATTTTCACCTCCTTTCTTGGTTAAATATTATTGTCGAGAAAAATAATTTGTTCCATATTTATACTTTAATACTAATGTCATCTTTAACTATTAGTTTTACCTTCTGTTATTGGGTATGAAACAAATGGTCCGCTGAAAAGAGAAAAAAATAAGTGCAAAAAAGATGTAGATGATGATTAGGAAAAGCGTGACAAGATGGATCGGGATCGTGTGGAAGACAAGCCTAAGAATGAACTAACTAATAATAAGTAAGTTTAGATGTGCTCATCTAAATATTATTTTAGAAGAACAACTACTTGAATTCCTTATTTGGTTGCTATTGATTTAAACTTCATTTTCTTCCTTAAATGCTTTCTTTATCTCTTTCTTCCCGGTTGATAGGTGTCTAAAACACCTAATTGTATATTGAGTATTTATGCTTTCTTTGCTATTTTTCGTGTGAATTATTCATCTTATGTTCGCTTTTGAGTTATTAGGTACTCTGGAGTCGCACGGACGAAAAGAAGGAGAAAATGTCCATTTGGAGCGAAAAGGTGAACACATCAAGTCGCAGGCGAAAGAATGAGGTCATTCCGATGTCGTATGAGAAAGTTATGAGCAAAATCAGAAATTAAGCCTATCAGTTTCCCAGAATCGAACGTTTACTGAGAATGAAGCAGAAAATTGTATTGTCAGCCATCCAAAACTGACAGTTGGAACTAGAGTCACTTTGGGGAAGCCCTTATTGACTGGAACGGTGCTTATATCATTCTTAGTTTTACTACACCCAACCTCCATCCCAGTTTTATTACACCCAAACCCTGAATTTGAGAAATCAATTTCTCATTCGTGTTACTATTACTTCCCCAAGTTATGACGATTTCAGATGCAGAAATAGGTGTGATGATGAACGAATTGGTGAGAAATATGAGAAGGGTTTTAGAGAACAGCTAGCTGATGCTGTGGTGGTTAATGGCGAAGATTTGAGTTGTGAAACAAGGAAGAAGATGGGGAAGATTGATCGTGCTGCTGTGATTATTGTGGGTGATTTTAGGGGTTTAGAACTCATGCTCAAAGGCAAGAAAGGGATTAAATGAATGTATGGTGGCTGTACAAAGATGGGTTGGAGTTCAATTTTTGATTAGTTCAAGAATGGAGCTGGGAACTGTGAAGGTGTTGACTAAAGAATGGTGTTGTTGATGTTAAGTTTGAGCTGCCGTTATATATGGAGATCCCGAGATGAAGACTGTGATGGGATAGAATTCAGATTCAATAGGGTGGTTATGTAGCTGACTATGAAGATGTGTTCACAGTGAGCTGATAAATGGCAGTTGATGTGGGTTATTTGTGCTCAAGATGGATTCGCTGCAGTGGGAGGATTGGAGTGATAAAGGGTCAGGTGAATCGAGCAAGTTCAGGTGTATGAAGCTGGAAATGGTTGTTGCACTTTGCTGCAACATGAATGAACTGTTTAGTGTGTAACTGCAGCTGGATTGGTTGAGATGGCAGTGGTACTGGATTGAACTAAGATAGGTATAACAGATTTTGGTTGCACGCCACTGGTTTCGGGAGATACAATGGGTCAAGGTGCTGGTCACACATAGCAGAGTTATGGAACTGAAATAAATTGGGAGCTGTTAATGGGAGTCTTTGTGAAGGACTCGCGATGCAACATCCAGGTTTGCTAAACTGGTGAAATTACAGGGAGCAGTGGTGGTAACTGAAGCTGGCGTTGGCAATGAGACGGAAGCGGCTCAAGTTTACAGCTGCGGTGGTGTTGGTGTTGTGAAGTTGAAGGAGAATATATTATTGCAGGGCACTGGTTGAAATGGTGGTGAGTTGTTGCTGGCTTTGTTGTGTGGAGTTGGTCTTGAGGAACTGTAGGTTGCAACATGGAACTGCAGTTGGGGTTTTGGATGCGAGTGCTTGCAGGGAAATGAATCGGGACTGATTGAAACTACATAATGAGCTTAGATGAACGCAATAGCTGTGAGAGCAAGGGGAGCTGTAGCTGGTAGCTGGCTGCTATGGGCTGTTATTGGCGTTGGTTTTGAGCTGCAGGTGGAGTTTGGCTGGATAAATTGGTGTTGTTGGTTTGCAGTGGTAATGGAGCGATTGAGTCTGTCGCAGGAGGTGTGCTGTATTGCTAATATTGCAGGTGGAAGAGTTTTGTTGGTGGAGTTGCGTAGAATGAATTGGGCGACCAACTGAGAGCTCATATTGCAAGTAGAAGTGCATTCTGGATAGTGTTATAAATGATAGTAGCTGCAGCTGCTACAAAACTCAAATGGAGTAGCTGGAATGATGCAGGTCAGGGTTTCAGTGGTGAGGAGAGTACAACAGATACCGCAACTAGAAATGCAGCAACAGTGCGAAAAGTGGGCGGAAATGGCGAGCCAGTGAGCATAGTTCCGGTTGCCGGATTTTGGAACCGAAAGTGGGGATCGTAAAGATTCAGTGAATCATGAAGGGGGTATGAGTCGGATGCAAGAATCGATGGCCGGACATATGATCTACGAGTCACGCTTTTAGGTACGTTTTCGCAAGACTAGGAATTGGCTTAAGTGGTTCTATGGTGAATGTGTGGACTGAAGAGAAGAGGAGTGAGCTACTGGAAGTGCAGAATTACCTGGTAAAAGTTTCTGATCATTCAGGTGGACCGACTACAATTTTCCGGTGACCGGATTCCGGCGATGACGTCGGCAATTTTGGCAACCTGTTTTTGACCCAAATTTTCCAGAGACTTATTTTCACACATGGGCTTGGTGGACGAATTTGAGACGGGTTTTGAGAAGACTTGACCAACTTTTGAGTATCCTTTTTGGGAAAGGCATATAAATAGAACTTTTTCTCGAAACCTAAAAATATCTCCATTAGGGGGAGCTGCTGCTACTTTTGTTTTCTAGGGTTTAGAACATGATGCTTTCTTCTATGCGTTTTGTTATGAACTCCATGAATATGAACTAAGTTTTCTTATTGGTTAAAGATGTAGTTGGATTTTGAAAACAAGTTTTGATCTTTTAATTAGTTTTCTTTCAAAACCATCGTTCACTTTCTACTGATTATAATAAGTGCATGATTGATGTATTGCAATATGATTGAATGTTTGTTTAGTTGAGTCTAGAATTGATTGAACATACATCCATACCTATAGCTATTTTAGGGTTTTCATCGAGCGATAACCTTGAATACGAGTAGCATGATATGATTATAGTTTGTAGTGATACACTCTTGTAATCATATGTAGAAGTTGACCTTTGTTCGAATTGTCATGCGCAATGTGTGATAGTTGTATTGATTAGCCTATTTCTGGAATTTAATGCTCATAGGAATTGAACTTAATTAGCGCAAGGCGTTAGGTTATTCTTTAGGTAGAATTCACATACGCAGCTCTAATGTGTGTGTTGGTGACTTTGGAAATTTACGGAGTATTCTTGTAATAAGGTATTCTATGGCTTTTGATGATAGTGAGATTAAATACGAATTTTATTCATATATTCAAAAACTTGTTTACAATTGAAGATGAAACCTTTACCCAATATTTTCTCATCCTTCATTTGTTTATTGTATTTTAGTATATAAAAATCAGAAAAACTCCCGGTGTTATTTATAGGAAACCGAAACAATTTGACAACCTAGACATCTCTGTGGGATCGATCCTTTCTTGCCCTTGCTATATTTATATTTTGAGTAGTGAGAAAGTGTAATTTATTTTTGACGCATACGACAACGATCAAATTTTGGCGCCGTAGCCGGGGAGGCAACGGTTGTCACTTGTTTTTGGTTTCTTATTTTTGTTTTTAGTTTTAGTTTTTAGTTTTTGTTTTTAGTTTTGTTTCTTATTTTTGTTTTTCTTATTTTCTGTTTTTTTTTAATCTTGTTTTGAGAATCGTGTTTCAGGTACTTATTTCTCATGGATGGAGCATATTGGAACAATGGATACGGTTTCCAACAACCTCAACAATATGACAACTACCAATTCCAGGGGTATAATCAAAACCAATTCATTGGTTATGACCAATATTCCATGGAACCTTATGGTTTTCCTCAACAACCTTATGGCGGGTATGTATGTGAACAACCACAAGGATGGGAGGATTCCTATGCTCGTGAACAACAAGTCTCTAATTTGTTAGACAACTTTTCCAACTTTGTACGACAAGAGTTTCAAAAAGCTAAAGAGACTAGAGACGAGCAAATCCAAGAACTTCGTGAAGGTATTGCTAACTTGCGAAGAGGCATTGATCAATGTAAGGAAGGTATGAATAATTCTAATGTGCCTATGGTTTTTGATGAATATTTGATTGATGCTAATGTTGAAAAAGGCCAATCCTTGGGCACTTTCGTTGATAATTATGTAGCTAACTCAACTCTTGATCTTAATAATGATCATTCGTCTATTCAAAAGGATGAGTTAGAGTTTAGCAACACTAAATTCAGCGACGACAACAAAGAGGAGTGTACAATGGAATCTTTTTGGGATCAAGATGAAGACGAAGAGGAATATGATGACACTAGTGTAGCTTACTCAAGCATTGATATTTATAACGATCAAGAACCTATTCAAAAGGTAGAGCTTGAGGATGATGCAATGAGTGTTCTAAAAAAGTCTCTTACGGACAGACTTGAATCCGTAGTGGATTATGTGCCTTACAACAAAGAGGAGTATGTTGAGAATGTGACCGTTATGACCAATATTGTGGAAGACCCAATTGAGCTTACATATGATTGTAATGATGATGTTGATGCCGAGATTTTGGTTAAGGAAGAAACAGACGAAGAATGGTTGCAAGGTTTGATAGAGGACCATGATATACAAGAGGTGAATGATTCACTTGAGTTTTTCAAGGATGAAGAGGATACCGTAATTCAAGAGATTGTGAGAGGTTTGTCTAACCCTTTGCATATTATTTCTTCTCTTTTACCTCTTATTGGTTTGAATGTATGTGCTTCGAAAACATTGTTGACTGACTTTGTTTCTCGATTTCCGCCATTAGAAATATTTGATTCTCATACTATGCAGGTTTGCAGACAAGAAACCGTAGAAGTACCCGACTCCTATATTCTTTATGCACTTGCAAGTGTGGACAAGAATAAGTGTGAGGGAAGCTTTTATCGGTCAATAGCTTCATTTCTGTTTTATATTACTAATATTTGTGTGAAGCTAGTGTTTGCAAAACAGGTGTTATGGGTGGATCCCCAACTTTTCCGATTATTGGTGTATGGGGAATTCAACTTGCATGTCGGGCTGACGACTTTAAACCAAGCGCTAAATGGGAGGCAACCCACTGGTTTTTTGTATCTATCTCTATCTTTTTATTTATTTTTTAAGTCTTTTATCTTTATTTTCTTATTTTGTATATTTGCATATCAAAACTCCAACTTTTAGGGATATTTGAACAATCTAGAATAAACACTAGCCTTTCTAAGTAGATGGAATTTTTTTTTGGCGGTGAGGTGTATATATTGGCTGAGTTGGGATTAGATGCCAACTAAATAGCTTGTTTAGTGTTTATTCTCTATTGTTCAGAAATAACTATGAGTTGGAGTATTCGTTTTTATCATGCATTTTATTTTCGTATTGTGTATATATATCATGTTATGAATTTCTCATCTTGAACTTTACTTTGAATGACTAAATTTTACATTGAGGACAATGTAAAGTTTAAGTGTGGGGGAGTGTTCTCATATAGAGTTTTTAGCCTTGTTAGTTTCCCTTGTTTTAAAAAAAAATAGAATTTTTTTTGCTTTATACACTCCGAAACCTAGAAATATGGGCCTTTAGGATGACACTATCAATCTAAGTGGATGGAACCATCTTGGCTAGAGGAGTTGAGGAACCAATTAACTAAAAAGGGATGAACATAGCTCAGAAATCACAAATAACATGATAGTTGTGACCATATCTCGGAATATTACCATATCACGTTCAATTTTTATTTTTCCATATTTATCTATTGTTTTCTAAGTGCTTTGGTGGGTCACTAAAAATCGAATTGTTATTACTGCTAGGATGAAATAGAGTGATTGAGTTGCTAAAAAAAAAAAAAGACCGACCAATTAGACCAAACGGAATAAAAAGACACTTGGATAGCAATATGTGTGAAACGTTGTCCCTGTCTCCGTCGCCTAAACAAGCGTGGAATGCAGGATCCAAGGCAACTATCATGTACTTGCTGACAAGAAGCATGCGCTTGGATCCAAAATATTTAATCATGCTGTCTAAAAAAAAAGTGAAAAAAAAATGAAAAAGTGTGAAAACGAAAACGAAAAAGAAAAGAAAATATTTTATTGGTTGAATAAAGTCACTTCTGGTTCCCTTGTATATGCCACTGAGTTGATGTAGAATTCAAACCAGTAGCTCAATCCAATAGGATGCATAGGTTCATCTTGGCAGTGACCTTCAGAAAGATATGGGAAACATCGATCACTTGTGAACATTCGCCAACATCTACATCTTTATCCATCTTCTTAATCTTTTCATTGTGATTGTGGTTTGTTAGTTTCCGAGTATTGTGGCTTGTTCGACTATCTAATTAGAGCTTTATTTACTAAAATATGAATTGAATTTGTGCAAGGTACCTCCTCCTATAGTCATTTTGGGATTCGTTCATTGATTTGTCATAAATAGACGGAGTTGGAAATATAGGTTTTGTAGGCAGACCTCTTGTAAACCTTCACGAGACTATAACTCGTCCACTAGGGACGCCTAGGGGTTTAAAGGCTTGTTATTTATGCTAAAAGTGACCGTAGCCTCGACGACACATAGTTGTATGTATTTATTTTAGTTTAGTTTTGTTTGATTTGCTCGAGGACTAGCAAAGTCTAAGTGTGGGGGAATCTGATAGGTGTCTAAAACACCTAATTGTATATTGAGTATTTATGCTTTCTTTGCTATTTTTCGTGTGAATTATGCATCTTATGTTCGCTTTTGAGTTATTAGGTACTCTGGAGTCGCAAGGACGAAAATAAGGAGAAAATGTCCATTTGGAGCGAAAAGGTGAACACATCAAGTCGCAGGCGAAAGAATGAGGTCATTCCGATGTCGTATGAGAAAGTTATGAGCAAAATCAGAAATTAAGCTTCAATCAGTTTCCCGAACCGAACGTTCTCGAGAATAAAGCAGAAAATTGTATTGTCAACCGTCCAAAACTGACAGTTGGAACTAGAGTCACTTTGGGGAAGCCCTTATCGACTGGAACGGTGCTTATATCATTCTTAGTTTTACTACACCCAACTGTATGCGTGTCGTAACCACAACAAATTAATTAATATTTTACTACCTAATTAACAAGTTATATAGGGTAGTCAAGATCGATCCCACGAGGAGCAAGAGATTATAGTTGTCTTATAATGTCACAAAAAGGGGGGTATTGGTTCAAGATTTTAAAAGCAAAAGAAATAAACAAAGCAATTAAAAGTGTAAGTTGAATTCAATAAAAGAGAATAGATTAAGGAATCCTTCTTCGTTGCAAAACAATGATTAAAGTTATGTTCTTTTCCACTTTTTATTAGTCATAGATTATCACCAACCGTAGGATATCAGGTTCGCTTAGCTAACCCCAAAATTCCTTATTTCACTGAGTAACAGGTTCGCTTAGTTATCAGATTCTATTCAAAAGAACCACCTTGAGGTTCGCTTACAAGATGTAATTCCCCGAACGCATTAAGATTTATGAATTTAGGTTAAGTACTAGTAGTTAGACTCGGTTCGCTTGGTCCACTTTCTAGCGTTGTTTTCACACACAATTGCTCCACGGAATCCCTCCGCAAGGTCTTGTGTTTTTTACTTGTGTAAAGAGTCAAGAAACTATTACGTATTCCCTAACTTTCACTAGCTTTAGATTAAATTAACAAATTAATTTAGCGTGCACTCCAAACAACCTATCAATCAATCATGAACATTAATATTAGTAAAAACAAACGATAATCATATGAAAAACTTCAAAGTAGAATTGAAACAAAAACTCAAACCATATGTTAAGAGTTAGGAATTCATCCTCAATCAATAAGAAAATTAGCTACTCATAATTTAGAGTTCACACAATAATAATAATAATTAAGGAAGAAAGAAAAACTTATTGAAAAGATGATGGTTGCTCCTTCCTCCAATCCTTGTGCACTTTAACTCCTTCTCCAAAGTAGATGTGTGTGTAAAAGTTGTAGAGAGCTCCTTTATTTATATGCTTCAATACTCTCCATATCTTTGTAGGAAAAGAATCCACATTCCATAAGAACACCACTTTCCCAATTTGAGCCATATTTCAATTTCTAGTCCAATTCTCCAAAACTTCCAAGTTTTCATCCAATTCCCAATTCTAAGTCTTCACACACATGAGAGAAGTCCACACAAAATTCTATATTTTTGCTCACCGGAAAACTGGGTTTTTGGCCGGAATTTCACCCGCCACCTGAGATTATCCTCCGGTAGATGAATATTCCGTCAGTCCACCGTTAGGACTAACGGTCAAACAGGTCAATCCGTCAGTCAAACTGTTAGTCAGCGGGTCAAAAGGAGGACGAGTTAGCTTCTAGTCAGCTTCTTAGTCAGGCTGAGTAGTCTGAGTTGGGTCAGATCGGCTCATCGATCTCGTTTTGGATCGATCACCGGGATCGGTCGCCGTCGGCTACTGAGTCGACTCGTCGGAAGGGAAAATTGGCCGAGTTTCGGCTGATTACAGGACTTTTCGGCCGTTGTTTCAGGCCATTCATTTCAGCTCCATACCTGCGACAAACCTAACATACATCTAAGTTCAATCAACAGCTTCTGTAACATCAACTAGCAACTCAGATGTTCTTCCCTGAACCAACAACATCACCACCATTTCCTCCCTGTTTCAGTCCACAAAAACCCACTTCAATCTCGCTGCTATCTCTTCCAGATTCAACCCAAAATCCCATTTATCAACTCTAGTTTCTTAATTCAATTGATCAACAGTAAACCCTCAATATCGGCTATTCCCAGTGTACCCATATCAGTTTCAACATCTTCTCTCGATTTACCTCAGAACCGACTTCAATTTCTGCTCAATTTGACTCAAATCAACAACAGCATCTCCAAGAACACCACCACAAACCCAATTTCTTTTTAGCATCTATGATTTAAACAACAACATCTTCCTCCTTCTTGACGATAAATTTGAACCCCATTAACAGCTTCTATCCAGTCTAGGAGTTCATCATCAAACCCTAATTTTCATTTTAGGTGATTTCACAGTATCACCAAAACCGTTACTCAATTCGATGGTAGCACCCATCATCTTTTCTTCCTCTGATTTCTCTACCAGCTTCTCCGACAACAGTACCACTGCTTTCTTATTTCTCGATCTGGTCTTGATTTAAGCAGCATCCGCTGCTTTTTAACTTCAGTGTATAAATGATTGAGAAGCCATCTCGATTTAGGGCTGGGTAGATACTTACACCCAATGATAAATGCACCCTATGATAAATGATAAGGGATACCCTATCTGGCAGCCCCTTAACCTAGGATGATTTGTGTTTAGCACTCCTCCAAATAGAGTTTGCCCCTTAACCTTGACTAGGCTCCAGATAGTGTTTGCCTGGGAAATGGCTTTTCTGCCCTTTTGCTCAATTTTGGTGATTTCTTCTTCTTTTCCTCTGTGCGACTCCAGAGTACCTAATAACTCAAAAACACACGTAAAATACATAATTTACAAGAAAAATAGCAAAGAAAGCATAAACTACTAGATAGTAAATTAGGTGTATTCTACACCTATCACCAACCTCCATCCCAGTTTTATTACACCCAAACCTTGAATTTGAGAAATCAATTTCTCATTCGTGTTACTGTTACTTCCCCAAGTTATGACGATTTCAGATGCAAAAATAGGTGTGATGATGAATGAATTGGTGAGAAATATGAGAGGGGTTTTAGAGAACATCTAGCTGATGCTGTGGTGGTTAATGGCGAAGATTTGAGTTGTGAATCAAGGAAGAAGATGGGGAAGATTGATCGTGCTGCTGTGATTATTGTGGGTGATTTTAGGGGTTTAGAACTCATGCTCAAAGGCAAGAAAGGGATTAAATGAATGTATAGAGGCTGTACAGAGATGGGTTGGAGTTCAATTTGTGATTAGTTCAAGAATGGAGCTGGGAACTGTGAAGGTGTTAACTAAAGAATGGTGTTGATGATGTTAAGTTTGAGCTGCCGTTATATAGGGAGATCCCGAGATGAAGACTGTGATGGGATAGAAGTCAGATTCAATAGGGTGGTTATGTAGCTGATTGTGAAGATGATTCAAGGTATTCACAGTGAACTGATAAATGGCAGTTGTTGTGGGTAATTTGTACTCAATATGGATTCGCTGCAGTGGGAGGATTGGAGTGATAAAGGGTCAGGTGAATGGAGCAAGTTCAGGTGTATGAAGCTGGAAATGGTTGTTGCACTTTGCTGCAACATGAATGAACTATTAAGTGTGTAACTGCAGCTGGACTGCAATCAAGATGCTGCGAACTGGTGGTTATGTTGAGATGGCAGTGGTACTGGATTGAACTGAGATAGGTAGAACAAATTTTGGTTGCTGCCACTGGTTTCTGGGAGATACAATGGGTCAAGGTGCTGGTCTACGTAGCAGGTTATGGAACTGAAATGAATTGGGAGCTGTTAGCTGGAGTTGCTGTGAAGGACTTGCGATGCAACAGCCAGGTTTGCTAAACTAGTGAAATTACAGGGAGCAGTGGTGGTAACTGAAGCTGGCGTTGGCAATGTGACAGAAGCGGCTCAAGTTTACAGCTGCGGTGGTGTTGGTGCTCTGAAGTTGAAGGAGAAGATATTATTGCAGGGCACTGGTTGAAATGGTGGTGAGTTGTTGCTAGCTTTGTTGTATGGAGTTGGTCTTGAGGAACTGTAGGTTGCAACATGGAACTGCAGTTAGGGTTTTGGATGCGAGTGCTTGCAGGGAAATGAATCGGGACTGATTGAAACTACATAATGAGCTTAGATGAACGCAATAGCTGTGAGAGCAAGGGGAGTTGTAGCTGGCTGTTATTGGCGTTGGTTTTGAGCTGCAGGTGGAGTTTGGCTGGATAAATTGGTGTTGTTAGTTTGCAGTGGTAATGGAGCGATTGAGTCTGTCGCAGGAGGTGTGCTGTATTGCTAATATTGCAGGTGGAAGAATTTTGTTGGTGGAGTTGCGTAAAATGAATTGGGCGAGCAACTGAGAGCTCATATTGCAAGTAGAAGTGCAGTCTGGATAGTGCTATAAATGATAGTAGCTGTAGCTGCTACAAAACTCAAATGGAGTAGATGGAATGATGCAGGTCAGGGTTGTAGTGGTGAGGAGAGTATAACAGATGCCGCAACTAAAAATGCAGCAACAGTGCGAAAAGTGGGCGGAAATGGCGACCCAGTGAGTATAGTTCTGGTTGCCGAATTTTGGAACCGAAAGTGGGGATCGTAAAGATTCACTGAATCATGAAGGGGGTATGAGTCGGATGCAAGAATCGATGGCCGTACATATGAGCTACGAGTCACGCTTTTAGGTACGTTTTCGCAAGACTAGGAATTGGCTTAAGTGGTTCTATGGTGAATGTGTGGACTGAAGAGAAGAGGAGTGAGCTACTGGAAGTGCAGAATTACCTGGTGACAGTTTCTGATCATTCAGGTGGACCGACGACAATTTTCCGGTGACCGGATTTCGGCGATGACGTCGGCAATTTCGGCAACCTGTTTTTGACCCAAATTTTCCAGAGACTTATTTTCACACATGGGCTTGGTGGATGAATTTGAGACGGGTTTTGCGAAGACTTGACCAACTTTTGAGTATCCTTTTTGGGAAAGGCATATAAATAGAACTTTTTCTCAAAACCTACAAATATCTCCATTAGGGGGAGTTGCTGCTACTTTTGTTTTCTAGGGTTTAGAACATGATGCTTTCTTCTATGCGTTTTGTTATGAACTCCATGAATATGAACTAAGTTTTCTTATTGGTTAAAGATGTAGTTGGATTTTGAAAACAAGTTTTGATCTTTATGAATTAGTTTTCTCTCAAAACCATCGTTCACTTTCTACTGATTATAATAATTGCATGATTGATGTATTGCAATATGATTGAATGTTTGTTTAGTTGAGTCTAGAATTGATTGAACATACATACATACATCCATATATATATTTATTTTAGGGTTTTCATCGAGTGACAACCTTGAATACGAGTAGCAGGATATGATTATAGTTTGTAGTGATTCACTCTTGTAATCATATGTAGAAGTTGACCTTTGTTCGAATTGTCATGCGTAATGTGTGATAATTGCATTGATTAGCCTATTTCTGGAATTTAATGCTCCTAGGAATTGAACTTAATTAGCGCAAAGCGTTTGGTTATTCTTTAGGTAGAATTCACATACGCAGCTCTAATGTGTGTGTTGGTGACTTTGGAAATTTACGGAGTATTCTTGCAATAAGGTTTTCTAGGGATTTTGATGATAGCGAGATTAAATACGAATTCTATTCATATATTCAAAAACTTGTTTACAATTGAAGATGAAACCTTTACCCAATATTTTCTCATCCTTGATTTGTTTATTTATTTTAGTATATAAAAGTCAGAAAAACTCCCGGTGTTATTTATAGGAAACCGAAACAATTTGACAACCTAGACCTCTCTGTGGGATCGATCCTTTCTTTCCCTTGCTATATTTATATTTTGAGTAGTGAGAAAGTGTAATTTATTTTTGACGCATACGACAACGATCATCGGTCTGCAATGTTGCTTGGGAGATAGGAGAAGTACGGATTATGAATGATTGTATTTTTGTAATATTTAGGCTGTGGAAGGGCCTAATTTTCACTAAAGGATATTGGCGGGTTGAATTTTTTTTAAAAAGTGCTTCATAAAGTATAATTAATAAACTGGATCTAAAAAATTGGTGAAACGAGTCAAGATATAATACAATAGAACATAAGTGATAATCTGAGAGTATTAAAGTCAAAATTTATAGATGGAGATGATACAAGTCAAAAGCTTATATACACTTACAACATTTAAAGAAGAAGTTGTATGAGAAGGTGGCTATTCTTCTTTGTCTGGTGCTATTCATGCAAACCCTGAACATGAGTTTTCTTTATAAACTATAGCTTTCTATTGATTTCGAAACTTATGCTGAGTTTTACCAATAATTTAGGCTTATATGAGTTATAGAAAACACCTAAATGGTGAATTAAACGTCATATGCGGCATGATAGCCTTTTTCAAGGAACTGAACAAACCATTTTTCATTAACAAAGATAAACATTTTTTTTTGTAGGCCTGTATTTGTAACTATCAACTTACTTTGTTGTAAATTATTAACTTGGTAGCTATTTATGGTTTCGGCTTATTCGATATAAGGCTGATGATATATGATTTGGGAATAATCTTAAGAGAGAATAAATGCTTAGCAACGATCTTACAAATCTCATGCCAATATGGACTATATGCGAATAACTGCATGATAGTGAAGTGGATTATACATGCTGGAAGGGAGAGTGGTCTTTTTTCATTTTGGTATCATCCTGGAAGTGGATTAGTATCGTATTTGCCAGCTGGATTTAAGAGAGATATGTGGGAGGAAGAGATGGCATTCCTCCTCCCATCATAGAACTTGGTGGTAGAAGTGTAATAATTGATGTAGGAAGTGTTGGGAGTGGTACAAGTTATGGAACCATAGTGTAATTCTTTCATGGTTGATGTTTTTTATGATGTATTTTTTGTTGATTCACCATTTTGGTCTTTTGTAAATTGCTCATTTAGTGATTTTGACCTTATTGAATAAATATATAACTGATATACATACAAATTTATCTAGTGCATTGAGTGTTGATATATATTTTTTTTTAATTTCAAGAGTTGTGCCAAAACACACGCCACTTGCACCATATAACACAAGACCTATTCCACTGCCCTGATATATCAGAATCAACTTCCAATATGCACGTGTGAGGCACTAGTTTACATGGACGGAAGCAAGATAAATCTTCATTAAATTTCCACTCTCTTTGATTTTCTGTGCATGGTGAAGACTTTCGAAGAGAGTATAAATGAAATATCTATTCATCTTCTTCACTCTTATTTCTCAAGAAGTGAAGTGTTTTTTAGAAGGAAAGGAAGACAATGAAGATGGATGAGGTACGTAAGGTTCTTTTCTCGTTTTTTTTTTTTGTCTCTTCGATAATATATATATGTTAGTTAGGTGTTTTGTTGAAACGAAAAAAATATTCCTATCAAAATAAAGAAACAAAGGTAACATATGAACAATAACACCCACCCACTTGCACCATATAACACATGACCTTCCAATGTCCTGAAACAACACAATCAACTTCCAATACGCACGCGCGAGGCACTAGTTTACATGGATGGAAACAAGATAAATCTTCATTAAATTTCCATTCTCTTATGATTTTTCGTGCATGGTGAATACTTTTCAAGAGAGAATAAAGGAAATACATGTCCATCTTCTCACTCTTATTTCTCAAGAAGTTAATTTTTTTTCAAAAGGAAAGGAAGATAAGGACGATGGATGAGGTACATAGTGTTGTCTTCTCAGGTTTTTTTCTTCTGTCTCTTCGATAATATATATATATGTTAGGTATTAGGTTTTTTGTTAAAACGGAAAAATATTCCTATCAGAATAAAGAAACAAAGGAAACATATGAACAAGAACACACGCCACTTGGACCATATAACACATGACCTATTCCACTGCCCTGAAATAGCATAATCAACTTCCAATACGCACGCGCGAGGCACTAGTTTACATGGATGAAAACAAGATAAATCTTCATTAAATTTCCATTCTTTTCTGATTTTCCGTGCATGGTGAAGACTTTCCAAGAGAGTATAAAGGAAAAATATGTTCATCGTCTTCACTCTTATTTCTCAAGAAGTGAAGTTTTGTTCCCATAAGGAATAGAAGATAAGGACAATGGATGAGGTACGTGGGGTTCTATTCTCGTTTTTTTCCTCTCTTCGATAATATATATATATATATGTGTGTGTGTGTTAGGTGTTTGGTGTTTGGTTGAAACGGAAAAATATTCCTATTAAAATAAAGAAACAAAGGTAACAGATGAAAAAGAACACATGCCACTTGCACCATATAACACATGACCTATTCCACTTCCCTGAAACATCACAATCAACTTCCAATACGCATGCGCGAGGCACTAATTTACATGGATGGAAACAAGATAAATCTTCATTACATTTCCATTGCCTTCTGATTTTCCGTGCATGGTGAAGACTTTCCAAGAGAGTATAAAGGAAATATATGTTCATCTTCTTCACTCTTATTTCTCAAGAAGTGAAGTTTTTTTCCCAGAAGGAATGGAAGATAAGGACGATGGATGAGGTATGTAGGGTTTTCTTCTTGTTTTTGTATTTCTTCCATCTCTTTGATAATATGTATATGTTAGGTGTTAGGTGTTTTGTTGAAATAGAAAAATATTCATATCAGAATAAAGAAACAAAGGTAACAAATGAACAAGAACACACGCCACTTGCACCATATAACACATGACCTATTCCACTTCCCTAAAATAACACAATCAACTTCCAATACGCACACGCGAGGCACTAGTTTACATGGATGGAAACAAGATAAATCTTCATTAAATTTCCATTCTCTTCTGATTTTTTATGCATGGTGAAGACTTTCTAAGAGAGTATAATGGAAATATTTGTTCATCTTCTTCACTCTTATTTCTCATGAAATGAAGTTTTTTTTTCCAGAAGGAATGAAAGATAAGGACGATGGATGAGGTACGTATGGTTCCCTTCTCGTTTTTTTTTCTTCTATCTCTTCGATATATATATGTTAGATGTTTTGTTGAAACTAGAAAAAACATTCCTATCATAATAAAGAAACAAAGGTAACAGATGAACAACTACAAGTGGGAAGCCCTATGTCATGTGATTTTCATAGTTTAGTCGTGTGTTTACTCTAAGGTGCCCTCATCACTTGTCCATATGCCTTAATAAGTGAGTTATCCAGTTAATCATTGGCTATTAGTGGCCTAATTGACTGTGGACAAGTGTTCGACTTTGATTTATTCCTAGTTTAGGGTTTCCATTTTCATTGGGTATTGCATTTAAGCTGTAAGAGAACCCTATTTTGTGATAAGGATGAATTAACAAAGTGTTAGTTGGCTGCTACGGCAGAGTTACTATTTTTCCTGATCAAATTTTGTCCAATTTCGTTATTTTCTATTGAGTTCACCTCCAAATCGTACTAGAAACAATACAACTGGCGTCAGAGCCATTCTTTCCTATCATCATGGTGGTTCAGACTTGCAAGGAGTTACAAGAAACCAACACCATGAAGCAAAATGAGATCGATTCCTTATATTTGAAGGTAAACAATCTAGATGTGCAACTCAGTACAACGTCGACAAAAGATGATATATAGTCGATTAAGGTAGAGATTGAAACTGGTATGCAGTCACTAAAGGCAGATATCGAAAAGGGTTTTCAATCTCAGTTGGATTTTTTTTTCTTTCTAATAGAGATCTTAGCAAAGATCAGAATGGAGCTTAGGGATCTAATACTCGTGGATCTCCTTTTACTTCTCATTGTGGTGGTCGAGATTTTATTTCACAACATTGTATGCCAAAGCTTGACTTTCCACGTTTTCACGGAGATAACCCAAAAAGATGGATTCAAAAATGCAATTATTATTTTCAGATGCAGAATATCCAGGATATCAACAAAACAAGGATGGCAGGAATACATTTGGATGGTAATGCAAGTAAACGGTATGACAATTTTTGTCTTAATAAAGATCAAATTCCTTGGCAGTACTTTTGTGCTAACATTTGCTTAAAATTTGAGAACCTTGCTCATGAAAATATTGTTGGGTTATTCAATAAATTGGCTCAGCTCACTACTGTTGATGCTTATTTTGAGGAATTTGAGTATTTGAAGGCTTTAATGTTAAGTGTTCATCATGATTTTCTTCAAATTTATTTTATAACAAGTTTTATTGGTGTATTAAAAGAAGAACTCAGGAGCTCATTTCTCATGTTTGAACCAAAAACATCGATTCATGCTTTTTCACTAGCTAGGATGCAGGAAAAGACCTTTGCCTTGCAACAAAAAACCACTAAGCCTATTTAAAGAACCCTTCCTAACTTTTTATCCACCCCAAGTCCATTTTCATCCACTACTTTCATTCTCAAACCAACTTATGTTCGAACTTCATCACTTCCTCAACCTCCACCACCTAAAGTCAGCTCCACCCTACCACTTAAAATACTCACTCTTGAACAAGTACAAGCTATAAAAGCACATGGGTTATGCTTTAATTGTGATGAATCCTACAGAAGAGGCCACATTTGAAAGAAACATTATGTATGTGTCTTGATAGGAGAAGAAACTGAGGAAATTTTTGAAGAGGGAAGAGATCCTGAGCATGAATCTGAGGAGGAACCTCTTGTTGGGAGTGATATGGAAATCTCCTTACATGCTTTGACAGGTAATGTCTCTGCTGACACTATTATGATACCTGGTTTTGTGAAAAGGAAGGCCATATCTATACTCATTGATACTAGTAGTACTCACAGCTTTATAGACCGTGACTTAGCTAAAAGTTTACAATGTTTCATATAACAAACTGCTAGTTTACTGGTCACTGTAGCAAATGGTGATAAAACTATCAGTTCTGGCAACTGCTCTAAATTGGATCGGACTATGCAAGGACACAAATTTTATGGTGACTTGAGACTCCTTCCATTGGGAGGCTGTGATATTATTTTGGGTGCTGATTGGTTAAGACACTTGGGAGATGTATTTTTCAACTTTTCAAAGTTATGTATCTCCTTCAAGTACAAGGGTAAGAAAAGTAGGAATTACTGGCTAGTCCACTTTTTCATGACCCAGTTAATGGCTAGTCCACCCATGAAAAAAATTTACTCTCTAGTCCAAAAACATGTTTTTGGACTAGATTATTTACTCTCTAGTCCAAAAACTTCGTGGAGATTATAAAGTGTATTTTCGAAATGCCTAAAACACCCTTCTAGGTCTAATTAGTATCACCACATGTAAATGTTACTAGTAGTATGTTACGAAATACTAGTAATATCAATATGGTGATACTACATATTAATATGTATTATACTAGTTGTAACTACTAGTAGTAACTAGTATAGTATACTAGTATAACTAGTATACTAGTAGTAACTAGTACTAGTAGTAACATATGTAGTATCAATACATAACAATTTTTTGATATGTAGTATCAATACATAACATACTACATATCAATATGTAGTATATATAATATATCAAATGTACATATCAATATCAAACATACTACATATCAATTATATGTATTATACTACATATCAACATTAGTATGTATTATACTAGTTGTAACTACTAGTAGTAACTAGTATAACTATAACTAGTTATAGTTATACTAGTAGTAACTAGTATATTAGTAGTAACATATGTAGTATCAATACATAACAATTTTTTGATATGTAGTATCAATACATAACATACTACATATTAATATGTAGTATCAATATATAATGTACTACATATCAATATATAACGTACTACATATCAATATGTAGTGTCAATATATAACGTACTACATATCAATATGTAGTGTCAATATATAACATGCTACATATCAAACATACTACATATCAATATATAACGTAATACATATCAATATGTAGTGTCAATATATAACGTACTACATATCAATATGTAGTGTCAATATATAAAGTACTACATATCAAACATATACTACATATCAATATGTAGTGTCAATATATAACGTACTACATATCAATATGTAGTAGTATCAATACATAACATACTACATATCAAACATATACTACATATCAATATGTAGTGTCAATATATAACATACTACATATCAATATGTAGTAGTATCAATACATAACATATTACTATTAGTACTAGTTACTACTAGTATACTAGTAGTATACTACATACTACATATGTTATTACTACATACTACATACTAGTATACTAGTAGTATACATACTAGTTACTACTTGAATATGTTTGATATGTAGTACTTTAGTATACATACTACTAGTAGTATACTACTAGTAGTATACTACTAGTATACTTACTAGTTACTACTTGAATTTAAATGTAAAAAAACGAACTTATAATGTTCGGGGGTATATATGTAAATCTACTTGAATTTAAACTTTTTTGGACTAACGATTTAGAAGAAGTTTTGGCTGGACTAGCCACTAAACCGGGTCGGGTTTAGTGGACTAAACAGGAAATCCCTCGTAAGAAAATCACCTTACATGGCACTACCTAGAAACCATCATTGAGTATGATGAGTGGCTCTGCAGTTAATTTTTTTCTTCAAAAGCATTCACATGGGTTGGTTAGACAACTATTCTCTCTTTCCACCTCTACTGGTCAAACTCAAACTCCACCTCAGATAACAAGCATATACAATCAATTTGCTGATGTGTTTTCTGAGCCTAAATCTCTACCTCTCCAAAGAGAGTTGGATCACAAAATACCTCTCCAACCTAATTTAGAGCCTGTGAACTTAAGACCTTATAAATGCCCTTACATTCATAAGTCAGTTGTTGAAAACTTGGTCTAAGAAATGCTTTACATTGGGATTATCCAACCAAGCAACAATCCACTTGCTTCTCCAATTCTACTTTTCAAGAAGAATGGCAATTCCTGGAGGTTTTGTATAGATTACAAGAAGTTAAACAGCATCACCATCAAAGATAAATTCCCAATTCCAATCATTGATGAGTTGCTGGATGAGTCAAAACAAAAATCCCGATCAAATTCCGTTAAGTTCACCTCCAAATCGTACTAGGAATAATACACCCTACAAGTTATCTTCAAAATTTAATGAATAGAAATAAAGTGACAAAAATCATCAGCTTTTAATTGAAACCTTAAATGGAAAACCTAGCAAAGGTTTTCTCCAATATCAGTATAAAGAAACAGAGGTTACAAATCAACAACTACAATAGGGAAAAGGAAAAAAAGAAAATGTAATAGTTTGTTTGCCGTATGTTTTACTAGAAATAACCCGTGCGCACTATCTAAGGTCCATGTGAAAAAAAATTACGTTCATGAAATTCTCAAAGTGATGTTAGAACCTAAATATCGATTATGGGTTGGTTGATTATGCAGATGTATCACAATTTTTCTTAAAAATTACTATTATTATATACATCAACAACAATCTCAAAGTATGGATTTTACCAAAAGCTAGAACGATTGTATGTATAGACTAAGGAATAACACTACCCAAGTTATTGTTGAGTGTTGTCTCAAATTTAAATTTCACTAATTCACTTTCTTAATTAAATGTTGTTGAATGGAGTCTTATAAGCTACTTTTTGTTGGTTGTCTTTAGTTTGAATATCGAGTATTGAGTACTCCAGATACCGGTGCATTTTTAACAAACCTCATTCATCTTTTCGTCCCTTATCAGATTCTATTAGAGCATAGCTCGGTTGAACCCACCAACCGTTGGTATGTCAAGTTTGGTTGTCATATTTTAGTGAACCAAAACTCATTTAAGAGTCACTTGATTTAAATATACTAGAGTCAACTTCGTATAGGTTAGCTTGAAAGTATTAGGATGAGACATTACAAGTATTGAGAAGACTAAAAGAAATGAAGAAGTATGGAGCTACAACCACAACATCATCCTTCCACTTGAGGTTAGTGATATTTGAATTGAACTGTTTCATTCCCTAACGTATCTTTCAAGTCGGGCATATTGAAAACATAAAACTGTGAAGCACGAACACTCTAGATAGACATAGTATTAAGGAATACAATATGAGGCTTATTGCTAAACCATTAAACTTTGTATATAAGATATCAACATAATCATATGAATGCTATTGTGATTATGTATGGGTATGAGGTGAGGATTTCATCCTAGGGAACAATGTTTACATGTGTTTTAAGGAAGTAAGTTCATGATATGTGTTGTGAACCGAAAAGGAAATCGCCAGGCGTTATTGGGGTTGTTCTTCATTGCATATCTTATGAACGACCAATATGTGTGAATTAGTATAACCGCTCATGAGTTGTTTGGGTTCTTGGTAAAACTATTCACATGAGGCCTGACTTATGTATTGGTATGACTTTTATTAGTGAAACCGATCTTAAGTAATCACATGGAGTATGATCGGGTTTGTGTGTGTCTGACCAAATTTGGGAGAGGGAAACCGATCCTAGTAATAGGTGCAGTACATCACAAGGGGAACCGATCCTTGTATGAGGTGCAGCAAGGTTTATAGAAGAAAGGGGAACCGATCCTATGAACACGTGCAACACGTTTTTAGGCAAAGTGGAACCGATCCTATGGACATGTGCAACACATATAAGTTAGATACCATATATATGTGGGGAACCGATCCTAGTACCTAGTTAGCCGAATCTTTGGTAAGCTAGTGTGACTATACACAATACTCACATGGAGGTAGAACCGAAACTTTTTTTAGTAGAACCGTTACACCCATGACTTGTGATTGAGTGTTACTTGATCAATCACATAGTTCTTGAAAGTCAGATGAACCAATTCTAAACTTGTTTGAAAGTGTGGTAAATCGGTTTCAAGTGAGTAAGTATGAAAAATGACTTACAAGAGGAAAGATGTCGAGACACTTTGAACACGCGCATTAATGTGTATCTTTTATTGTTCAAAGATATTCCTTAACAGCTAAGAAGGAAGTAAATCCCAAGATCGAATTTAAATAAGTTAAGAATCTTTTAATTAAGGTTTTTAATTATATATGGAAAATAAGAATTAGTAATGTGCATTTGCTAGTTAAATATTTTCCAAGGAGATTTCGATCATAAATTTGGACAGTGCATTCTCAGGAATTATGAAATTTTTTTTTGGAAAATATTGAATATCTTGAGAATATTTTCAGTTTTGGAAATTCCATAGTGTCCAAAAACTTCCGTGTCTATAAATACTTTGAGTTTGCATTTCTAGCAAACTAATCCTTCGTGACAGTAAACTTCCTTTGTTGTATTATTACTGGTGAAGCCGCCTATTCGGATAGGAGAGTAACCTAATTAGGCGAAATCTCTTACGGCCACTCAGTTTAAAGTCTTCTTTGGGATTGAGAAGCTCTAGTGTGTATTGTTGGTGGGAAACTAGATAATTGTGGTTTATCTTTAGTTTTGATATTGATTTGATTGACTAACGGTGGTTGAACTTTGATTTCACCTAGTTTGTTTATGCTTGAGAATCTTCTCTTCTGATATAAGATTCACTCAAACTAGTTCAAGGTTTCGACATGGATCTTTAGACTGTTGTTAGATCTAAAGACGATCTTGTGATAATCCATTGTTAACAGACTCCGTTCTGTGTGTGATTGATCACAAGAGATTCAAGTAGTTGTGTGCAGGTGTTTATTAAAGATATAAGAAGGTTTGAAGAAAAAGAAGAGATAAAATATTTCAGACTTGGTTTTATAATCTTTGGTGTGCACAATACTTGTTTTGGTAATAGAGGATCCAGTTAATAATCGGTTTATCCTTGTGGTAGATTGGATTGATTAATTATGTAGATCGGCATCAACACAATTCTTTGGATTTAGAGTGTTGTTGGCTTAATCTTAACGATTTCCTTTTGGTAATTGAACATAAGATAGATCTTGGACCTGGCAAAGGAGTTTATGTTAAGATTAATAGAAGATCCTTTGCGCAACTCATATCACTTGGTTAAAGAGAGTTGATACCTAAGAGATTTGTTATTCCTTTACTGTTTGGAATATGAACCAAAGGAATTGGTCCAAGTACGTTACTTGTTTACAAGTTGGAGACGTGGGAATACATACGGAACTAGGTAAACTATAGGTTTAGTTGCTTGGTCTCAACTATACGAAGTTGGTTTATTTTGTATAGCGGCTTAATCCTGAGAGTATATTTTGGACTAGGTCCCTGGGTTTTTCTGCATTTGCAGTTTCCTCGCTAACAAAATCTTGTTGTGTCATTTACTTTATATTTCCGCATTACAATTGTTTTATTATAATTAAAGTAAATTGCACAAACGTTAATTCATATTTACTTGATATTTAATCCTATTGAGTTTGGTTAAGTCCAAACCTTTGTATCAAGTAAACACACTTCATTTTTGTATTGTCTCGATCTTGTATCCGTAGACAACCACACGAAGTATGAACCTATTTGTTGTATTGTCTCGACTCAGTCTATAGACAATCACTTTGGGAGAAAGGACTTATAGGAAGGAAAAGTTATAGCTTGAGGTATTTTTGGGTACCCTCGCCTTTTCAATTGGTATCAGAGCAGGCAAGCACGAAAAGATATAATAATCTGTTTTTGGTGCGATCCATCTTATAAGAATTAAATCCATGTCTGATTCAGTTAACGTTAAGCAAGAGTATGACTACTCAAAGGTTGAAGATGTTACTACTTCGTTGACTCATGATCCAGGAGTTGCGAAAACATCTGTGTCTCTTTTTGATGAAAAAGATGATGCTGATAAAGAGTTGGTAAAACTCCTAAAGCCTATAAAATCTATGTCTTCTAAAATAATGATTTTAAAGACAGAATCAAATCTTCTTAAACAGGATATCAGAAATAAAGACAGTCAACTGGATAGTCTGGCTGAAGAGAATATGAATCTCACTGTCAAATTAGAAGTTCTTGTTAATTCTGTTAATAAAGAGACATGTCCAATGACTCTGACAAATGATGTTGTTGTTTTAGTCACATCTGAAATAGATCAAGATGATGGTAGTTTATCGAACTACATCAAGTCAGAAGAGGATGAGAAACAAGTTTCTATATCTATTGATGATCAAATGAAATCTTGTCCAATGGAAACTTTGAAATGATTCTGTGATAATGATCTTAAGGAATACACTTTTCAGTCCCTTGACAGGAAACTTATACTTCTTCAACATATTGTGGTCAAAATATTGAAGGAAGTTTCTTGTCTTAAAAAACTGAAAGGTCATTCCTCAGTAGAAAGACAAATTATACCACAAACCTATAAGATCAACTCAAAATCATAGGAAAGAGTTACAATAGCTTAAGGAAGAAGGCTCCTCCTCACCCATATCGAAACAATTCTTGTTTTGATGAAGAATGATTCTAAAAGGAAGGGAAAGAGAGAATCTCTGCCAAAAGAAACAATGAGGAATTTCCAATAATTATTTCAGATAATCACACTGATGTGAATCATAAGGAAGTCCTTAAAATTAGAAAATCTTATGAAAATCTCATTGAAAGAATTAAGAAAGATCTATCAATCTCTGAAAATTCTTATATTGGGCAGAAATTCCATAAAAGAAGCATGAACTATGTTTTTGATATTCAATATAAGCTTGAAAAAGCTTATTCTGATGCAACTTAGTTGTATCAAAGAATTGTGCACTCTCATCCTCATCTGTGCTCGTTTTTATGGATGGGAATGGCACAATAAATCTGGAGCACATGTGTTTGTGTAATTTATTATCAGAAAAGTTGTAACTTTTTATGGATAGTTGTAAATCCAAAAATTGTTCATGTTTATCATGATTTTCTAGATAAGTTTTATTTGGAATTTTTGAATAAAACTAAGAAGTTCGGACAAAAGGAAACGAAATATATTCTTTAATATTTTCGGGTTCTACTGATATCTTTCGGTCCGAAAGTTATCCCTTTTTAAAGGGAAACTATCTCTTCCAGTATACTGATACCCTGATCAATCATCATATATAACCAAGCATGCCTCCAATAACTCGAAGTGTCTCAAAGACTAATAAGGAGGAGGCTCAAAGGTTAAAGATTGTCAAGGAATCAATACCGAGAGGAAGAAAAGAAGCAGATCAAAAATCATGTTCGATTATGATTCTGAAAGTTCGGTTGGATCACAAGATGAGTCATGTTTGTTGGATTACAACCTACAAGATCCAACCAAAACCAAGTGGATTTGTTCTAATAGTATGATTGACTATATCCATGGTTTTGAAGAACTAAGAACCAATCTAATAATAACGATTTGAAATCAGGATTGGCTCAAGGATAAGATTGAGGAAACTAAAGCTGAAATTGCTGACATGAAAATTCAAGTTGAAAGTTGAAAAACAAGAAGTGGTTGAAGACAAGTCTCTTGAGACATGCTTTAACAGTTTGAACACTGAAGAAACATCAGTGAACAACAAGAGCACCACTAGAGATTAAGTTATATGATGTAATACTTAATCTAGAAAAATATACATAAATTTTTGATTTATTTCATTGATTGTATAAGTCTATTATGAATAAAGTTATTTGATTTATAATTTTTCTTGTGATAGTTTTTGATTTACATAGCCCATGCTTGAATGCTTTATTATTTTCTATGGATATTTATGGGATGTTTGATTTCGGTTTTATTACCTTAATATTCGATCTCATAATATGTTGTGAACCCTTATGGTTTGGGTGACTTTTTGATTTAGAGGGATTAAGTTCTAGCCCATGTTGGTAGGCTTTATCAAAAGATCACAAGGGGTTCCTGTAGAAACAATATGTGAAAAAGTCACAATATGTTGAATCGGTTTTGGTTTAGCATAAAAGCATATGTGTTTCGACGGTTTTCAACTTTTGCTTGCAATTGTTAAAACCGATTTTCAACCTTTCTCTGGTAAAGGTTGGTTGTTGTTATTCTTTTGTTTTTGCATAAGGATGACAACATAATGGTATTCCGATATCAATTCTCCCTGGAAGAAGAAGATGCAATCATATTGGAGAAGTTGGATGTGAAATTGAGGTAACAATCTTGTTAGTTAATTATTTTCTTGTTTAAGAAAAGCCTATTTTTATTTGATATATATATTGTTTTTTCTTGAACGAAATTGTCAGTACAATTGATGTGTTTATTCCATTATGAATGTGTGGATGTATGTGTGATTCAATTGGTTCCGGTTAAGTAAAATTATTGTTATCTTGCTTTGTTGTGTGATATCAATCGTTTAGGCTTACAAAATTTTGGTGCAATTGCGGTGATTTAATGTCTATGTTATTTCAATTGCTTCCAATTAAGTAAAATAATTGCTATTTTGCTTTATTGTGTAGTATCAATTATTTAGGCTTACGAAATTTTGGGTGCAATAGTGAAACTTTTTATATGTTGTTTCAATTTCTTCCGGTTGATGTGAATAATTATGCAAGTTGATTTATTGGTTTGTATGAATTATTTATGGCTTAGCGAATAAATGTATTGACGGGATGAGTTGTTTAGTCCAATTCGATTCCGAATAAGATGAACTAAGTTAATTCTGATCTTAGTTAGACTTATCAAAGTGGAGGTTTCGGTTATTCAAGTCTAGCCTAAACAAGGAAATGCTAGTTAACTAACCTAGTGTTTGGCTTGTTTAAAATATAAATGTCTAAGTTATATGGATAAGTAGAACCTGATGAGAAAAATAGAGTTTATCTTTGGTTTGGTCTTATCGAATGAAGCGGTTGTATTTATACAATCCGTTTAGCAAAGGAACTAAGTTGCTTAGTTGATTTTTGGTTTGCTAAACTAGTTGGGAAAATTGCTTCGGGCAATTATTTCCATGATAACAAATCAAAACAATTACTTTGTAGTTTCAGTTTTGATATTGGTTATCAAAAATGGTATGTGGAACCCTCGTGCTTGACTCAACAGGTTGCAAGTCTATTTTGAGATTTATAAGATCCTTTTCGTGTTGTCCTTTATTTTTTCGTTTCTTTGTCATTTTTTTTATGACAAAAAGGGGGAGAAATATATGGAGTAAACAAGTGATGTTGGTATCAATTTTATATTGATTGGTGTCACTAGGGAAGATGACAATGGTGCTTGAACATTTATCTAACGAAAGAGGAAAAGCACAGACTAAGGGGGAGTAACATATCATATGATTGGTATAACAAAGACGTGCGGATTGAAAATATACCTATCTCACCTTTAGGGGGAGTATGAGATTTGTTATTATAATGTCAACAACGACATTTTAAAGATTGAATTAATGCAGGTTATGTGATGTTGAATTCGGGAATCAAGCGTATGTGTAATGAATTATTGTAATTTGTTTATCCATATGATTGTAACAGTTTTGTCACTAAAATTGACAAAGGGGGAGATTGTTAGAGCATAGATCGGTTGAACCCACCAAGCGTTGGTATGTCAAGTTTGGTTATCATATTTTAGTGAACCAAAACTCATTTAAGAGTCGCTTGAATTAAATGTACTAGAGTCAACTTCGTATAGGTTAGCTTGAAAGTATTAGGATGAGACATTACAATTATTGCGAAGACTTGAAGAAGTGAAGAAGTACGAAGCTACAACCACAACATCATCCTTCCACTTGAGGTTAGTGATATTTGACTTGAACTGTTTCATTCCCTAACGTATCTTTTAGTCGTGCATATTGAAAACATAAAACTGCGAAGCATGAACACTCTAGATAGACATACTATTAAGGAATACAATATGAGGTTTATTGCTTAACCATTAAACTTTGTATATAAGATATCAACATAATCGTATTAATGCTATTGTGATTATGTATGGGTAAGAGGTGAGGATTTCATCCTAGGAAACAATGTTTTTACATGTGTTTTAAGGAAGTAAGTTCATGATATGTGTTGTGAACCGAAAAGGAAATCGCCAGGCGTTATTGGCTATGATGCACCGATACTGATACGGGGATACTGATACGGTGACACTGATATGGGGATTCGTCAATTTTCATAAAATGGGGATACGAGATACGGTGGGATACGTGCATTTATTAAAAAAAAATTAATATAATAAAATAAAAAAGTCTGATAGATATTATTTTGAATATTAAAGTGAGCAAATATTAAATTATTATTTTGAATATATTAAAGTGAGCGAACATTAAATTTTCGGCATTTTGGGTTTCATTCTTACTTATGTTAATTTTTGTTTTTGCTAGAAAATTTAGTCTTACTTATGTTAATTGAATGGATAAAATCATATATTCTCCGATTTCTCTCTAAATAACATGAAGAACATGACTGCCCGATAAGCCGTAAAGCTAGATTTTTCTAACACCTTTTTTTTTTTGAAGCACCATAAAAATAAATACCAAGTCTTTTTTCTTTATAGTCAACAAGTTATTAGGTTTATATATAATGATTCAATATGTTCATGAGTACAAATATCTATAAATATTTAGATTTTGTATAACAAAATAAATGTTAGATTATATGAAGTATCCCTCGTAGAGTATCTGAGAGGTATCCCCTACCCTTTTTGTAATTTAAAAAAAGTGACACTTTAAATGGAGTATCTGATACATATCCCCAGGTATCCCCAAGTATCTGATACTGATACAGCGTCGATACGGATACGTCACCAATTTTGAAGTATCCGTGCTTCATAGGTTATTGGGGCTGTTCTTCATTTGATATCTTATGAACGACCAATATGTGTGATTAGTATAACCGCTCATGACTTGTTTTTGTTCTTGGTAAAATTATTCACATGAGGCCTGACTTATGTATTGATATGACTTTTATTAGTGAAACCGATCTTAAGTAATCACCTGGGGTATGATCGGGTTTGTGTGTGTCTGACCAAATTTGGGAGAGGGAAACCGATCCTAGTAAGAGGTGTAGCACATCACAAGGGGAACCGATCCTTGTATGAGGTGCATCAAGGTTTATAGAAGAAAGGGGAACCGATCCTATGAACACGTGCAACACGTTTTTAGGCAAAGTGGAACCGATCTTATGGACATGTGCAACACATATAAGTTAGATACCATATATATGTGGGGAACCAATCCTAGTACCTAGTCAGCCGAATCTTTGGTAAGCTAGTGTGACTATGCATAATACTCACATGGAGGTAGAACCGAAACCTTTTTTTGGTAGAACCGTTACACCCATGACTTGTGATTGAGTGTTACTTGATCAATCACATAGTTCTTGAAAGTCAAATGAACCAAGTAAATCGGTTTCAAGTGAGTAAGTATGAAAAAGGACTAACAAGAGGAAAGATGTCGACACACTTTGAACACGCACATTAATGTGTATCTTTTATTGTTCAAAGATATTCCTTAACAACTAAGAAGGAAGTAAATCTCATGATCGAATTTAAATAAGTTAAGAATCTTTTAATTAAGATTTTTAATTATATATGGAAAATAAGAATTAGTAATGTGCATTTGCTAGTTAAAGATTTTCCAAGTAGATTTCGATCATAAATTTGGACAGTGCATTCTCAGGAATTGTGAAAACCGAATTTGGAAAATATTGAATATCTTGAGAATATTTTCGTTTTTGGAAATTCCTTGGTGTCCAAAATTCCGTGTCTATAAATACTTTGAGTTTGCATTTCTAGTAAACTAATCCTTCATGACAGTAAACTTCCTCTGTTGTACCGTTACTGGTGAAGCCGCCTATTCGGAGAGGAGAGTAACCTAATTAGGTGAAATCTCTTACGACCGCTCAGTTTAAATTCTTCTTTGGGATTGGGAAGCTCTAGTGCATACCATTGGTGGGAAACTAGATAATTGCGGTTTATCTTTAGTTTTCATATTGATTTGATTGATTAATGGTGGTTGAACTTTGATTGCACTTAGTTTGTTTATGCTTGAGAATCTTCTCTTCTGATATAAAATTCACTCAAACTAGTTCAAGGTTTCGACATGGATCTTTAGACTGTTGTTAGATCTAAAGATGATCTTGTGATAATCCATTGTTAACAGACTCCGTTCTTTGTGTGATTGATCACAAGAGATTCAAGTAGTTGTGTGCAGGTGTTTATTGAAGATCTTACAAAATTTGAAGACAAAGAGGGGATAGAAGATTTCAGACTTGGTTTTATAATCTTTGGTGTGAAAAAAAAATTTTGTTTCAGTAATAGAGGATCCAATTAATAATCGTTTTATCCTTGTTGTAGATTGGATTGATTAATTGTGTAGATCGGTATCTACACAATTCTTTGGATTAAGAGTGTTGTTAGCTTAATCTTAACGATTACCTTTTGGTGATTGAACATAGTATAGATCTTGGAACCTGGCAAAGGAGTTTATGTTAAGATAAACAGAAGAGCCTTTGCGCAACTCATATCACTTAGTTGAAGAGAGTTGATACCAAACAGATTTGTTGTTCCTTTTCTGTTTGGAATACGAACTAAAGGAATTGGTCCAAGTACGTGACTTGTTTATAGGTTGGAGGCATGGGAATACATACAGAACTATGTGAACTATAGGTTTAGTTACTTGGTATCAACTATACGAAGTTGCTTTATTTTGTATAGCGGCTTAATCGTGAGAGTATTCAATTCTGGACTAGGTCCCGGGGTTTTTTTGCATTTGCAGTTTCCTCCTTAACAAAATCTTGTTCTGTCATTTACTTTATATTTCCGCATTATAATTGTTTTATTATAGTTAAAGTAAATTGCACAAACGTTAATTCCTATTTACTTGATATGCAATCCTATTGAGTTTGGTTAAGTTAGAAATCCTTATGCTTGAGGAACTCGGGCTGAGTTGAGCTCTGCAAATCGGGCGATCAACTCATTCTTCTTTTTCTCTTTTTTCAGCATTGATTCTCAGTCCATCATCATTAATTCAGGTTAATTTCCATCCAAAAACATCAAATGATTGGTGGTATTAAATCCTGTTGATTAGTTTTATTCTTTTTATATGTCCAATCTTAATTTTTCTATGGAAAATCACTACAACTCGGAAATGAATCCATCAGTTGTAGATCTTAATAACTCTGTTGAACAAAGTCCATCAATTGATCTGGTTAATGGTACTGAATAAAGATGTGTTGTGTGGAAATTCTCATTGATAAGATGTCAACGAACTGAAATATCAGTGGAAAGATGCTTCACATGGAATTTGTTGATGCAGTTTCAATCCTGAAATCTCAGTGGAAATTACAAGGTTAATGCAAAATAATCCCACTAGGTAAGGGTTTCTTCACCATTAAACTTGATAATGAAATAGATAAGAATTACATCAAAGAAGGGGTCTGGGAAGTTTTAAATCAAACATTATGGTTTCGTAATTGGATACCATATTTTCGTCCAGAACTTCAACGAACATCTACTGCGTCTGTTTGGATTCATTATCCTGGTCTAAGCTTAGAATATTGGGATGAACAAACATTATTCACTATCAGTAAAGCATTGGGATATCCAGTGAAAGTAGATGAGGCTACTCTAAATTTTGAGAATGGATTATATGCTAGAGTTCTTATAAAAATTGATTTAGCAAAGAATATTCCTCCTAAACTATGGATTAAAACTAAGTTTGGTGGTTTTATGCAAGATGTATTACTTACAAAGTTACCAAAATTCTGTCAGCACTGTAAAATTGTTGGGCATTTACAAACTGAATGCAGAGTTAAAATAGCATTTGAAGCAGTAAACAAAGGGAATCAAGCTCAGCAAAGAATGACAATAAGTAACTTCAAACCAAGCTCTCCTGCAACATCTGATCAAGGAAGAAATAACTCATCATTTTCAAATGGTACAACAACGCCAAAAATAACAACTCAGTCTGAACAAGTTGGGTTTGATATATGTTTTACCCCAAGTACATATTTACATCAACATACTATTACTTCAGATCAAAATGCAAGTGTTAATATATCTCCTGGTAGATTTGAAGTTCTAAATACTGCTATTGAAGAGGAAAAATAAATACAAATGAGTGAAGCAAATGAAATACTTTCACCAGCAAGAATACAACAAATTGCAGAGGATAATGCAGTGGATAAGAGTGTTATCAATTTCATAAATGGGAAATATAGCTCAGTTTCAGTGGAAATAGTTCCAACAACCTCTTGGTCTAGAGTGGTTCAAAAACCATCATCATCAAATACAAACTCCATCTCAGCTGATGATAGGTGTGATAAACACCTAATTTTATATCTAGTATTTATGCTTTCTTTGCGAGTTTTCGTGTGAATTATGTATCTTATGTTTACTTTTGAGTTTTATAGGTGTTTTGGAGTCATTAGGAGCGAAAGAAGGAAAAATCATTCATTTGGAGTAAGAAGGGCAATTTGTTCACTTCACAGGAGGCGGATGATGGAGCCAGCTTTCCATTAGAAGTGACAGAACAAGAATTACGAGAATTGAACTGTCAGTCTCGCATGACCGACAGTTGAAGGGAAAGATATTTCAGCAGAGCAGCCCTTATCCTAACCCATCTAGTGTTAATATCCAGTACAATCATTAACCACCCCTAGACATGAGAGAAACATTTCTCTCATTCAGTTCAATACCTGAAATTAAAATGGGTTGCTGTCTGAAAGTTAGGGTTACAGAGAAGGATCAATTGATTTAGGGTTCTGGTACCGAAGCTGCAAAATCAAGAAGGAATTGATGAGTCCTTGTTATTGAAGGATGGGTTATCTCGTATTTGAGCTTCAATTTAAGATAGTCCTGTGGGTGTTGTGAATTGCAGGGGAAAAGAAGATCTTGGTGGTGTGCCATGGAGGAATTTCTGTTGATGGTTGTAAAAATTCAGGAGACTGAGCTGTTGCTTCTGAGCATTTGAGATGCAAATGGGTTTGTGTGAATTGATGGGTTTCTGGTGGAATTACAAGAAATTGAGTTGGAGTTCGAACTCAGGTGACGAAATAGACATAGTTGCAGCAGAGAGTATGGACATTGAGTTTGAAAAGGGAATTGAGAGAGATGGGTTTGATCCATGAATTACTGTGAGGCTGGTATGGGATTGTGGAGTGCAGGTGGTGGCTCCGCAGATCAGAATAAGGGTCTCAGGGCTATGTTTAAGAGCTATTTGGCAGTTGCCAGGGTTTGGAATGCATAGAATGAATGAGTGGTTGCGGTGGCTTGTAGTTGCTGTCGTTAAGAGCTGACATTGCAGGGTATAGAGATGGGAGAACTGAGCAGGTCAAGCTGTTGCTGTTAACACAGGACAAGATGGAGCTGTTGCCGTGAGCTAATGGGAAATAAATCAGTTGAAGGAGAAGATGTTCTTGGTATTTTGTTGCCAGGGGTGTTTAAATAAGGAGCTACAGGTGCAGTGTGCTATGGACTTATGCACTGAGGTGGTGTTTTCGCATTGCAGAATGGAAGTGGCTGGTGGTATTGTGAACTGCAGATTGCAGTGTTAGATGTATGTTAGGCATTTGCTGGGAGTGATGACATGGGTCTTGGGTGAGCATTACAGAGAGCAGTGCAGGCTTGTAGTGATGATGGTACATCTGCAGTGGTGATGCTCAGTAAATCTAGGTCATGGTGCTGGTGAAGGCAAAAAAGGAAGTTAAGGGCTTAACTGAGATTGCACTGAATTGCAGATGGAGGAAATTGGTAAAGGTTGTGATCTGTGATGGGTGTAGCTGCAATAGTAACACATGGAACTAGGTGGTAGTGGATTGAGGTGCAGTTTTGTTGGTGATATTTGCAGCTGGGCAGTGTTGTGAGCTATAGAATTGCAGTTGTTGGTGCTACAATGGGTTTACTGGAATGTTTGAAGAGTCAACTGTTGCAGTTGACTTGAGCTTAAGATGCAGCTGAATGGGTTCTGGTGCCATGATATGGAAGAGGAAATTAAGCTGTGTTGGTGGTCATTGTGCTGCTATTATAGTAGTGTGTTGTGGCTATGCTTAAAGGAGTTGGTGCTATCGCTCCTTGGTGATGATTTCTTAAGGATTGCATTGGAACTACAAGGATAATGTGTGCAGCTGTGCAGTGATGATTGTGATTGTGTGAATGAGCCAATGGTGTTGATACTGACAGAGATGATGGTTAAGTTGCATATGGAGCTGTGCTGTCAGTATTGGTTGAATTGAAGCTTCACAGGGACTGTGTTTGAGGTTGACCCATGCTGCTGCTGCCATGAACTGGTGGACAAGATGGTGGAGCTGTTGGTTTGATAAAGCTGAGATGGAATGGAGGTAAATCTGGAGTTGGTGTTGTGCACTGGTACTATGAGGTTGTGTTGAATTGCAGGTACCAGCTGGAGTAGCAAGGTGCAACTCAGATTTGGAGCTTATATGAATGCAGGCAGTGATGGTGGTTATCTGAGAATGGGAGTGAAGATGCTGCTATGAAGGGTTGAGTTACAGCTATCGCAGGACAGTGTGGTCGAGCAAAGAAGCTAAGCTTGGAGCTGAATTGGAGGTGCTGCTGGTGCAATTGCAGGTGGAAGTGATGGGAATGGTGCTGTTGCTGTGTGCTTTGGTGGTGTGAGCTCAGTGCATTGGAGCTTGAGCTGGGGGCTGTGAGCTGTAATGTGCAGGTGGGTGCTACTGAGATGAACAAGGAGTTAGAAATCAGCTGCGAGAAATGTTATAACAGGGAAGAGATGAGCATGAAATGCAGAAATAGTGCGAAAACGGGGCAGAAATGGCGAGTCGGTGGTACTAGCTCGGGTTGCCGGATTTCGGGAGTTAAAGTGTGAATTGCAATATTTCAGTGAATCGCGAGGGGGGTATGAGTCGGATATGGAAGTTGGCGGACGGATATATGAGCTACGAGTCGCGCTTTTGGGTGCGTTTTCGCAAGAATAAGGAATTGGTTTAGGTGGTATTTTGTGAATGTTTGAATTGCAGAGAAATCGAGTTGAGCTTCTGGGAGTGTGCACTTGCCTGGTGACGTCTTCCAGTGCTTCAAGTGATCGGAGAAAGTTTTCCGGTGGCCGGATTCCAGCGACGGTGACCGGATTCCAGCGACGGTGACCGGATTCCGGCCGGTACACCAGTTTTCCGGTGAGCATATTTTTGGGACATAATTTCAAATGGGTTTCTCATACTTGGTTCATGGGCTTGGTGGACTTCTTTCTATTGGACCGTGGGCTTTGAAGACCTAATTTGGAAAGTTGAAGGCTATAAAAAGAAGAAGTTTCTATTCTTTTTGGGGGGACTTATCACGTATTTTCTAATGGGTTTTTGGAGGAGAGCAGCGACTAGGGTTTGCTTCCATTTATTTTTATGTTCTTCATTTTATTTTCAATAATATTTATGTTGATGTCAAAAACCATGAGTAGCTAAATTCTTAATATTGGTTATGGGATAATAAGTAGATTTCACAAATAATATTGGAATCAATGAAGTAGTTTTGTCTCAATATTTTACTGTTTATGATTCATTGTTTATATTGAATATGATTTGATTGTTTGATTGGTTGAGTCCGGAATCAATCCGATTTGCATTCATATCTAGAGCTATATTAGGGTTTTCAATACGAAAACGTTGTTCATCCCTGATTCTAAGTAGCATAAATGTGGATAGTGCTTGTAGAGATATATCCTACTAGTCACATATGAATCATAACTTGGGTTAAATTGATTTAGTTCTTTTACACATTTCGATTGCCTTGATTAGTCTTATTCCATATAGCTTATTGCTTCTAGGGAGTTAAATCTAATTTTCTTTTACACTTTAGGTTGCTTTTTAGGAAGAATTCACATATGCATCTTTTAATGTGGTTGTGATGAAATCAGGGAATTAGCGGGATACTCTTGCGATCAAGGTATCTTAGGACTTTTAGTAAATGAGAGATTAAATTTCAATTCTAGTCATTGATGAAAATATGTATTTGTGAATGAAACTATCCCGTGACCAATACTTTCTCCTTATTGATTACTTTTAATATTGCTTTGCTTACAATTCATTTTTATAGCTTTGATAACTCAAACCCCCCCCCCTTGGTTACTAAGAAACTGAAATTTTTATAACAACAAAGGCCTCTCTGTGGATACGAACTCTTTCTTATCGCATACTATTTTTATTTTAGGAAGTAAGAAAGTGAAATTATTTCTGCGTCGGCTGACAACCGACCAGCTGACCAACAAAAGGAAGCACCAACAAAGTTAAAAGATCCACTAGTTAACAATAAATATAACTTTAGGAAGAATCAAGGAAAAAGAGGTACTAGAGACCTCTAGTCCTTACAATGAAAGTCTTATTATGCAATCTCAGGGGCGTGAGAAGACCTAGGGCTCAAGAGAAATTAAGGTCTTTAATAAATCAATTTCAACCTTCTTTAGTTTTCATAGCAGAGGCCAAAATAAGTTGCAATGCAACATTCTGCAATAAGTTGAATTTACTAGGGATGCAACATATGATAATTCATAATTCAATTTTAAATAAAAAAGGAAACATCTGGTTATTTTGAAATAAAAATTTGCCTACACGAAGTGTGGTATCCATGTCAAGTCAAATGATAACAGTCAATATTGGAGGAAATCTGATTTCTGGTATTCATGCTCATGTTAGTGATGTGCAAAGAAGATTTCTATGGTCTGAGATGGAAATGATAAGTGATCTAAAACTACCTTGGCTTGCTATTGGTGATTTCAATTCCATCACAACATCAGAGGACAAAGTTGGAGGAAAACCTGCTAATACTAGAAACATGCTTGAGTTTAATACTTGTCTAGACAAGTGTGAATTACAATAAGTTGCTAAATCTTGGTCAAATTGTCAACATGGTTCTAAAAGGATTTTGTGTAACTTGGATAGAGCAGTGGTTAATAATTTATGGCTTCACAAATATGAAGGGTGGGGGTATAAGGTTGGTATGAGAATAGCTTCTAATCATGCTCCACTTTTGGGTGGTTGTGCTAGTTGTCGTAAGCCAAAAAATATGCCACAAAAATTTCAAAAAATTTGGATTGATCATCCAAACTTTATGAAGGTTGTCACTAATTGTTGGTATGAAAATGTAGCTGGTGACCCAGCTTTTATATTTCAAAATAAGCTGAAAAAAATTAAAGTAGGTGTTGGTAGAATGGAACTGGAAGGTGTTTGGCAATGTAAATGAGCAAATTAAAGAGGATGCAAAAGAAGTTCAAGATGCTATGAAGAAATCAGATGCCAATCCACATAATGAAGAGCTATTGGAAAGCTTAGTTAAAGCAGAAAACATTCTGAATTCAAAAGAAGTGCAGTTAAGCACAATGATGAAAATGAAAGCAAGAACCAAATGGGTCAAAGAAGGATCTGCTAATACAAGCTTCTTCCATACCAATCTAAAGGTAAGTCAAGCTAGAAATTTTATTATTGAGATTGAAAATAGTAACAATGAAATTATCACTGATCAAAGCAATATAACAGAGACCCTTGTTAATTTTTTTGAGGAAAAATTCAAATTTAAGGAGGTGGAAATTTCTGAATCATTACTTGAAGCAATTCCTACATCAATAACTGTAGATGATCAAGCCATGTTGGATGCAATTCCAACTTCTGAAGAAATAAAGCAAATTTTATTTGATATGGATCCAGATAGTTCTCCTGGACCTGATGGTTTCACTGGTAGTTTCTACAGAGCTTGCTGGCAAATAATTCAAACTGATGTAGTAAATGCAGTTCAATTTTGTTGGAAAAGGAGGTTCCTACCAAAAGGCTTGAATTCAAATTTCCTGGTACTTCTGCCCAAAGTTGAAGGTGCAAGATCTCCTCATCAATTTAGGCCAATTGGCCTCAGCAGTGTCAGCTTCAAAATTTTTACCAAAATCATCACAACAAGAATGTCAAAGCTCATGAACAAACTTGTTTCTCCTCAGCAAGCAGCATACATCAAAGGAAGAAATATTCAAGATCAAATAGTTCTTACTTCAGAGATGGTAAATGAAATGAAGAAGAAAAAAAGAGGTGGCAATATTGGACTAAAATTGGACATATCTCAGGCCTATGACTCTGTGAGTTGGAAATTCTTATTTCAAGTTTTGACCAAATATGGTTTTTCAAATTCATGGTGCAAGTGGTTATGCATTATTTTTGAGTCTGCAAAAATCTCTGTTATGATAAATGGTGGACCAAATGGTTTCTTCTCTGTAGATAGAGGGTTAAGACAAGGAGACCCTCTATCTCCCATTCTTTTTGTGCTCATGGAAGATGTTCTTAGTATAAATATATCTAAATTGGTAGAAAGAAGGTAAAATAAGTCCAATGGTAATAAGAAAAAGCATTCAACCTTCTCATATGTTCTTTGCTGATGATGTTTTTATTTTTTGTAATGGAGAAAAGAAGAACATTATAAATTTGATGAAGTTTCTAGAAGAGTACTAGAAAAGCTCAGGCCAAGTAATAAACAAAAGTAAAAGCAAACTTTTTGTTGATGGTACAACTACTGCAAGAGTAATGCACATTAAATAAATGGTACAAATGGAAGTAAGTACTTTACCTGACAAATACCTAGGGGTAATTCTTCGTTCTGGCAGGGTAAAAATTTCCACAATTTGGCCAATGGTGGAAATAATGCAGAAGAAATTGGCTACTTGGAAAGGAAGATTGATGTCATTTAATGATAGATTAGTTCTTATAAAATCAGTGCTTTGCAGCATCCCAATCTATAGTATGTCAGTTTATATGTGGCCAAAGTCAATGATTAAAATATGTGAGAAAATAATAAGAAACTTCTTATGGTCTGGTGATGGTGAAACTAGGAAATACAAAACTCTTTCATGGCAAAAAATCTGTTCTCCTTACAGTGAAGGTGGCCTAGGATTACAAAGATTGGAAGTTCTCAATAAAGTTTTACTGATGAAGATTCTACGTAGAATAATAAATTCTGATGCAGAATGGGCTTTATTTATAAATGCTAGATTTCAGGATAAAAGTCATCAGTGAAAGAATAACTGGCAACTTTCAACTACATGGCCTGGTTTAAAGTGGGCATGGCATCAGTTAAAGGAGCATATAAAATGTTGTGTGGGTGATGGGCATATGATATCTGTTTGGTTTGATCCCAAGATTACTAATACTTCTCTCATTGAAGAAGTTGCTTATATTGAATATGTTAAAGCTAATATCACCATGAAGGTGTCAGACTTGATCATTGATGGAGCATGGAGTATACCTGAACAGATTAACCAAATGATTTCAAACTACACTTTACCATAAATTGGTATGGGAGGTGATAACTTAATATGGAAAGGAGAAATCAAAGGTAATTTCACAGCTGCCTCTGCAATCAATTTAATAAGGAATAAAGAACAAACTCTACCCTGTCACAAATACATTTGGAACTTATATTTGCACCCTGCTATTGCAAGTAATATTTGGAAAATAGTTCAGAAAATTTATGTTGATAATTCAGTATTGGTGGAAAATGGATATGACTTGGTGTCAAGATGCTGCATTTGTGAAGAAGATCAAGATAATATGCAACATTCACTTTGGAAGTGCAAATTCAGTAAAGAAATTTGGAAGTGGATATGCTCTGCTTTTAATCTCAAAATTCCCAATTCTTTTGAAGAAGTGTGGTGCAATGCCAAAGGTAAAAGCCCATTTGTTAGAGAATGTTGGATTATTGCTGCTTGTGCAATTTTAAAGGAGCCGTGGTTTCAAAAAAACAAGATGTTCTTTGAGCAAGTGAAACCTAGTATGCAAAGCTTCAAGAGCAGAATCAAAAAAACTGTCTATGAGGGAGGCTTCAGGATAAAAAGTAACAGGTGGAATGATGACAATGATATGCAGGTGACTCTCTTCTTTAACATGGAAGCACGGAAAACTAAATTTCAATGCATTAAATCTTGTTTTTGGATTCCACCAAATGTTGGTTGTGTCATGTTTTGTTGTGATGGAGCATCCTTTGGTAATCCAGGAGCTGCAGGTTTTGGAGTAGTAATAAGGAATCATTTGAGTCAAGTCTTGGGGGTTATTGCAGGAGGAATTGGTAATGCTACCAATTACATAGCAGAAGTATATGTTGTTATTGGAGCAGTTGAATTAGCAGTTGAATGGAATTTCCAGAACATAATTCTCAATTCAGATTCAAAGACAGTTATAACAGAATTTGAAGAAAACAAGATGCCATGGTTTGTGAAGATGAGATGGCTTAAAGCAGTAAGTAAAATCCAATCAATCACATTCTAGCACAACTTAAGAGAAATAAATTTTGCTGCAGATACATCTGCCAAAAAAAGGTGCCAAATTGGCTGCAGGTCAAAGGCAAATATTATATGGCAGACCAAGTTTCTTAGCAAGAAAAAAGTTACCAAATGTTGAATATTATAGATTTTGCTAGTTTTCTCTTTTTGTAGCCTATGTAGTTGGCCTTCCTCTTTTTCTCTAATTTTTGCCATGTAATCTTTTAACAAATTTTGATTATCATTTAATGAAAATGTGATTCAGAAAAAAAAAAAAAAAAGTTTGGTTAAGTCTGAACCTTTGTATCAAGTAAACACACTTCGTTGTTGTATTGTCTCGATCTTGTATCCATAGACAACCACACGAAGTGGGAACCGATTTGTTGTATTGTCTCGACTCAGTCTATAGACAATCACTTTCGGATAAATGACTTATGGGAAGGAAAAGTTATAGCTTGAGGTATATTTGGGTACCCTCGCCTTTTCAGATTCCAACATTAGTTTCATTGTCCAATAAATTGGATGTGTAACTAAACCAAACTATTTTGTTTCACACAAAAGAAAAATATCAGAAGTAAAAGTCACAAGCAAAACAATTTTGCTTCATAAAAAAATAACTTTTTGATTTCTAGAAGTCGTTTTGAAATCAACTATCGAAACTGATTTCTGACTTTTCGATTTTTAGAAGTTTAAAAGCAGATTTTTATGTACTTCACAAGAAGATAGTTTGGATACACTTCCAGAAGTAACTTTTTCTCCTTCTAGAAGTCAAAAAATAAATTCTTATGTGCTTCGCAAGAAGTTAGTTTGGATACACTTCCAGAAGTCAAAAAACAGGAAGTTAATTTGAGTGTAATAATTTTTATAAAACTATCAAGGGCCATATAGGTTCAAAAACATATAAAGGTACAATTTTCTTTTAGATTTTTGACTGCATTTCAGTTCTGTTATTCAAAATAGTTTTAATATTCTTACATAGCAGTCAAGCGAGTAACAAGCTGCGTTGCAAGCCCTTTTTGAATTGCAAATCCTATTTTTTGATTTTAATGTTACTATCTTTTGCAGTTTGTGTTTCCTAGTGATTAATTCGTTAAAATCGTAGAAAGAGGACTTGCTATTTTGATGGACTGATCCGCGGTCAAACCGTGTCGGTTGTTATGGACAGAAAATGGGAGTATTTATTTTTCTTCCTTACCAAGTTTTGCTTTCTATTTATTCTTTGCATCTGTTTCCAGTTTGGTTACAAACCAGAAGCAGTAAAAAAAATCTTAGATCATTAGCGATGGATCTGGAAAACGGCGACAACGAGCAGTTTTTGGAAGGTGATAACGAGACACCAAGAGAAATTTGTGACGGAAAATACTTGGTGGGTTGTGAAATTGGCAGAGGAGGATTTGGGATCGTCTACCGGTGCATAGATAAAGAAACTAAACAAGCTTATGCCTGTAAATGCATCCAACTGGAAGACGACGAAATTGGTGACAATGATGATGGCGATGATGGTGTAGACGATGATATTCAAGAGGTATATGTTATGAGGAACATTCGTCATCCAACTATTGTTGGACTAAAAGATGTTCATGTAGACAAAGAATCAATGCAGATAGTAATGGAGCTATGCGAAGGCGGCAATCTTTACGATCGAATGGCAGCACGAGGCCCTTTTACGGAACGTATCGCGGCAAATATTTTCAAGACTGTTGTGCAAGTAATTGACGAGTTACACAGACATGGAGTTATGCACAGAGATATGAAGCCACAAAATCTGCTGCTGGTCGATGAAAATGAAGATTCTGTTCTTAAAGTGTCTGATTTTGGACTTTCAGTTTGTTTCGAACCCGGGGAGAAGTTTGATGAGGTAGTCGGAGACATTCACCATCTTGCTCCTGAGATTATCAATAAAAATTATGGACCAGAGGCTGATATATGGAGTGCAGGAGTGATTCTGTATACCATGTTAAGTGGGTACAATCCATGGTCTGCATACACTTATGAAGATACTGGGAGACTGATTCTTAAAGGGGAGCTGAATTTGAGCACATATCCATGGCCTAAGATTTCTAAGAGCGCAAAAAAACTTATCAGGAAAGTGCTAGTGCATGACCCGAGTTAGCGTTTAACTGCTCAACAGATTCTTGTTCATCCATGGTTACAGATGAACGCAAACAAATGATTCAGATAAACAATTCGGCAATGCAAGACAAATATAAGAAGAAACAGATTGCTGAGGAAAACGATTTTAATAAACTTCAGACTATTCTGTCATTTGTGAAATTATCCACTTATAGAAGCAAAAATTGATTCAACAATGTTAATTTGCTGTATAAATTTGTTACAGTTTAATCCACATGTACAACTGCTATTACAGGCAGCTACCAAGATAGCAGGAACAGTTTAGACAGCCCAATACTCCTAGGACTACGAAGACAACTTAACTTCAAGCATATGATATAAACAAATAACATAACAATATTCTGAACCATCATATAGCTAAGTTCGGCAATTTTACCCTATGAGTTGATGCAACTTGCCCTACTGAACGAACTGGGAAATACACGAACTGATAATATACAATGAATGGCATCATTAATTGGATTATACGTGTGTACAAAATGATGGAGATGCTCAGGAACCTTGAGAAACAGAATTGTATGTCCAATTGCATGCTGGGATACCATGTTTTTCAAACCATTCAGGCATGTGAAATCTTTCATACAGTACAGGTCGTACATCCTTTTGCAGAGAGAGGTGCTTTAAAAGAGGAAGAAGTACCTCCAAAAGCTAAACAAGGATAATAGACAGATTAGCAGAACAATTAGAATTATGAACCAACATGAAGCAAATATTTATTAAGGAACTATTTGGTACTGTAACTTTTTATACCTGATCATCCCTAGGCTGTCCCGCAACAAACGGAACACATGGAATACCGTTGAGTGGTTGTAACAAGAAACTGAAAGGGTTGTTATCTACAATAACTGTTCGACTGAGGTCTTTTGAAAGGCAAGATAGATCTTTAACGTGCTCCCTATACTCCCTGTTATTTGATACAACACTAGCAAGGTCATTAACAAGTTAACTACAACTGTGTTAATTTTAGAAGTCAGAAATCAGTTGCCGTAGATTGATGGTACAATCGAAAACAGTATAGTACTAAACATTTTTATGCCATGCTTCCTTAGAAAGACTCGAGATGTCTCATGTAAAAACATTGCTTGCCCTTGCATTCCTCTCACATTTGAAGATGAGACCCATGACATATTTGGGAGTGTATGTAAACTTAGCACTTCGATAGCTCAAACAAGCAGACAATAGTAATGAACTCCTATTCACCTGGTAGGACGAGCAAATGATATTCCTACAATGGTGAGTTTTCTCATTCATGTCTAGGAAACAAATATTAAGGCAAGCTAGAGGGACTCATAAACTGCAGTTATCTACCATCCATTGCAGATTATCCAGTTTACCTCTTACACTGCACAGAACTCTATGAGGGACAGCTAGAAAAATCTGGCACTTGCAAATACACCGCCAGGTATTGGTACTCACTTTGCTACAAAGTTCTATAAACATGGAGTTCTCAGTTAGCTCAATAGTTGACCTGCACTGCAGTATAAATCTCATCATTAGACTCATTTCAATTAGTTTAACTTCTTGAAATGAGTAGGTAAAATTTACTGAACGTTGCAGGCGACACCTAGTAGTTATCTGGTAGGATGGTAGATCCCCGACACTTCACCAAAAGAATGTGTGCAACTATCAGCTCTCTATATGCGTTGACTCCAAATTGTATACATGAAAGAACATAATGTCATATGACAAGTAGGTCTGAAAATGTGTTGTTATGTACCCATGTTTGACTATATAGAAAAGTAATGTGCTACTCATAATGCAACATTCTTAAAAAGCAAAGACAACTTACGTGGTACATGTCGAAGGCCGGTAAAGTCGAAGCTTAAATAGATTTCCGGTGTCTATTATATCAACAAGCGGTTTTGCATACCCTGAAGAATGGCACGAGAGTCAATCAAAAAAGTAATACAAGAGTTGAAACCCATGTGAACACACAGAAGTAGACACTTTGCATACCTTCAAGTCCAGCAGTGAAGAGTATAAGATCAGCAAATTCACTAATCTGTTTCAAGAATTCTTTCAGATTCGGACGCTCAAACACCGTTACATGATTCACCTTTGGTTTTCCATCATAATCCTTCAAGTCAAAACAATTTACCTTCAAGTAAGTTACCTTTCCAGAACAAACGAGCAACATGTAACTACAACTCAAACCCATACCTTTTCCACAGATACACATTCCAGTTCAAAACACATCAATCCAGCTTCCCTCGCTTGGTTAATAATCGAAGCAGGCAAACTCGATGTCTCATACGCAGACACCAACGTCTCATCTAAATCAAGAACTACCTGTAATGGCAACATGCCAAAAGGGGGTGCATCATTTAAGGCCCATTTTCTTAAATGTACAGTAGAACATACTAAATTTGCAAACTTTATTCAATTTCGAACTAAAATAATCAAAACCCATTTCACAATTCATCTAAATATACCAAAGTTTCACATCCACTCAATCAAATCAATCTTATTCCCCTAACAATTGAATCAAGACACCCAAAAACAGAAATAAATCAGATCCAAAAGACAGTAGATTTTTCAACATACCGTGAGTTTTTCAATGCCCTCATCATCTTTGTTGTCGCTGTTGCTGTTATTTGTATTGAGATGAGAAGGTGGTGACTCAAGATGGTCGAGTTCAACTTCATCATCAACAACGGGCAAAGGAGAGAAAGAAGGAGAATCCAAAGAAGAAGGAGAAGAAGAGAGAAGAAATCTATGGCGGAAATGAGTAAACGATAGAAACTTAGTTGTAAACGATGGTGTCCCCTTGAGCAATTGAATGAACACTTGGAAGAAAAAACTCAACCAATTTAACAAACCTCTCCATATTGTGTTGTTCTTACTACCACCACTGCTAGGTGTTCCAGTTGTGTATACATCTGTGGCAGTACTGGTTTGCTGCGCCAACTCTGCCATTTTCAAAGCAGAAGAACAGGAGGAGGAAGTGAGTGTGTTTTGTTTATAGTTATAGTTGATTGGATTATTGACTGAACAAAAGAAGCCACCTTTGCCTTTCAATCATCTAGGTTTGGTTTTTCTCCTCCTCTCTCTCTATGGTGGAGGAGAGAAGGGATGTCTTTGTTTTTGTTTAATGTGGGACCCACTGTGAAGGAGAATGTGGGACCCACCAATGGAGTGCAAAATGGACCAAATAAAAGTAGGAGATGAAGAAGAAGAAGAGGAGGAGACAAATTTTGATTCCTGTGGTTTGATTTGATTTTTGATAGTTTGGATTCTGTTGAGTTTTGGATTTAATGATGAATTTGGGTTTGATCAGGAATTTCCAGTTCTGGGTAGGTTTGGGTTTTTGATTACCATAATAAGGGTTTGGGTTTGGTATCTCGAAAACAATAAAAATGCAAAGTGTTTATTAAAATTCCAACTCATTTTGTTTGTTGCTTATAATAACAAGAGAAACACAGCTGGAATCTGTTCATAACGGATTCAATATAATTGTTTCTTTATTCGTGACAAGGGTATGAGGTTAGATATTTAGAATCTTAGATGTCTTGAGTTCAATGGGCTAAGACAAATAGTAGACGATAATTATGAAGGCTTTTTTTAAAACGCGTAATTGGGGGATACATTTATTAATTGGGGGATACTGATTATTTCACCCAACTAGGGGTGGCTGATAAGGGGTGATTTTTTATTATGAAAATACCAAAAATACCCTTTTTCCTAAAATTTTAAAATCAAAAACCAAAAACCAAATTCTTATATCCCATTTCAATTCCATCTTCTTCTTCATCGTTCTTCATCCGTTCTTCGTCGACGATGATTCGACAATTTCTTTTTTTAGTGAAAGTGGAGGATGATTGTGAAGAGGGAACTGCTGCTAAGAGGTTGAAAGTTTGATTTTTTTCTTTGAATCCACCATTGTTGCAGCTGAAATAGCTTTGTGCCGGCATAGTATTCAACCGAAAAACCCATGCCGGCATTTGTTGGAAACTTTCATAAATGTTTGCCACTATAGGGGGGTTTGGGGGGGGCGTAGCCCCTCCCGACTGTCTCGTTATAATTTTTTTTGGTTTTGATCTTCAAAACCTTTTTTTTTTAATTAGTCCACTGCCGGCATGGTCTTCATTCGCGAGAATGCCGGTACCTATGCCGGCATAATATGTTGCTTAAATTTCTATGCCGGCACAGGATGAAAAGTATCCAGAAAGTTGATTTTTTTTCACTTGACTACCGGCATTGATAGGAAGTTCTCGAGCATGCCGGCACCATTTTCCGGCATATGGTCTTCATCAATTCCGGCATGGTCTTCATCACTTCCGGCGATTTAAAAAAAACAATCCGTTTTGAATTTTTTCTGGTTTTAATCAGTCACTTTCTGCACGATAAATTAATTCTCGAGCATGCTTAGGTACAGCTACCAAAGACATAGTATGTTGCTTAAATTTCTCTCTTAGGCACATGACGTAAAGTATCCGAAACTTGAAAAAATATCACTTGAGTACCGGCATTGATAGATTTCTATCGAGCATGTCTTAAGATCGCTTATCCCGGCATAGTTTTTGGTTTGAATTAAATGTAGGTTTTCGTTTTCAAAATGGGGGATATTGTGGTACCGGCATTGTCGAACTATGAATACTTTTTTTGGTTTTGAATGTTCCGGCATTGTATTCATACAAAATCTATCCGATCTGAGGTTTTTCAAATTTGAAAAAATGGCGGGTTCAAAGAAAAAAATCAAATTTTCAACCTCATGACTTTACTGTGTGTTGGGGATGCTTGTATGCTGGGCAAGTTTACTTTCTTGTGTAGGTTCTTCAAAAAACTCTTCATGCTCGTAAAAATCATAATTCAAGGGTGTTGGTTCCACAAAAACTTGCAATTGTGAGTTGTTGTCATTAGCAGAGATTGAGGATATGATCCTTGTTGTAGTTGAGCTAAAGATTCAGCAACAACAATTCTCTCTTCACAATCATCATCCATTTTCATCAAAAAAACTCCCTCCCAATTTTTTCCCCTCCTTCTACACTCACCCAAAAACAAATAAAAACACTAACTTAATCTTATAACTAATACTTAACATTTTTACTAATTAAAATTAATCACTAACATTCAACACCCCGAGCAAATACCTTAAAAATTCCTAAATGATCCATACTATTTTTAGAACAATATAAATTCTTTTAATTTAACGGATGTAGGATCCAATGTGCGACATTCAATTATTTCCTTAGCTTGCGAGAATGTAGAAGAGCTTTCGAAATTATAGAAAATGTGCCTACGAAATTATAAAGAGAGCCTGAGAGAACGTAGCAGGGGATCCGAAAATGTAGGGTAATATGAGCGGTACTCCACTACTTATGAGTTGACATCCACTATGTAAACACCTATATAAAGAGAAAGGCAGAAGAGAGAAATGGAGGATACATATTTTTGTAACAGAGAGAGAGAGATTTTATTTTCTTTATCATCTTCTTCCCCTAAAACTAAATCTAGAGCTCCAAATACTCATTAATGGAGTTTCAATGTAACCCAAATGAAATTTCAATAATCATAGTGAAGAACCCTAACCCCGTGGATGTAGATCACATTGATCGAACCACGTAAATCCTTGCGTCCATTTTACAATTTTAGCACTTTAATCTTTATTTTGATTATGAAATAGATTTAGATCTAGGAAATATCATATGGGATGTGTTGTGGGATTTCCTGCAACTACAACGGATATGGATGTCCAACGGATTTTCAAGGTTGCATCCGGGCCCGATCCGTAATCCATTGGATTTCAAAAATTCCATCTGTATCCAACCCATTAACAAACGGTCTGGGCATCCATCCGCAAAAGAACGGTTGGTCTCAGTTAAATCGGGGGATTACGGGCCAAATTCTCACCCCTAATTATTGGTTTGTATGCCTAGAAAGATTTAGGTATGCCTAAAAAAAGAACGCGCAATTGGGGGATACATTGTATGCGTGTCGTAACCACAACAAATTAATTAATATTTCACTACCTAATTAACAAGTAATATAGGGTAGTCAAGATCGATCCCACGAGGAGCACGAGATTCTAGTTGTCTTATAATGTCACAAAGAGGGGTATGTTTTAGATAAGTAAAAGAAAAGAAAATAAATAAACAAAACAATTAAAAGTGTAAATTGAAACCAATAAGAGAGAATAGATCAAGGAATCCTTCTTCGCTGCAAAACAATGATTAAAGTTATGTTATTTTCCACTTCTTATTAGTCACAGATTATCACTAACCGTAGGATAGCAGGTTCGCTTAGCTAACCCCAAAATTCCTTATTTCACTGAGTAACAGGTTCGCTTAGTTATCAGATTCTATTCAAAAGAACCACCTTGAGGTTCGCTTACAAGATGTAATTCCACGAACGCATTAAGATTTATGAACTTAGGTTTAGTACTAGTAGTTAGACTCGGTTCGCTTGGTCCACTTTATAGCGTTGTTTTCACACACAATTGCTCCACGGAATCCCTCCGCAAGGTCTTGTGTTTTCTACTTGTGTAAAGAGTCAAGAAACGATTACTTATCCCCTAACTTTCACTAGCTTTAGATTGGATTAACAAATCAATTTAGTATGCATCCTAAACAACCTATCAATCAATCATAAACACTCTTAATAGAAAAAACAAACGATAATCATGTGAAAAATCAAAGTTGATTTAAAACAAAACTCAAAACATGTTAAGAACTAGGAATTCATCCTCAATCAATAAAATTAGTTACTCATGCTTAAGAAGTTCACACAAAGAATAAACAAAAGAGAAGTGTTGTGTGTGTAAAAGGTGTGCAAAAGATATGTGTATCTAAGTGCATCTAAGTGTATGGAAGTGTGTAAGTGTCTATAGAAAAGTAGAGAACTTCTCTATTTATAGGCTTCAATGCTCTCCATATCTTCCAAGGAATAGAATCCCTTTCCTTTTGTAGCTCAATTTCCAAATCCAAGCCTTTCTCAAATCTTCCATCTCCTCTTTCCAAATCCAAGCCCAATTCTTCATCCAATTCCAAACCCAAGTCTTCACATCCCATGAGAGAAATCCACACAATATTCTGCAACTTTTGCTCGCCGGAAAACTGGGTTTTTGGCGGAAATAGTCGGAATCCGTCGCCTTGACCACCTCGAGATTCTCTCCGGTAAGGGAATATTCCGTCAGTCAACAGTTGTGACTAACAATCAAACATGTCAACCGTCAGTCAACTGTTAGTCAAAGGTCAAAGGGAGAAGTAAGTCAGCTTAGTCAGTTCGTCTAGTCAGGGTCTTACTGGATCTAACTCATCCGAGTCAAATCGCTGGATCGGTCATCGGGCTCGTTGAGTCGACTCACTAGAACTGAACTCCGGCCGAGTTCTGTTTAATTACAGGACAATTCCAGCTGTTGTTTAAAGCCTCAATTCTTAGGTCTTCTCCTGTTAAAACCTAGCATACATCTAAGGCATTCTTTCGCAAACCATGCTTCAATTCAACTTTGACAGCATACACCTTCTTTCTTCCTGTTTTATTGATTCAACAGTTTCAATGGTAGTATCAGAACCACCCCATTTCACTAACAGCATTAGGATTATCTTCTCAATTCAAACCAGAGAACAAATAACTCATTTGAACTCAACCCCATCTGCGTTCAACATCAACTGCTTCCATTTCTTCTTTGTGTTCTTCAATCGGCTAACAGAACCATCTTCCTCACTTGAAATTACCATATCTAAAGAACAACTCACATCAATTACAATTTCAGTGCAATCCTGCTTTTGAATCTTCCAGCTAGCAAAACCCAACCTCCAATTTCATCTACAACCCCTGAAAATCATGAGTTCCTCTGAGATTCAATTTCTTAACCAGCTTAGTAGAACAACCACCAACAATTGAGCAGAACCCATCTTTGATCTGTAATTCCAAACAAACCCTAATCTTCAATCAACCAATCTTGCTGCCGCTTCTATTAATTACACCAAACCCTAACCGATCTCTCTTCGATTCAACATTAATAAAAGCACAACCTCCATCTTCTTCTTGTGATTCATCCAGCAGCTATTGTTCTTCAATTGCTTTTCCATCTCTGCCATTAACCTCCCCTGAATCAATAGTTAACCCTAACTTCTTCTCTATATCGATCTTCAATTTCTCTCGGACACAAGAACAACAGCTGTTATTTGACTCTCAATTTCTGGGAATGATTTTTCAACTTAGGGTTATATGGTTTGGGGTTAAATGGTACACCCCAGATAAATACACCCCAAGATGGTGCTCCATAATAGTTGGTTACTCTGATAAGGGCTAGCCAATGGCAGCCCCTTAACATTAGCTAGTCTGTTTTTAAAACTTCAAAAGGGTTGTCCCTTAACCATGACTGGACTCCAGATAGTGCTCGCCCTATGAAATGAAAATTCTGCCCTTTTTGCTCAATTTTGATAATTTCTTCTTTTTTTTCCTCTGTGCGACTCTAGAGTACCTAATAGCTCAAAAACACACGTAAAATACATAATTTACAAGAAAAATAGCAGAGAAAGCATAAACTACTAGATAGTAAATTAGGTGTATTCTACACCTATCAAATTCCCCCACACTTAGACTTTGCTAGTCCTCGAGCAAATCAAACTAAAACTTACAACTTCAAAGCGTTCCAGCGTCCCAAGCATCCTAAGAGTTATGAAGACATAGAGTTTCTGCATGCTAGTAATAAGAAGTTAGAAATACTAAAGAACATATTCTCATTCTTAAATGTTGAGTGAGAAATAACCACACCATAATGAGAGAATGCGTGTTTGAGAAACGATCAATAAGCATTTCGCCTCGACTTCTGCCTCGCCAAAAAGGATTTTATGATAATTGCACTCAAAAAGACGGTTTTTTTATGGGTCTCACATGTGTGCAGGTAGGAATGAAGAGAGAATTCATGCAACACGTTGAATGGTGGGAAGGACATCTTCCGAAATTTTGAAAAACCCACATCTTTTAACATTTTGAAAAACCATTTTTCTAACGATCTCTAAGAAAGGAAATCAACCACTTATATCGAGGATGAGATTACTTACTTACCTTCACATCCGATTGCCAATTATGATAACACCACTCTCACGGAATCCAATAGAAACGTCTTCCGCTCCTTGTCTTCATCTTCTTGGTCTTCGGCTTCAACTATTGGTGATAAACTCTTTAGCTTCATAGATCCTTAACAATTTGTAACCTTTTTCCTTAACTCCTTGTCGCTTGAAACTTCTTTATAGATTTTCCTTCCCCACGGCTTATTCAACACAAAACAATAATAGATATTTCTCTTGTCTCATATATATATATATATATATTTTCTTTTTTTAGATAAGAGAAACACAATACAAATCAAAGTGAAAAATAAAATAAACCATGGCCGTGGAAAAGTACTTTACCGCTTGATTCTTCACAACTTGTATCGTCTCGAAATCATAAACTTCAATAATTCTCACCTTTTGCTTTTCTTTGCTCTTGTAAATAAGTCTTCATACTTGGATATATAATTACCTCATTGTATTGTAAGTCTTCAACATAAATTTAAAAATCTGCTCATTGTATGTTGCTTTACTTGAATATGAAATTTGCTCTTTTTCTTGTTCCATTGTTGCTTTCAAACCTTGAACCTTTTCAACTTTTCTTATAGATTTTGATGTTGCTCCCTTGTTGTTGATGATTATGGTGTTTCTATGGACCCGTTGTTTTCGAGAGAGAGAATGGTGCTAACTGCAAATCGAACTACAAGAAGGAGGCTTTCATCCATAGACGTCACCCTCATGATTGACAAAAATTAGCACTCAAGAGAACAAAATAGTGCTGAAATTGGTGTGAAGTTGGGTAGCTCACCATTCTACCCGGAATTAACGTACGGTGACACACACTCAAAAGAATCTATTTAGTCAAGGAAGAATTTTTGGTCGGTGCCTCACATGATATGAAAATGGGTAGTCTCCACTAATGATTGATCAACAACTCTAATAATGCATTCTTCTCTGCTCCTAATTTGCATCTCCGGCATGATTAAATCCATTATTTAACACTCTAACAAGCAAGAAATCGAACGTAGTTCCCTAACACTTCCAAGTTCAATTATGTCGGTCAGAATTCTCTATGTAATCATACCTAGAAGCATGCTAGTGACTCTAAAATCTCTAAAAGTTGAAAGTTTTATGCAAAAAAAAAAAATTCTTTTTTTTTAATGCAAAAATATATGCTTAGCCACTCTCCCACACTTAAACCTTACATTGTCCTCAATGTAATTGAATCGTCCAAGTAAAATCAAGGTGGGAAATCTTAATATGATATGGAACAAGAAAAATAAACAAACGAAACAAAAAGCAAATAAAAACAAAATAAAAAGCAAAAGCAAAAGGATAAGAGATACAAAACCGGTGGGTTGCCTCCCACTTAGCGCTTGTTTTAAAGTTGACGGCCCGACATGGCTCCTTGTAAGATTCATTCCCCATATACTAACAATTGAAAAATTTGGGGATCCTCCCATGGTACCTGTTTTGCACATAATAACTCCATACAAATATTAGCACAAGAAAGCAATAGTGAAATTATCGCTCGATAGAAATTTCCCCCACACTTATTCTTGTCCACACCCGGAAGTGTATAAAGAACATAGAATTTGGAAATTTCTATGTATTCCTCTTGGCAAACCTGCATAGTGTTAGCATCAAGTGTTTCCAATGGTGGATACCGAGAAACAAAATCATTCAAAAGTACTTTGGAAGCACATACATTCAATCCAATAAGAGGTAAAGGAGAAGAATTAATATGCAAAGGGTTAGACAAACCTTGCACAATTTCTTGTATTACGGTATCTTCTTCATTCTTAAAAAATTCGAGTGAATTACTTATCTCTTGCATATCATGGTCCTCTATCAAACCTTGCAACCATTCTTTATCATTTTCCACCTTAACCAAAGTCTCGGCATCATTAAAATCATTAGCAAGTTCAATTGGGTCTTCCACAATATCATTCAATTCGGTTCCATTATCGAGCATCATCTCTTCAACATTCTCATCATCGGAATCGGGCCATTCTTCTCTCATAAAATCTTCTTCGGTGTAAATTGTAAGATCTTCTTGTGAGGGTGTTATGTCGTTTACAACAATAGGCAAGTCACACACAATCTCCTCCTTTTGAATAGGTGAAGGATCGTTATTATGATCCGGAGTTGGAATAACTTCCTCATGGTTGCAACTTTCATACACTTCTGCGGACTCATAATTTTCCCTAAGGATTTTTTTCCAAGCACTAAATGCATCTTTCTCAAGCTCTACCTTTTGAATAGGTGATTGATCATTATTAAGATCAAGGCTCGAGTAAACTACACTAGCGTCATCAAAAGTTTCCAAAGGTTGGTCCTTTTCAACACAATCATCTTCATTATCGGAATCGCCATAATAAGGATCTTCATCGGTTTCATAGCCTTTTTCCCGACGTCGTTTAAGTTCCATATGAATGGTCCTACTAATTTCTGTGACAAGCTCTTCCGAGTCTCCATCATCTTCCAATTTGTATAACTTTTGTGCAAGTTTACGGATATTAACACGCTTACCACCGTGTATAGAGTTTCCAGATTGCATATCCTTAAAAAGTGAAGGAAAAACACGATGAAGAGAAGTATATTCCCAACTCTCCGTCTGCACATTACTAGAAAACAATGTATTAGAAGCATAATTATCCGTCCATCCTTGTGATTGTTTACTTACATACCCGTCATAAGGTTGTTGATATGTATGAGAATATCCATAAGGCTCCGAAGGATATTGATCATAGCCAAAAGATTGGTTTTGATTGTATCCTAAGGATGGTTGGAAGTAGCCATGATGTTGAGGTTGAAAACCATATTGATTGTTGTAATATGCTTGCTTTTGTCCACCATACATGGAAAACCGGTACCTGAAAAACAATTCTCAAAAACTAAGTTAGATACGATAAAGAATCCAACAAAGCAAGAATAAAACAAAAAGTAAAAAGAAAACAACTAAAATCATCCGATGCTCCCAGGCAACGTCGCCAAAATTTGTATGCGTGTCGTAACCACACCAAATTAATTAATATTTCACTACCTAATTAACAAGTAATATATGGTAGTCAAGATCGATCCCACGAGGAGCACGAGATTCTAGTTGTCTTATAATGTCACAAAGAGGGGTATGTTTTAGATAACTAAAAGAAAAGAAAATAAATAAACAAAACAATTAAAAGTGTAAATTGAAATCAATAAGAGAGAATAGATCAAGGAATCCTTCTTCGCTGCAAAACAATGATTAAAGTTATGTTCTTTTCCACTTCTTATTAGTCACAGATTATCACTAACCGTAGGATAGCAGGTTCGCTTAGCTAACCCCAAAATTCCTTATTTCACTGAGTAACAGGTTCGCTTAGTTATCAGATTCTATTCAAAAGAACCACCTTGAGGTTCGCTTACAATATGTAATTCCCCGAACGCATTAAGATTTATGAACTTAGGTTTAGTACTAGTAGTTAGACTCAGTTCGCTTGGTCCACTTTATAGCGTTGTTTTCACACACAATTGCTCCACGGAATCCCTCCGCAAGGTCTTGTGTTTTCTACTTGTGTAAAGAGTCAAGAAACGATTACTTATCCCCTAACTTTCACTAGCTTTAGATTGCATTAACAAATTAATTTAGTATGCATCCTAAACAACCTATCAATCAATCATAAACACTCTTAATAGAAAAAACAAACGATAATCATGTGAAAAATCAAAGTTGATTTAAAACAAAACTCAAAACATGTTTAGAACTAGGAATTCATCCTCAATCAATAAAATTAGTTACTCATGCTTAAGAAGTTCACACAAAGAATAAAGAAAAGAGAAGTGTTGTGTGTGTAAAAGGTGTGCAAAAGATATGTGTATCTAAGTGCATCTAAGTGTATGGAAGTGTGTAAGTGTCTATAGAAAAGTTGAGAACTTCTCTATTTATAGGCTTCAATGCTTTCCATATCTTCCAAGGAATAGAATCCCTTTCCTTTAGTATCTCAATTTCCAAATCCAAGCCTTTCTCAAATCTTCCATCTCCTCTTTCCAAATCCAAGCCCAATTCTTCATCCAATTCCAAACCCAAGTCTTCACATCCCATGAGAGAAATCCACACAAAATTCTGCAACTTTTGCTCACCGGAAAACTGGGTTTTTGGCCGGAAACAGGCCGGAATCCGTCGCCGCCAGCCACCTGAGATTCTCTCCCGGTAAGGGAATATTCCGTCAGTCAACAGTTGTGACTAACAGTCAAACAGGTCAACCGTCAGTCAACTGTTAGTCAAATGTCAAAGGGAGAAGTAAGTCAACTGAGTCAGTTCGTCTAGTCAGGGTCTTACTGGATCTAACTCATCCGAGTCAAATCGCTGGATCGGTCATCGGGCTCGTTGAGTCGACTCACTAGAATTGAACTCCGGCTGAGTTCTGTTTAATTACAGGACAATTCCGGCTGGTGTTTAAAGCCTCAATTCTTAGGTCTTCTCATGTTAAAACCTAGCATACATCTAAGGCATTCTTTCACAAACCATGCTTCAATTCAACTTTGGCAGCATACGCCTTCTTTCTTCCTGTTTTATTGATTCAACAGTTTCAATGGTAGTATGAGAACCACCCCATTTCACTAACAGCATTAGGATTATCTTCTCAATTCAAACCAGAGAGCAACAATAACTCATTCGAACTCAACCCCATCTGCGTTCAACATCAACTGCTTCCATTTCTTCTTTGTGTTCTTCAATCGGCTAATAGAACCATCTTCCTCACTTGAAATTACCACAGCTCAAGAACAGCTCACATCAATTACAATTTCAGTGCAATCCTGCTTTTGAATCTTCCAGCTAGCAAAACCCAACCTCCAATTTCATCTACAACCCCTGAAAATCATGAGTTCCTCTGAGATTCAATTTCTTAACCAGCTCAGTAGAACAACCACCAACAATTGAGCAGAACCCATCTTCGATCTGTAATTTCAAACAAACCCTAATCTTCAATCAACCAATCTTGATGCCGCTTCTATTAATTATACCAAACCCTAACCGATCTCTCTTCGATTCAACATTAATAACAGCACAACCTCCATCTTCTTCTTGTGATTCATCCAGCAGCTATTGTTCTTCAATTGCTTTTCCATCTCTGCCATTAACCTCCCCTGAATCAATAGTTAACCCTAACTGCTTTTCTATCTCGATCTTCAATTTCTCTCGGACACAAGAACAACAGCTGTTATTTGACTCTCAATTTCTGGGAATGATTTTTCGATTTAGGGATATATGGTTTGGGGTTAAATGGTACACCCTAGATAAATACACCCCAAGCTGGTGCTCCATAATAGTTGGTTACTCTGATAAGGGCTAGCCAATGGCATCCCCTTAACATTAGCTAGTCTGTTTTTAAAACTTCAAAAGGGTTGTCCCTTAACCATGACTGGACTCCAGATAGTGCTCGCCTTGTGAAATGACAATTCTACCCTTTTTGCTCAATTTTGATAATTTCTTCTTTTTTTTTTCCTCTGTGCGACTCCAGAGTACCTAATAGCTCAAAAACACACGTAAAATACATAATTTACAAGAAAAGTAGCATAGAAAGCATAAACTACTAGATAGTAAATTAGGTGTATTCTACACCTATCATACATTTATTAATTAAGGGATATAGCTACAGGACAAAAACGGTGTCCCAATAGCAATTTTGGGTGTCCCCCTATGTAATTATTTTTTTAATTCCTAATCTAGCCCTCGCTAATCCTAATTAGTGATTTATTTTAATTAGTAAAAATGTTAAGTATTAGTTAACTAAAAATAGGATATGTAGGTTTTATAAGGAGTCCTTTGTGTTGGTTTTATTTTCTTTACTATAAATTTTAACTAAAACAAATCCGTTGGATTATCCGCATCCAATCTGTCCATCCGCGCATCCATTGGATCTGGATTGGATGGGGATGCCAAATTTGAAATCCGTAGTGCATTGGATTGGATGCGGATGAGGTGAAAACCGGCCCATGCTCACCCCTACCAATAACCACATCCAAGGTGTCCTTATAAGGGTTATCCCTTGGGTAGTTCAATTACCCATATACCCTCCAACCGGTTTAGTTACTAATTTACCCTTGCCCTTAATATAAAAACCTAAAATCAGTTTTAAGAAAATCAAAATCAGTTTTTATATAACTTCTTTATCTTCTCTAGCCGAACCCTTCTTCTCCCTCGCGAGAAAAAAAAATTCATCGCCGTGATCAATCGAAGCACCAACTTCTGAAATGAGGATAAGAAAGTAAGTTCTACAAACCCAATCTCTTATTTGATGTTTTTAATCGATTCAATATGGTTAATTCCATAAAACTTCGGGTTTTAGACTGTTTCAGGCATAGGTTCGGCTCATAATGTTGTTATTTTTTAAGCCGAACTGTTCTTCAAAATTTCAGCCTGAAAGTGTATATGAACAGTTCGGCTTGAAATAATATACCAAATATACGCCGAACCTAGTTAAAGTTATGATTTTCAGTATAGGTTCGGCTTGTTATAGAATATTGAATTTAAGCCGAACCATGCTCTGTTAGTTTGCAAAATAAACTAGGTATACGTTCGGCTCATATTGTGTTTTACAGATTAGCCGAACCCTTGACTTAATGTGTTCGGCTTGTTATCAATTTTCATTATAAGCCGAACTAGGGTCTAGAAAGTGGGTTTGGCTCAGAATCATAACACTTTCAGCTTGCCGAACTGTTCATTAGTTGTCAATATCCAGGTGGGTTCGGCTGATATATTAAGTCGAACATATTCCATACTCGCTGAACCTTAGTGAAAAAACACAAACTTTTTATGATTTTAAGCTACAAAAGTGAGATTAAACATAAGATAGAAGTGTAAATGTGTATTAGAAGCATTGGGTTCCTCATATATGTATTCATTATCCGAATTTGGCTCATAAAAATCATCACCTTGAGTTTGAGTTTGAGTTTATGCTTGAGTTTGAGTTTGAGTTTGTGTAAAATCATTCTCATAATCTAAGAAATCAGCCATTTCCGGATCATTGTTGTAATTGATATGTATTTTCCTAGGTTTTTTAGATGAAGATTGACCCTCCTCGTACATTGAATCAAATACAAGATTTTTTCTCACTTTCCCCTTCTCCTTCTCCAAAAAAACCTAACTTTTTTTCTTACTCAAAATTTTAATCTACACAAACTTATAACTAAATAATCTTAATCACCAATCACTAATCATTAATCACTAATCAGAATTATTATAACTAATTATTAGTATTAACACTAATACATAAAGGGCAGATTTGCCATTATAAAAAAAAATGGTTAAGGTCTGATTTTGTTATTTGACATCCCTTTTTGTATTTATTCAGTATGCCTAGAAATATTTACGTATGCCTAAAAATAACCTTCATAATTATAGCTCATGAATTCTTCGACAACATGAGAACAGAGTCCCAGACTGTTTTATGGAGTTTTCCGAGCTCTTCTGAAATCATTTTTTATGTCAGTCTGGAAAGTGCCTAGCCGTAGTGGTGATTACGAATTTTTATTATAGACATGTAGTTGCTATCCGGTTTTGAGAGTAACACGAAAAGTGATTATCCATTTTCTATTTTATTGGATCCACTTAGACAACTTTTTAGCCAAAACGGGATAATAATTATCCGTTATCTATTACTAAGTTATACGATTTTATGCAAGTCCCCACTTATTTTCCTATTGACCCCACTAAGTTACAAGGTTTTTAAGCTCGAAATGAACGATTGCTATCTTTATTCTATTTTTTTACGGACAACTATTGCACATTCACTGCATCTTTTCGCAGCCATTCCCAGCTAATACCATAGGTGAGCGGAAATCATGGCTTTTGGCCACGGTTGTTGAAGCTGGACAGAGGCCGAGAAGAGTAGTTATATTGCTTATAAATTTGATTTATCATCACAAGCTTCTGATAAAGTAAAGTAGATCTTTATCGTGTGTATGAATGCATGTCTACAGTGTCTAATCGAGTTAAAATTAGTGGTTCACCAGGAAAAATTATGAACCATCAAAATGTCTCAAGCAAGGCGACCTCTTGTATCCTTACATGTTTATTAAAGCCATAAAACTAGAAGTTCTTTCAAAACTTTTCTCTTGAGCAGAACAATCAGGAATATAACTGAAGTTAAAGACTAATACATTGTCCCAAAATTACTCAACTGGTCCTTACAAATGGTCGTCTACTATCCTTGAGGCAAGAATTGGGTTAATCTTTTGAAAATTCTTAGTGTTAGAGCATTGCTCGGTTGAACCCACTAGCGTTGATATGTCAACTGTAGATGACAAAACGCATTCTTAATTTAGTCTCCTAAAAGTCAGTTTCGAGCTAGATTATATTTAAGAAGTAGAATATATAATCAAAACTATCCTCGAGGAATGAAGATTTAAAACTACACAAAGACATCTTAGAGAACTTCATTAAAGTTTAGCAACAAACTCTTGGTTCTCGTGTTTACTCTACCTCTCTATCTATCGAAACAAGTGCTCACTCTATGGAATAATTCCTAAGACGGTAAATATATATTTGTGTATAAACTCGAAGATAATTTATGAGAATGACCTTTGTCCCTATAAAGGTCTTCACGTTGTAGTGAATGAGAATGTGAATTCAACGAGCTAAGAATCACTCAATTCCGAGTTATAACGAAGAAGTTATGAGTGATTTGATGTAATGACACTTATATGTGTCACTAAGTTTAAATTCATGAATAGGAAATGGGACACGATCTTTTGGCAACAATTCCCGAACTAAAACTGTGAATACGTGACTAAAGGCTTATTTTGGTCAGGTTACTTGGTGTTTCCTTTCCTAGATAAGGTAGCTTTGTTTCCAAGCAACCTAGCCTTAATCATTCACTATAAATAGAGGTTTTGTGTAACTACACAAACAATCTATTGAAAAGTTGTATATGTGTTTCCATCATGTACCTGACTATCGAAGGAGGGTGCCCATATCATCTTCAATGTTAATGCTTATTATTACCTGTGTTCGATAGCCTTTTGTTAGAGCATTGCTCGGGTTGAACTCGCATGCGTTGCTATCTCAAGCATGTTTGTCAATGTTAGTGGTCAAAACTATAAGTCTTGATTTCTAGCCTATTTGTAGATGTTTAGGACTAGGACATATATAGTTTAGTTGAGCTTAAATCTCTCAACGTTCATCTCTTTAAGACGAAGAACTACTAAGGGGATCTTGTGGAACTTCTTCGACAAAAGGTATGTGGAGACTTGAACTTATCTATCACTTGGAAAGCCTATTTCTATTATCTCCTATATTGAGACATAAGTCGTGTTACGATATAGTTTTCTTTATACACATTTGAGATTTCGAGCTGAGTATATCTCGCTTACATATTTCTCGAAATATGTGCTGGTAAGCTTTCGCTTCGACCAAGTTCATCTTATATCATGAGAAAATTGTCGAGTAACATCTTACATGGTTTGTGTGATACAATCATAAGGTGTAAGACTTGGAAGGTTTCAATAATGATTATTTCAATATCTTGAAAATTGCTTTGATGCTAATAGTGTGTAAAAAACGGCTATTGTCATAATAGAAGAATGTTTCAATGATTGAAATAAAGACTTAATGATGTAACCATCTTTGGATATAAGCATATATAGTGTGTTCGCACATTAATGTACAAGTCTATAAACCGGGAGCCAAGAGTATGCATATGTGTGTATACGAAATTGGTGAAGGAGACAGGTTAAGTATGCGTACCCGAACGCATACTGGTGAAAGTTCTCGAACCGAGAATTTCTGCTGAGTTTGGTATGGCCAAAACTCTTAATTAGTCACCTTAAGTATGTGTACCCATACGCATACTGGCAGAAGTTTTTGAACCGAATTGTTTTGCTGAGTTTAGAAACTTTACAAACTCAAAACCGGTTGCTTAAGTGCGCATACTTAAGCTGGTTACTTTGTCAAGTTGGTAAGTTCACGGACTTAAACATTTAAATCATAAAAAATGTAATCTTTGCAAACCATGGCTATAATGTTCATGATTTATTCAAGTGAATCAAACTGATTTGATTTCAATTGTGTTTTCTAAACATTTGAACAACTTGATGTAGTTTTGTAGTGGTAAGAAGGTTGTCGTTCACTCAGACTTTTTTAAAGATTTGGTTTTTGATTATTAGAAGAAAATATTAAGACAAATTAATTAAAATTGATTTTGTTTACCAAGGAGAGAAAATTCTAGGGTTTTAGATTTCACTACTTCCAATATTTGTAAACTCAATAACAATTTCTTTGACAAAATACTCCTAGTTTACTCAAAACAATTTCGAACCCAATCTCATGCTTTGGAAGATATAACACTACATGCTCTCTTTTTTATGACTTTCATCGCTATTCTAAGGCCTAATCCTCATTCGCTTATAATAGAACGGTAGAAACTACCCAAAACAGTTTTACGAAGCATGTAAAGAAGAGAGAATTTTTAGACAAATTAAAACACAATTTTGGAGTAAATATGCCAAAGAAATTAATTACTAAATATTACACATCAAAAATAGCTTCTTCCAAAACCCTAGAAAATAAATTTAGCTACTCATAGAATCAAAATTTAAGATAATTTCATTAATCATTGTATTAAAAAAGATGTAAATAAGCTTACAATGATTCTGCAGTAAACGATATACGCCTTCTGTCGTTGATAAACGATATAGGTATTCTGCTGTTGAATAACGATACTATCTCTTCTGCTGTTGAACTGCGACACTCTTTTGCGACTGACTCTGACAGTTTATTGTTCTTGGTGTTCTTGAGTTTTTGGCAGCAGCAGCATCAAATTCCTGATAACTCTTATTTTATGATTCTAAGCCTTTACTTTCTTCTCCCAGATATCCCTCTATGCTCCTACAACTCCCCACATCCTATATAAACACAATAGGGTCCATAAATCTCGATGAAATCTCTCCCTTTTCCTCCACGGCAAGCTACGGCTTTTTCTCTTTGTTTTGATTAATTACTCGATATACAAAGATTTTATTACTTGTTTTTAGTCCCAACACGTCACACTTCCCTCTTTATTAGGAAACAGAGCCATCCTCTCCATTTTTATGCGTAACTTCCATGAAAGAAATCCAAAACTTTCAGGTAAAACCCGATAATGTTTCCACCTCCCCGTTTTCTTCCAATTGACGAATGCTTCCTTATTTCTCGATTCCAACTCGTTTACCAGCCCTATTAAGTCGTAATAGGATAACCCAAACCCATTCCATTGACTTAATCTCCTTCGAAAACCTCCAAATCCAAAACAGCAGTTCTCGGGTAAAAATAAACCCGAGAAATATATTTCCTCCAAGCCCATGGTTACATCCAATTATGGTCGATTCATAGGTCATTACCAGCTCTGTTTAGCCCAAATTAACAAACCCATTTGATCTTAGCTATTGAATCCCACTGTAACATGTTCAGAACTCAAACCCTAATTTTTGCCGTGAAGAACATATTTTCCCGCCAAAACAATGAACTTTGATTCTTATTCTGCTGATTATTTAGCCAATTTTGATCAAAACAAAGACCATTACTAGCCCTGTTTCGACCTTAGGAACAAACCTATTCAATTTCAGCACTTTAATCTCAGTAAAACACCTTCAAATCTTCAACCCTAATTCTGTTCTTCTATTCCCGCCAAATTTTGAATTTCAAATGAAGAAGATGACCCCCTTATCCAACAGTGGTGTCCCTTTAGAAATTTGGGCTATATTTAGCAATTCTTGGGTGCGAATAGCAATTTGTGGGCTACAAAGATGAATTTTGGGTTGTAGATAGTGAAAACTCATGGGTGCCTTTATCAACTCCTCCGGGCGCCTTTAGCGACTCTTTTGGGATAGTTATGTGTGCTTTTAGTAGTTACTCGATCAACCATCTCTTACCTCTCATATTCACTTCTTTTCTTCAATTTCATCACTAAGGTTGCCATGCTTTTCAGACAAAACTCGCATCACTAAAGCCGACATGCCTTTCAGAGATGAAGAAATAAAAGCAAATAATGAGAGATAATTCGCCTCCAACAGCAGTTGCACATGAAATGACACTTTAGCCCTTTTTAGTGACGTTTCCTCTTCTTTTGCTCCAAAGTACCTAAAACTCAAAATCAAACAAAAGATACATAATTTACAAGAAAACATAACAAAGAAAGCATAAACAATAGATAAATATCAAGGTGTTTTAGAAACCTATCACAACTCTTAACTAGTTTCATTTGAACTAGTTATGGTTAAGATGAATAAGGTTGATATGAGAATAATCATATGGCTAACCTCGGTTAACTATTTGTGAACCAACATGGTGTACACGTTTAAGTACTTTAGATGGGGAAAAACGATTTGTTGTTTTTTGCGGAATTGAGGACGACCATGCGGAGGAGATTCCTTGAACCGAGCGAAATGTTTAACCTTACACAGATGCACTGCTATGAAGGGGGTGCTTTAAGTTCGAGAGACCAATCTATAGTACTCTGGCCTAAACCAAGATAATGGACATTCCAGAGTAAAATCGGTCACAAGAGAGGATGGGTTGATCTGTAGGAGGGAAGCTGGGAAATGTGTGAGATCAATGATGATCTGAGATTGTAGGTGTGTTATCAATTCAGCGTGAAAAGCTCTGAATGATTGAATCTTGTCTGATTGAGAGTAATTTCTGTGAGTTCGTGTAGACAAAAGAGCGCCTGTATGAACTTTGGTGAGAAATTGCTCATTCAGACGATTGTTGTTCGAATGTTTGAAAACTCTTCGAATGTCCTTGCTTCAATCAGGATTCAGAGACATTATATAATGCTGGAGCTGAAAACACCATGATCCCATGAAGTATGATAGTTTACTGGAATCAAAGAGTGGGGAAGTGGGAAATCGTGTTAAACCAATTACTCATCGTGCGGAGACTTGGTTAATTTTACACCCACTACCTTGCTGATTCCTTCAACTGATTGCACGAATTGCTCACATTCCATCATGCATTTGAACACACGTGTCGTAGACCGCCAGACCAAAACCCTAGTTGATATCCCCCCAAATGACACGACTGATGTCTCGTGGTTTATTTAGTCAGTTGCTGATTCTTTAACTTCGCGGGACGATGAGTCCACATATTTGCTGAGTTAAACATGATTTTGTGAAATGTCCTGCAACTCATGAATCGAACGTGTCTGCTGAGACAGTGGTGGAATCTTCACATTGAGGTGAGCGAGTGTTGCTCGATAATTTGTTGAATATTGATAGTTGAACCAATATTCCTTGATTTGAGTAAATATTGCTCATTTGAGCAAGTGTTGCTCGTCTGATGAATTATTAGTAGTGTGACCAAAATAAAATATTAATTAAAGCGCTGGTAGTTGAAACAAGCATAATCAATAAGAATACTGATAATGAGATCATTGCAAAATTATTAGTGTTTGAATCTGGAATCAGGATCCTTGGATTCAGAAACCCTAATTTGATCAATTGATGACCAATTGATGGTTTATTTGAAAATTAACCATGGAATGAACGAGAACCGGCTTCATGGGACCGTGGATCGACCATGAAATTCTCATATGCTCACGTGAGCAAAAACCAATACCTCTTTGAAGAGTTGGTGAGTTGTTGAAAGAATAATTAAATGCTGGTTTAATCATTTCTTTGAATTGCTATTTGGGTTCAGCATTAGGTGATAAAACCTAATTAATTATTAAAATATGAGGGACCGACCAAGGGGTTATGAAACCGGCCCTGTGTGGTCATGGGATCAAATGATGATTGCTCTGTCAAATTCTGAAATTATTCGGAGAGTTTAGGACCCAATACGCGCAATTGTACAAATTAGGTCAGATTGTGAGAAACACGTGGGACTGGCTCATTGTAAGAAAAAAAGCTAACCCTGGTCGGTCAAGGTAACATGCTTTCATCGTTGAGACGTCCGCATTTTAGTCCTGAGAATTTTGATATTTTCTGGTGCTCGTTTGAGCGACCATTTGAGAAAATATGACAAAATTAAGGTTTTCTGATAAAACCGTCAAAACCTCATCGGATGAAGGAAAATAATGAAAAAGTGAAAATATTATGGAGTGTGGGACCGATCATGACCGTGGGCAAGGCTGGACGTCCATGGGAGCCATCCCACATGTTTTTCATAATTTTGTAACATTTTTCATGATTTTAGGGAAATATGATAAAACGAAGGAGTTTTACTAAAATTAAAGAGTTTTGTTGAAATCAAGGAGTTTCCATGAGATGAGGGAAACATAAAAAATCATAAATAATAAAATAAGGGATGTGTGGGCGTGTGGGACCGGCTTGGAGCATGACTGGCCGGCCAGGGCCCGGTCCCGTGCGTTTTCCCTATTTTATGCATTATTTCATGATTTGAAGGAATTTTCATAATTTGAAGGAAATATCATGAAAACATGGAATTTTCATGGGATTATGAAAACATGAAAAATATGCTAATAAAAGAGTGGGACGTGTGAGACATCTAGGGTTTGGCCGACCGGCCATGGCCCGTGCACACGAGTTTCCCTAATTTTTATTATTTTTCATGGGACCAAGGAAATATCATGAGATTAAGGAGTTTTCATGAAATTAGGGAAATAATAATAAAATAATGAGGAATCATGAGGTGTGGGGCCGGCTGGGACCAAGGAATGGCCGGTTGGGACCAAGGAATGGCCGGTTGGCCAATGGTCACGCCCATCACGTTTTTTCCCTAATTTTATATTATTTCCTCCGCGCGAAGGAAGCACCATGAAATTGAGGAGTTTCCTCAAAATAAAGGATATTCATTCAAATGAAAGGGTTTTTCATAAACTCAGGGAAAACAACAAAAATATGATAAAAATATGAAACTGACATGGGATTGACCATGGCACAGTCGGCCAGTCAGTGGGTCCATGCTCCCAGCGCCTTGGTCAATTTTTATTTATTTGTTATTTTTCATCCTATTTTGCATAGGTTCATCGTTTCATCGTATTTTGAAATACTCGTTCGTGCGGTGGTTATTAATGTATCATTATTGAATACATTTGCACCATTTGAGACAGGGCTTGCTCAGAAAGAAGCTCTAATGCCCACGCGTTCAATATTTATTACTAATCCATGGATTTCTGCTAGGAAGGACCATGGATTGCGTAATGAAACACTTTGCGAAAATATTTGAATATTTTCAGAAATTCTGCAGATGAATCCAAGAATTTAAGTTTGAGACAGGGCTCGCTCAGAAGGCAGCTCTGATGCCCGTGCGTCCGATATTTATTACTAATCCATGGATTTCTGCTGGGAAGGACCATGGTTTGCGTAATGAAATATCTGCGAAAATATTTGAATATTTTCAGAAATTCTGCGGATGAATCCAAGAATTTAGGAATAATTAATTCATGACTTTATACTAGCAGAGCAAGATGTCTAGGAGCATTAATTATTCTGATATGAACTTTCTGGAGCTTCATATCTTCTACATAGCCAGGGTAAACTCGTTGTTTGTATCCTGAAAACATCATCATTATATACTAGCAGAGCAAGTTGTTTGGGAGTTGTCCATCCCGTGATAGAAATAATTAATGAAGTGCTCAGTACTACTCGTGAGATATAGCATTGTCCAACTGTGATACTACATATCTATATGCACTCTGAGAGAAAATATTCTCAATTAGAGAATTCAATTAGAGACCCATGTCTCGATATTCACGTCGGATTGCTGGATCAGAGGTTTGTATAATTATGGGTTTACGATTTTAGCCTTTGTCGAAAATCCACCATCTACATTAAGTCCCCTGCTTAGTGAGTAAAGTTGTGTTCCTCAGTCAGCATTGATTGGTGATTTTCCGGTCATAACAAAACAAGTAATTGAACTCAGTCGTAAGTTAAGATGTTACCGGATTTCGATCGTACGAGCGTACCATGACTTGAAAGATGGTTCCAGTAGCATGATAGAATGTCATTTGATGAGCATAAATCGGTGTTGAACCGCTGATTTAGACGACAGGTCCTTGGTCGTTTAGGATTCGCGGGCCGGGCCCAATAAGGAAATCCTTGGAAAATTAGGTTTTGGAAATAAAGTTTGATATAAAAGGAATTGTTCCTTTTTTTTTTCCCGCACGACCATAGCTTCATCACCTTCACGCCATCATCAAGAGGATCAGAAAAGTTCGCCGGAGCGCCAAGCCACCGTCATCCAATTTCCGGCCGGCGCCGACATGTATGCTTCAAACTTTTTTTTTCTTTTGCTTGCTGATGCTCATGAATTATATGGGTTGTTCACATATTTTTCATGATAAAATTATATACCCGTGTATATATGAGTGTGGGTTTCGTCGAAAACCTTCGTTTTTTGAAAACGTTTGTTCGTTAGTTTTTGAAAACTAGTAATAATCCCTGATTTATGAGAGGTTTTCCTTCATATATGAATATGTAGGTTCAGTGATGAAACTATGTTGATGAGCTTTCACGTGAGCCAAAGTTTTATCACAAAAAGTGAATTTTTCGCAAAACTGTAGTAAAATCTTCGTTTTAAAGAATAACGATGATGCGGAGAAGCGAGTTCTCCTATTTATGTATATATGATCTTGTGTCCAGTGATAAAATTTTGTGTATGAGCTTTCATGTAAAACTTTATCATGTAATGCGTGAGTTTTCACGAAATTAAAATAAACCTTCGTTTCAAATACGTATGACAACACGAAGGAAAAGAGTTTTTGTAAAACCATGGTCGGTTCATGGAAAAGATTTTTTTTTTTTTTTTGAAACCGTGGAGTATCCACGATTTATTTTTTGTGAGCCTGGCTCACGTTGAAAAATATTCATTTATTTACATGAGTAAATAAACGTTCTGTTTATATATATGTATGCAAATATATATTATTTCTCTAAAATCAAAACTTGAGTTTTGTGTGATGCTGCTTAGAGATAAAATTATTTATGAAATAATGTTTTAGTTTCCATAATTCTATGGTGAATGTTCACTCAGTAGAAAACTTCATGATTTTATGAAAAATCTGAGTTTTTTTAACGTCTTTTGTAGGTCTTGAAGAAGCAGACGATTTTGGAGCATTAACTCTAGCATTACTCTCACTACTGTTTAGTGGAAGCGTAAAAAGGTAAGAGTTAAGATTTACCATTAGACGCTAGTATTTCTCCAATTCCGGATGATGTACTGAAGTAGAATGTGACGTGCATTTTGTAGTTACTTCGTAAATATGACCAGCTCTCAAGTTAACGACACTTCAAGAGATGAAACGCGTGTTGATGATGACATATCCAGAGATGAAACATGCACAGATGAAACTTCCATCGGTGAAGATGAAGATGAAATCCCTGGGATTAAAAACATCCAAAATATTGATGATGCATTTTTTGAGGAAGATCCTTTAGGAGCTGAAAAACATTTGAAATCTCCAGAGTATCGTCTGCTGATAAATCCCAGGACTGTCACTCAGAAGAAATTCGCGAATCCCAAGATGGTCATCCGATTTTGTCTTGAACGTGGGGTCTTCCTTGCATCAATTATAGAATTTAAGCTTTCTCGTCGACCTTTGGAGAAGTTTGCTGGATGGGCGAGGCATATGCTGGGTTTTCCTCATGTGAGGACTATGCTCGATCAGGCGCAGGTGACAAGATCCATTCAAGCTTCTAGGGAGTTATTCATCTATCATGACACGAGAAGTATTGTAGATCTGCTTGCTCGCTGGTGTATTCCTACTCACACCTTCATATGCAGATGGGGAGAGTTCCATTACCCTGGAAGACGTGGTAGCTTTGATGCATCTCCCAATCACAGGTAATCTTCCTGGGGATCTTTCAGATGAGGAGACTGCCGTTTCTCATGTCTTGACAGCTGCAATGGAGGTAGCAAATAAGGATGTTAGCAAAGGATGCTATGCTCTCTGGTTGACACGTTGGTGGCCCAAAGACGAGGTTTCTAATAAACCTATCGACAGTATGTTACCCATTGATGCTTTCTTGTGTTTATGGTTGTCTAGATATGTCTTCGAAGACAGCGGAAACTTGTTGAAGCCTTTCGTGATCCCCTTTGCTATAAAATGGCTTAAGGTGAGCAACTTCCGATAGGTATCTTGTTCTTGGGTTCCTTGTATTACAACTTAGATTCTTTGGTTATAGACTCCAGTGTGTCGAATAGCTTCATGAAGATTGAATGTTATGATAACACGATGTTTCTTCAAGCCCTGATGTTGGAGCACTTCAAGAATTATGCACCCATTCCACGTAATGTTTTGCAAGGACCCAATACTGACGCTCACCACATTTTCCCTGAGAGATACAATGTTAGGATCATGCGTTGGTCTACAAAGCAAATTCGGTCCAAGGCGCACCTTATTGACGTGTTGGATGATGAGTCTGAGTTCAACTTTCATCCTTGGGTGTCAGTGCCTTTCTATGTTTCCCAACCGATGACTTTCAATATTGGAGAGAGTACTAGCTTGTCGTCTAGTGCAGGTCTTGATCGTTTCATCGTATTTTGATTGTTTCATCGTATTTTCATCGTATCTTGATCGTTTCATCGTATTTTGAAATACTCGTTCGTGCGGTGGTTATTAATGTATCATTGTTGAATACATTTGCACCATTTGAGATAGGGCTTGCTCAGAAAGCAGCTCTAATGCCCGCGCGTCCAATATTTATTACTAATCCATGGATTTATGCTAGGAAGGACCATGGATTGCGTAATGAAACACTTTGCGAAAATATTTGAATATTTTCAGAAATTCTGCGGATGAATCCAAGAATTTAAGTTTGAGACTGGGCTCGCTCAGAAGGCATCTCTGATGCCCGTGCGCCCAATATTTATTACTAATCCATGGAATTCTGCTGGGAAGGACCATGGTTTGCGTAATGAAATATCTGCGAAAATATTTGAATATTTTCAGAAATTCTGCGGATGAATCCAAGAATTTAGGAATAATTAATTCATGACTTTATACTAGCAGAGCAAGATGTCTAGGAGCATTAATTATTCTGATATGAACTTTCTGGAGCTTCATATCTTCTACATAGCCAGGGTAAACTAGTTGTTTGTATCCTGAAAACATCATCACTTTATACTAGCAGAGCAAGTTGTTTGAGAGTTGTCCATCCCGTGATAGAAATAATTACTGAAGTGCTCAGTACTACTCGTGAGATATAGCGTTGTCCAGCTGTAAAGCTGGCAATCAAGCCGAAACCCGCGGATAAACCCGTACCCGGCCCGTGAAAACCCGTACCCGGCTCGGCTTGGTTATAAACAAGCCGGGTTCGGGTTAGAGAAATGCTGGCCCCTGAGAAAACGGGTTAACCCGTTCCCGTCCCGTGAACCCGCGGGTAATCCCGTAAACCCGTGTACAGTAATAGCTCACCGTTAGATTATGTAGGACTAGGGTCAATACTTAATCCTATCCCTACGTTAAATATATAAAAACACTAAAACCCTAGTACTCTAGTAGACACATCTTTCCATTTCTTCTTCTCTTCTCTAATCCTCTTTCTCCCCCCACCGTCTTCTCCTGCGGATGCTCCTCCCACCTCTTTCTCATTCTTCTATTTTGTTTTAATCTCTATTACCTTTTTCTCTCTTTTCCTCTCACAAACACACGAACATCTACTCACATAACAAAAAAAAAAGACTAATGTTTCAATAAACAGAGAAACCATGAAAAAGATTAGAATTTTAGCTCAAGAATGATGTCTAAAAGTACAATCGTGAAAACCCATGATAGAAAAATGAGATTACTAACCTGGGTTTGGCTCAGATTCTGTGATTTCATTCTTGAAAGTGAGATTTGTTGAAGAAAATCTAGTAATCGGCATATGGAAGGTAATAGAGATTAAAACATTAGTTAAAAATGTTTGTGTTTAATTTGATTTGGGAGAAGTTAAAAATGAATTTCTGAAGAGAGAAGGAGTAGCAGAGGTCATTTGGAGGGAAACCCAAGAATATAGCCAAGAGATTTAGGGATTTTTTTTTGTTTCTCCGTGAGTCACCGGTCAGAACTATTTTGTCACTCTCGTGTGGAGACGGGATGCTTCTTGAATACGAACTTTTGATTTTTGTGTTGAATGGATATGTGTTTGATTTTTGTGTTAAAACTGAATGGATCTTTGTTTGATTTGTGTGTTGAATAGAGATTGAAGATGACCAAAGATTAAACAGGAGTCACAGGAACGCAAACTAACAAAATTAAGTTTCAATTTTAACATCAATTAAACAAGCCGGGTAACCCGTGAACCCGCAAGATTTACCCGTTACGGGCGCGGGTTGGAGAAATGACCACCCGTGAAGAATTTCAACCCGCGGGTTTTGACCCGTGTTAACCCGCAACGGGCGAGTCCCGGCCCGCCCGTTTGCCATCTCTATCCAACTGTGAGACTACATATCTATATGCACTCTGAGAGAAAATATTCTCAATCAGAGAATTCGATGAGAGACCCGTGTCTCGATATTCATGTTTGATTGCTGGATCAGAGGTTTGTATAATTATGGGTTTACGATTTTAGCCTTTGTCGAAAATCCACCATCTACAGGTACGGTTACATAAACCTAAATGTGGGTGTTTGTGGGAGAAAACTACTTCTGCAGGTTTAGGTAATTTTTGGTGTGTGTGTGGATGAGAAGTGAATTTAAACCTTCAACAAATGTGTTGCACGATGAGCACTTTTGATTCGAGAGATAATCTGTACAATTCTGTCCTAAACCGAAGACACGACCGTTCCATATTTGCTTCGGTCACAGGTGAAGGATGTGAGGTTGATCTTAGGGAGGGAAGCGAAGAAGATGTTGAGAGTATGAAGGTGAAGGCTATTTGATGACTTGTTAACAGAAGGTTGAGCAGGCTAGAAAATGTTGCCGGCAGGCTCTGGGTGTTGAATACGATGGTATTAACACTTGGTTTTTTCTGTGTTGTTTGGAAATAGGGAGGAGAACCTATTTATACAAGTCGATAAGCCTTCATCACGTCTCTCGTGGGAAAGTGGAGGAAGTGGAGTGATGGAGGAAGTGGAGTTGTGTGTTAGTGTCACACGGTTGCTTGCCCACTTCTCCTATCATCGCTAACCGCCCATGTTTCCCTGACATGATCTTGTGATGGCGTGTTGCACGCTGCACGCTGTAAATCGCCAGACCAATACCCCAGTTTGTATCCCCCAGTTGTGACGTGATTAACGTCTCGAGTGTTTTGGAAAACATGTAGCATGATGTTGTGGCTTGGCAAGTCAGGCTCGGGAAGCTTGCTAGCTTGGTGACCTTCGACGGTCGAGATTTTGCATCTTGAGAGGAGGGGAAACCATTGATCGTTGCACTAGAAACCCTAATTAGCGCCTCTTACTAGAATCGTTGTAGAATTCTAGTACAGACTCGGATTTTGATGGTCCGCCCCTCCATTCCATACGGAAAAGAATTTTTATCTCCCAACGCGGGAATATTTAGGTTTTAAGCTCGTTCGGGAGGAGAAAACAGCCCGAAAGCAAAACTCAGGAAGGAAATTGATACTTGTGAAGTATCGTGTTGTTTGTAGGCGCATATTGTATGCATGCGGTGCATTAAATATGCTTAACATATTTGAAGCCTACACAACCTTGATAAAAAGATTGCAAGTTGAAGTGACTCAACTAGCTATGTTCAGGCGTTGTTCAGAGGTCGCATGAGCGGGACCCACCTTGGACGGTTATGCCATGGGGAAGTGTGGAGGATGGTGATCACGGTGATACCTTGTTTGCCACCTAACTCCCTTCCTAGGCTATTCATCCAAGCATGCGAACTTGGACGGATGAGATTGATGGAGGAATAACCGTTGGATTAGGGTTTGGAAGGCTTGCGAGCTTCCTCTTTCACCCTAACGGTTTTATGCCTTGGGAGGCGTGCATGGAGTGGCCAATTGGTCCTGGAGGCAGGCAGGATGCTAATCTACACGCCCATGTCAAGTTGAATCTCATTGGACCGATCTGGGTCGCCCGTTCTAGCCTGCGATGAAGGATGGTCGAGATTAGAAGTGTCCTTACATGCCACCTTTGGGCACGCTTTTCGAGATGGCCGGCTGCAACCAACCATGGCCAATTGGTTGGCCGTGTATCCTGGCCCACGGTGAGCATGCAGGTGCTGCCGTCCAGTGGTTGGGACACCAATCCGTTCGTGTATGCTGGTTGCAAGTTGCTTGGTCGCAACTTGTTTAGCAAAACCCTAATTTTAGGGTTTGTGGGTCCACCACTTCTCTCTAACGGTTTTGTGATTTCTACGGCCCCTTGGGGAAACCAATCAACCCAGGAGGAAGGTAGGCTGGCGGTGAGCACGTGCATGCATGCTACTCGGTCCCTCGTGCGATCTAGGCCGTCCGACTATGCCTGCGAAGTTGGACAGATGAGATCTATTTTTGAGTTTGTTTTCAGCAGGTGAGACTAACATGGGTAGTCTTGCATGCGCTCAACGGGGCTAATATAACCCTTCGTCAGGTAGCCTACGGGTGTTTGCATGTCGAACACAAGGCTTTAATTAAAGCATTAATAGTAATGATGTATACCGATAGAAAACCGGGATGGTTGCTACATGCTCCGTCGGGATGGTTGCTACATGCTCCGTTCTGGGTATATTAAATTCACAGGATGGTTGTACATGCTTTGGTGAATTAATAAAGTGAGAAGTATTCGTCACTTGAATGGTTTTATTCTTTGCAGGATGTCAGCCTATTAAATTAGCTTCATCCTTTGCAGGGTGGCAACATATTAAATTTGGTTTTACAATTTTAGCCCTAAACTAAAATCCACCATAAACATTAAGTCCCCTGCCTAGCACACAATGGTTATATCATTGCGGGGTAGGCATGAGATGGTGACAAATAAAGATAAACTTTTGAGACAAAGTTGGATGTTACCAGGAGAGACGGGTCATCCTGTTCTCGGAGTATGTCATATTCAAGAGGCGCCCAGGCGAGTCTTTGAATAGCATGATATTGATCCTTCCTGCTTCGATCGACATTGCTATGCATGCTTCAGTCGAGAGCCTGCTTTGGTGGGACTTGGTGCGAGCATGCTTGCTCTGATCGTGGGCAGTTATGAGTGTAACCCTAGATGAATGTGGACCCACCACGTATATGCTTCAACCGAATGTCTCCATGTTGCACCTGTTTGATAGAAATGTGGGGCCGCCTACTTCGCTTAATCGTGGCACTCATCATGCGCCTGCTTGATCGAACGTGGGCTTGTTATGCCTGTTTCGGTTGAACATTCGAGTGTCATCCTTATTACTTCGACCAAACATTAAACCTGCTACGTTGACCAAACGCCATTCTTGCTGCCTTGAATTGACACCAGCTTTGGTGATTGCTCGAACATGGGACCCACTGCACGCTTGTTTTGCTCAAACATAAACTGTTGAAGCAACTTCTGGAGCGATCAGGTCCTGGAGAACGTTGAAGAAGATTCTAGAGCGTCTTGGAGAGTTGGAGACGGCTTCTGAAGCGAACGTGGAGGTAGCTCCTAGCGGTAACGTTGAAGCAGGTTGAAGCTAACATGCAGGCGGCTCTTGGTGGGAGCGTTGAAGCAGCTTCTAGAGGCGGCTCCTCGAGAGAGCATTGAAGTGGCTTCTGAAGTGGATTGCATGCGGTTCCTTGAGAGAGCATCGAAGCAGATTCTTTATTTTGGTTTTCCCTTCATATGCTTCTTGATTGATCATCTCTTGTGTTGAGGAATTCCTTGACTGATGGTGAAGGAATCTCATACTGAGCCTCAGTCCCCAAGCATGACTTATGTGGTTCTATGTTGCACCGTTGGTGATTTTACCATAATAAAGATATCATCTCGCCTACATGATTCTGTTACTTCTCCATGGGAAAATATGCAGAAGTTCGGATTACCTATGTCGGTAGTGGTTGTTGCTATAGCAAAGTTCAAGCATAATATCAACTGCAGCAGCTTTGATCAGAAGAGACTGGAAGGGAGAGGCGTGGTATATACAGGCACGAACTTGGCAGTCTCCATATAGTGGTAGAGCTTGTCTCATTTCATTGGTAGAGGTGTAAGCTGGAACCAACGACTTTCTTGACGTTCCTTCATGAGATAGAGAAGAAGGAGACAGTCCCCTGTCGACGAGTACCCAAAACTTTCGAATTGATACGAGTTGTCACGCTAGGTTCATGATGCCATATCTGCTCTCTTGAGTAGATCCTCGTCTTTATACATCTTGGAATCATAATAATAGCATGCTTGCATATCTAAATTCACCGTCTTTGAGATTGGCAGTGCTAAAAAGTCCCAATCATACTCCTTTGGTAATGCAACCACTTCTTATACGGGATACAAATTATGAAATTGTCTCTCATTGATGTAGTTACCATCGATCCGGATATGAAATATCGTGGTTGTTGTTTCACCATCACGGCAGTCGTGCATATGATGCTGGAGTTGGAGTTGGTATGACGAGCCTGCTTATGAGACGTGTTGTCCTTCACTGCTTCCAAACTTTTGGTGAAGCGCTTAAAGGGAACAGCGCTCCACTCACATCTCTTGGTGGTGGTCAGCCTGTCAGGTGAAGCAGTCCCCTGTGGTCCAACAGGGTGATCATTCACTATTGGCAAGGAGGGTTTTTCAATAAGACTTACTTGAGCTCGGAATCTCTTGACATAGGACAAAAGACTTTTACCAGGAAGCTGCGTTATTCCTGTGAGTAGTTGGTACGGAGGCAACAGGTAGTCTTCAAGACTCCAAGGTTTGCAGGAGATCATCGGGGCTGACTTGTTGAAGATCCTTTCAGGTACTGAGATCCCTGGCTTGTGTTGGAGTGTCACCGATCTTGACATCAAAGTCAATGTATCTGTAGGCGCCCACGAATTCTCCTTCCAAGTTCTTGATCACAGTAGGATTGCGGGTAGTTTCCTGCTTTGAGATCTTTGCGGCTCTCAGGGTTCTGACAGTGACGATGTTGAATATGGAAACTGTATTGATCAGCGTGTTATCGAAATTGACATCTTTTAAGTGAGCAGTGGTTAACAGTCCCCAGTTTCCTTTGTTGGTGGTAACTTCAGACTGAGGTGCCAAGACAGCTTATCCTCTGGACATGGATGCTTGCTGGTGGTGACTTCGAGGAGGAGTTGAGACGCCAAGACAGCTTCCTTCTCTGGATATAAACGCATAGATTATCCATACAGAGTCCCCAGAAATCATACAGCTCCTGACAGGGAGGATCTTTATGAAACGCCCTCATTTCCTAGATGGAGTTCTCCCGCTTCTATCTTCTCTCTGAAGATTTGTTTCAACTTGTTGCAATCCTTGGTTGGGTGGTTGGCGAACCTATGATAGCAACAGTAATTGGCGTCCGTCATGTATTTCTCGGTCGGTGGGCGTTTGACACGTGGCAGCTTGACAGCATCATCCTGAATCCATGATCCCAGTAGCTCCATTACTTCGTTCATCGGAAATGGTAAGCATGTATCTTCAGCGTCTTGCGTAGGAGCCTTGCCTCCTACTTGTCGAGATGCAACTGTATGCGCTGGAGATGCACGCTTGGGTTGTTGTTCAACTGTCGGGGCCTTCCTTTTTCTGCCTTCGCCCACCATGCTCACAAAAGGACCAGTGTCGTACTGTTTGTTGATGAGACACTTGTTTCCTCGGTTCTCCCGGGAATCTTCACTCCGAACAGCTCTGGTTCTTTCCAATAGTGATGGGGCGGTAGTGGCTGAGCGCTTGGCGGCTTCACGGGGCTCAGGGAACATCTGGAACCCTAGGTTCCCCAACAAGGCCTGGTATATGGGTATCATTCCATTGATGCACAGTTCCACCAGCTGTCGCTCTGTGACATTCAGTTCATAGCAGTCCAACGCTTGTGTCCTGAACCTTTTGAAGAAATCATTTGGATGTTCATTGTTCCGCTGAGAGATTCTTCCCCGATCGGTACCATCGTAAATGGTGAATTGAGGGGAGATGTATCCCATGGGAAGAAGAGTCCACTTTAAGTCTTGTGGATATGGAGGTTGGTGTCGATGTGCGTCTATCGGATTTTCTTTGCCACGATTTTGGAGGAGCCTCTCTAGGTCTTTAAGTGTAATAAAGTTAGATGGTTGGCTTCTTTCCCTGAGACGTTTCTGGTCCCTTTCTCTTGCACGGTCAGCAGCATAAGCTTCTTCGTTCAGGAAGGCTTGCGTAGTTGAGGTACCTTCTCCAGGCGCGCTGAACGTATTCCATGTTGGTCCTAGGGGTCTCGAATCTTGTGGCAATCGATCAGTTAATGTTTTAAAGAAAGTGATTACCTCTTTCTGAGTGGTAGCCATGTCTGCCTGAGCCTTAGCGAGGGTTTCCTGTCTCTCCATTAAATCTACCATGGTGATAGGAGATTGTACTCCTCTGGATCCTATGGTTCCTCATTCTGAGAAGGGAGTAGCAGTTGCTCTAGTGACGGTCGGAGGCGTCATGTTCGAGGAAATGCTTGGATTTGTGGCCGATATGGCTCTTGTAATGGGAGGTGTCACGCCTGCTGGAATGTCTGCTCCTGCTCCACTGGTACTGATGGTAGAAGACGCGATTCCACGAGACACATTGGTTGCACTGGCGGGTTGCCTTTGTAACACCGATGGTGGGATATCAGCGCCACCAGAAGTGTTGTCGGCGCTAACTCCATCGTTGGTTGCTGATCCAGACCTAAGATCCACCATTCTTGAAATTAGAGAAATTGAATTGGTATTGAATAAATCGACTTCACAACCGAGAGATTAACCTCCCACTGTGGTCGCCAATTGTTTGTGGGAGAAAACTACTTCTGCAGGTTTAGGTAATTTTGGGTGTGTGTGTGGATGAGAAGTGAATTTAAACCTTCAACAAATGTGTTGCACGATGATCACTTTTGATTCGAGAGATAATCTGTACAATTCTGGCCTAAACCGAAGACACGACCGTTCCATATTTGCTTCGGTCACAGGTAAAGGATGTGAGGTTGATCTTAGGGAGGGAAGCGAATAAGGTGTTGAGAGTATGAAGGTGAAGGCTATTTGATGACTTGTTAACAGAAGGTTGAGCAGGCTAGCAAATGTTTCCGGCAGGCTCTGGGTGTTGAATACGATGGTATTAACACTTGGTTTTTTTTGTGTTGTTGGAAATAGGGAGGAGAACCTATTTATACAAGTCGATAAGCCTTCATCACGTCTCTCGTGGGAAAGTGGAGGAAGTGGAGTGATGGAGGAAGTGGAGTTGTGTGTTAGTGTCACACGGTTGCTTGCCCACTTATCCTATCATCGCTAACCGCCCATGTTTCCCTGACACGATCTTGTGATGGCGTGTTGCACGCTGCACGCTGTAAACCGCTAGACCAATACCCCAGTTTGTATCCCCCAGTTGTGACGTGATTAACGTCTCGAGTGTTTTGGAAAACATGTAGCATGTTGTTGTGGATTGGCAAGTCAGGCTCGGGAAGCTTGCTAGCTTGGTGACCTTCGACGGTCGAGATTTTACATCTTGAGAGGAGGGGAAACCGTTGATCGTTGCACTAGAAACCCTAATTAGCGCCTCTTACTAGAATCGTTGTAGAATTATAGTACGGAGTCGGATTTTGATGGTCCGCCCCTCCATTCCATACGGAAAAGAGTTTCCTATCTCCTATCGTGGGAATATTTAGGTTTTAAGCTCGTTCGGGAGGAGAAAATAGCCCGAAAGCAAAACCCAGGAAGGAAATTGATACTTGTGAAGTATCGTGTTGTTTGTAGGCGCATATTGTATGCATGCGGTGCATTAAATATGCTTAACATATTTGAAGCCTACACAACCTTGATAAAAAGATTGCAAGTTGAAGTGACTCAACTAGCTATGTTCAGGCGCTGTTCGGAGGTCGCATGAGCGGGACCCACCTTGGCCGGTTATGCCATGGGGAAGTGTGGAGGATGGTGATCACGGTGATACCTTGTTTGTCACCTAACTCCCTTAGGCTATTCATCCAAGCATGCGAACTTGGACGAACGAGATTGATGGAGGAATAACTGTTGGATTAGGGTTTGGAAGGCTTGCGAGCTTCCTCTTTCACCCTAACGGTTTTATGCCTTGGAAGGCGTGCATGGAGTGGTCGATTGGTCCTGCAGGAAGGCAGGATGCCAATCTACATGCCCATGTCAAGTTGAATCTCATTGGACCGATCTGGGTCGCCCGTTCTAGCCTGCGATGAAGGATGGTCGAGATTAGAAGTGTCCTTACATGCCACCTTTGGGCACGCTTTTCGAGACAGCCAGCTGCAACCAACCATGGCCAATTGGTTGGCCGTGTAGCCGGGCCCACGGTGAGCATGCAGGTGCTGCCTGCCAGTGGTTGGGACACCAATCCGTTCGTGTACGCTGGTTGCAAGTTTCTTGGTCGCAACTTGTTTAGCAAAACCCTAATTTTAGGGTTTGTTGGTCCGCCACTTCTCTCTAACGGTTTTGTGGTTTCTACGGCCCCCTTGGGGAAACCAATCAACCCAGGAGGAAGGTAGGCTGGCGGTGAGCACGTGCATGCATGCTACTCGGTCCCTCGTGCGATCTAGGTCGTCCAACTATGCCTGCGAAGTTGGACAGATGAGATCTATTTTTGAGTTTGTTTTCAGCAGGTGAGACTAACATGGGTAGTCTTGCATGCGTTCAACGGGGCTAATATAACCCGCCGTCAGGTAGCCTACGGGTGTTTGCATGTCGAACACAAGGCTTTAATTAAAGTATTAATAGTAATGTTGTATACCTACAGAAAACCGGGATGGTTGCTACATGCTCCGTCGGGATGGTTGCTACATGCTCCGTTCTGGGTATATTAAATTCACAGGATGGTTGCACATGCTTTGGTGAATTAATAAAGTGAGAAGTATTCGTCACTTGAATGGTTTTATTCTTTGCAGGATGTCAGCCTATTAAATTAGCTTCATCCTTTGCAGGGTGGCAACATATTAAATTTGGTTTTACAATTTTATCCCTAAACTAAAATCCACCATCAACAGTGGGTACATTTCATTTGTGTGTAACAAGCTAATTTTGATCTAACTGTTGAAATATATTAGTTTGGTTGAATCAGGTTTTTCATCTAACTGTGATTATTGAATGCTTTGTTACCAAGGAAACTGAGATTGCAAAACCTGATTTGAAACTATATAAAGGAGAACTCTAGAAACTGGGAAAGGTAATCCCTACACCTCCTGTATGTTACTAGTTGCATAACTAGAGTTGATTCTCCGTTAACCTTAGGTTTCTTCTCGAGACCCCGTAGGTTAACAACTTGAAGACTTCATTGGGATTGTGAAGCCAGACCCAACTATTATCTTTGTAGTTGCGTGATCTGATCTTGCTGATTCTATCGTGTTGAGTGTAATTAAAATAATTGTCTCTAGATTTTATATCTCCGATAGGCAAGATAGAAAAGTAATCACAAACAAATTTCGTATCATCATTTGTGATTCCACAATAACTTGTTTCGTGAGACGATTAAGTTTATTGTGAGGTGATTGATAATACTAGGCTGTTATTCGGGAATATAAGTCCGGTTTATCGATTGGTTCCTGTTCACCTTGATTTATCAAAATAAAAAACAAAAACTCTTGGGTATTTCTGTGAGAGACAGATTTATTCAATCCTATAGACTTTTCTGTATGAGACAGATTTGTCTATCAAGTCTTCGACTTTGGGTCATAGCAACTCTTAGTTGTGGGTGAGATCAATTAAGGGAATCAAGTGCGTAATATCCTGCTGGGATCATAGATGTAAGGAGCGCAACTGTACCTTGAATCAGTGTGAGATTGATTAGGGTTCAACTACAGTCCTGTCCGAAATTAATTGGTAGTAGTCTAGTGTATGTAGCGGATTAATACAGTGTGGTTTTCAAACAGGACTAGGTCCCGGGGTTTTTCTGCATGTGCGGTTTCCTCGTTAACAAAATTCTGGTGTATGTGTTATCTATTTTCCGCATTATAGTTTGTTATATAATCGAAATATCACAGGTTATACGTTAAGATCAATCAATTAGAATATCCAACCTTTGGTTGTTGATTTACATTGATTGACACTTGAACATTGGTCTTTGGTGCCGTTCAAGTTGTTTCACATAATAATCAGGCTCGCGGATTTCTATCTGTTTGAGTTACTGATTATATTGTGAAACAGAGATATTAAAACTCTTTGATATACTTTATTCTAGGGCTGTCAACGGGTCCGGTTCCTCCCGGGTAGTACATGGCCCAGAACCGGACCCGGCATATCATCATCGGTTCCGGGTCCTAACGGTTCCGGGTCCGGTTCCATAATGTGTTGGCCCAGAACCGGACCCGTTTAAAGTCCCGGATACCGTTGGTCCGGTACCGTTGGGTATAAAAAAACTATTAAAAAACTATTAAAATCTTAATTTCTTTCTCTTTTTAACTTGAATATAAATTATTTTTATAAAAATTTATTATTATTTATTTATTAATGTACTAAATAAATATTAAATGTAAGAAAAAAATCAAAAATCAAAAAATTCAAAGCCGAAACTAGCAAAAATACCTATAATTTTGCTAAAAAAATGATCAAAAGGTTAAATAAACGGGTACCCGACGGGTATTGCCCGTTTGGACCCGTTAACATTCGGGTCCAATCGGGTAATTACCCGTCGGGTCCTAAGTTTCTAATGGGTCCAACTTTAGGACCCAGAACCGGACCCGATTTAGCGGGTCCGGTTCCGGGTAGCGGGTACCCATTGACAGCCCTACTTTATTCTAGATTGAGTCTGACTGTCTAGTTGATTCTCTAGAAAGTGTATTGTAGTAAGTCCTCTCAGGTTGCCAAACGAATTTTTTGGGTGTGGTTGTTAGACCCCCGCATTTTCACCTTTATCCAAATATTAGTTATTATTATCTATTGTAAGGATGGATTAAATTTTACCATATGTGCTAGTAGTAGCCGTTAGATGTTAGGAAGCTTTGCTTTATAAGCTAACTTTTCTATAAGAGAAACATTGACCAGATTATTATGAATTGAATCGTATTATCAATTTTAGGCAATGTTCTTCATTGAACCAGAAAGGCTTGATTTGTGAGAATCAGGAAGTTACCCTTATGTATTAATCCAATCTTGTCATCGTACAATCAAGTACATGAAAATTGGTATCAGAATATATAGCTTCGGTCCTTGGTGTTTCTGCCATGGCAGAGCTTGATGCTGCAATGAAGGAAAAAATGAAAATAAGGGATGATCTACTTAATCTATAATGGTTATATGATGCTCACTTTCGAGAAGATAACTCTCCGATTGGAGAGTATAATCTTATGTAATTTCTGAAGCTCATCAACATGGCAAAGAAGAAGTTGGAGACGATAATTGAGGTTATAGAAGCAAAGAGGATTGAGGGAGAAATTACCAGCAAAGACTCTTTAACTCAATCAGAAGAGGAAGGTGAATCTCTCGATGAATTGATTATTCCTTTTTTTTTTACTCGATGAAGAAAATGATGATTCTCAAGTTATCGCCAAGATGGAATGATTGATTTCGACATCAACAAACATGTTCAAATGGTTGAGGTTAGTTATGGGAACTTTGAAAGCTTGAAGGAGTTAATCATTACACGGAACAAATTGAATTATAAGGATTTTTTTATATTATATTTGATTTTACTCATTCATTATTTGATCGAGGAAAGGGGATCAAGATCAGTTTAGGGAATTCTTATTTTGCTAAATGTTATTATGAGTTTGGGTCTAAATTTGATATGTATTTGAAATTGTTGGATGAATACTATCGAGATATTGTTCAAGAGTTGCTTTATGAACATGGGTACTGGTCAGATTCATGGGTCAAAGATCAAATTGCTTGTATGTTAGCTAGTGGTAGTTTTTATGGTACTTCTTGGTAGATTTTTGGTAAAATGGTATGAATATTATGCATTTCAAAGGGATAATGTTTGTTTTTTCTTACCCTTGGTTCAGCTTTACTAGTAGGGGGTTTGATCGTGGAAAAACATTTGAACTCGTAAAAAGACATTGGTACTGATGAGCACGAAAGTGTGACGCATTTTCACCCATAAATACATTAGCTAGGACATATTTTATCACTAATAAACTTGTTTGTAGGTGTTTTTGGCAAATAAACGTTTTTAGAAGAATCGGCTCGAAAAACTGTTAAAGGAACCTCCAGAGGACATTTGCTATGCGGACTCTCAATGTTGGTTAAGGGGTTCCCATTTACTAAGGGCACCCTCTTTACTTTTTGCACCCACCTGCTAAGGGCGCATCAACTATTGGATAAGGGGCACCCCTTTCTTCTTCGTTTGAATTTATTTTTGGCGGGAAATTGGTTCTTGAAAACCCGAGAATTTGCAATGAAATTTTCAACGAGTTTGAAGGAGATTAAACAGTTGGAAATTGAATCAAATATCTTGTTTTGACTGAACATGGTTGGTATTGTCGTCAGAATCGTCTAACTTTAGCTACAATCACGCATGGGTGAAAACAAGGGAGTACGTGTAGGTGGGATATTCTCCATTAAACCAAAGAAGATTTGGTGAGATTTTCTTGTCGTATTTGTTTGATATCGAGCTATCACGGTCAACAGAAGGTGGTAATTTCTTCAGGTTTGAAAATGGTGAGATGATTCTTCGGTTGGAACAAAACAGGGAAATAATATTTGATCAAGATATTTTTGGGAAGTTGGCACAAGTATGAGTGTTTACTGAGCATGTTGGAAGACTCGAGCTAGAATTTGGAGCGTGACTAAGTTAAAAAGGGAGAATTTACTAACTGCAGAGCGTGAGAAAGAAATGAATGGAAAGAAAATTGCGTAACATGCAGCAAAGTAAATAGAGAATATTTAGAGTTATTACGTGTGATTTCTCAGCCCCGTTGAGTTTAAATAAACTTTTCAGGTTCAGAGTAGAGGATATCGAGAGTTTGGGAGGCTATAGAGCTCAAGAGGAGAAGTTGCAGAAACTTCTATGTTGTTGCAGAGAGGTTGAAGACGAAGAACACAGACGACTCAGTAGGACTGTTGTTTTAGAACTGTCGCTGTTCATTTCATGAACGACAGTTTTTCTGCGGCAGTTTCGAAATATAGTTCTCTGTAACAAAAGCTTAAGCTGTAACGGTCAGTTTGTAGCGGCCATTAACCGTTGCAAATTTATGGTTTATATTGTTTTCTCTTCTTTTCTTCATTGTAAGCACCATTTGAGCTATAAAAAAATATTTTGAGTGTGTTTACAATATGAGTAGCTAAACCCCTACACTGGGTCGACGGAGGAAGCCGAACTTTAGACATGGGTTAATTTATTTATTTTTCTATATGACTTTTGCACTTAATTTAATTGATTTATGATTCGATAAAATTAGTTGTGATTCAATTAGATAGGTTATGCTTTGTTTAGATAATCTATGCTTAGGGGATACAATTAATGCTTTGAGAATCTACTTTGGCAAAATAAGAGTCCGTGTTTTTATTCCTTGAGCTATAATTGGTGAAGAATAAATAATTGAATCTATTGATATGAATTCGGTGAAATCCTAAGCCCAGTGAATCTCTCTTCTATTTATTATTTTATTTAAACCTTTTAATTTAATCTTAACAACATCCGAGAGAACGAACGAAAACTCAAGAAAAACCTTAAATAATTTTGGCGCCGTTGTGACGCGGATTTGTTTTTAGATTATTTTTTTAGGTTTATTAATTTTTATTTTGTACAGTTTTTTCCTTTTCATTTTAGATTTTTCTTTCCTTTTTATGCGTTTCTTTTTGTTTTTCTTTTTAGGGACTTTCTGAGGATGATGGCTTCTTCTGAGGAGACGTCACCTACAATGACGCTGGCGGAATATATGCGTAGAAAGTCAAATTATCAGGAAACCTCATCTGAGATGACGCTTGATGAATATAAGCGTAGGAAATGGTATGGAGTTTCTGCTCCACATGAGGTAAGTGAATAATCTCCGTTAGAGATATATGAGAAGTATTACAAACACATACCACCTAGTTTGGAACAAAGATTGAGAATTCTAGAATACCAAAGATTATATGTTGATGATGATGATGAATCATGTAGTGACTCTTTGTCCCATACTGAACATATATATGACCATGTGGATGATTGTGTGGAGGATTCGCCTAATTCCATAGATGAATCTACCTCACAAGATCATTCCCCGACTTAGCGGTTGTTTCTAGACCCCTAGACTTCCAAAAATTGCCTAATTTAGGGTTAGAATTGTGTGCTTCTAAAGTGTTGTTGGATTACTTTGCATCTAAGTACCCATAGGACTTGCATGTTCCTGATATCGTGAATGAATCAATTGATATTTCCCCAGTCTCAATAGAATCCCCATATTTTGTTTTTTACGCACTTCCATGTGCAGTAAAAACTTGGTTTAGGGGTAAATTTTGTTTTCTGACAGTTTCAGTGTCCCAATTTTTACATAAAATAATTGTGAAGCTGTCGTTTGTAAATTTTGTATTTTGGGTCGATCCCCAAGTTTTCAGGTTATTAGTTTATGGGGATCCGTTTTTGTACATTCCAGTAGGTATAATTATTTTTGTTTATTTTATTTTTTGTTTATTGTATTTTTATTTTTGAATTTCCCATCTTAATTTTTACGTTGGATGACTCAATTACATTGAGGACAATGTAATATTTAAGTGTGGGGGAGTGGTTAACGTTTTATTTTTCTGTTTCAGGAATTTCTTGCTTATCATGACCAGCTGTGGAGCGGGTCTCTAAAAAAAAAATGATGACCAGCTGTGTAGCGGGTCTAAAAATATAAAAAAAAAAATTAAGCTTATGACCAGCTGTGTAGCGGGTCTATTTTTATGTATTTCCTTATTATGATCAGTTGTATAGCGGGTTTAAAAAAAAAATTATTATGATTGTTAGGGTTATAACCAGCTGTGTAGCGGGTCTTTTCTTTTTCTTGCATTTTATGACCAGCTGCGGAGCGGGTCTCAAAAAAAAAAAGTGTGTCTTGTGTACGTGGCACTTGTCATGACCAGCTGTGTAGCGGGTCAATTTTATGTTTTGCTCGAGGACTAGCAAAATGTAAGTGTGGGGGAATTTGATGAGCACGAAAGTGCGACGCATTTTCACCCATAAATACATTAGCTAGGACTTATTTTATCACTAATAAACTTGTTTGTAGGTGTTTTTGGCAAATAAACGTTTTTAGAAGAATCAACTCGAAAAACTGTTAAAGGCACCTCCAGAGGACATTTTCTATACAGACTCTCAATGTTGGTTAAGGGGTTCCCAGTTACTAAGGGGCACCCTCTTCACTTTTTGCACCCACCTGCTAAGGGCGCATCAATTTGTTGGATAAGGGGCACCCCTTTCTTCTTCGTTTGAATTTATTTTTGGCGGGAAATTGGTTCTTGAAAACCCGAGAATTTGCAATGAAATTTTCAACGAGTTTGAAGGAGATTAAACAGTTGGAAATTGAATCAAATATCCTGTTTTGACTGAATAGGGTTGGTATTGTCGTCAGAATCGTCTAACTTTGGCTACAATCACGCATGGGTGAAAACATGGGAGTACGTGTAGGTGGGATATTCTCCATTAAACCGAAGAAGATTTGGTGAGATTTTCTTGCCGTATTTGTTTGATATCGAGCTGTCACGGTCAACAGAAGGTGGTAATTGCTTCAGGTTTGATAATGGTGAGATGATTCTTCGGTTGGAACAAAACAGGGAAAGAATATTTGATTGAGATATTTTTGGGAAGTTGGCACAAGTATGAGTGTTTACTGAGCGTGTTGGAAGACTCGAGCTAGAATTTGGAGCGTGACTAAGTTAAAAAGGGAGAATTTACTAACTGCAGACGCGTGAGAAAGAAATGAACGGAAAGAAAATTTCGTAACATGCATCAAAGTAAATAGAGAATATTTAGAGTTATTACGTGTGATTTCTCAGCCCTGTTGAGTTTAAATAAACTTTTCAGGTTTAGAGTAGAGGATATCGTGAGTTGGGGAGGCTATAGAGCTCAAGAGGAGAAGTTGCAGAAACTTCTCTGCTGCTGCAGAGAGGTTGAAGACGAAGAACACAGACGACCCAGTAGGACTGTCGTTTTAGAACTGTCGATGTTCATTTCATGAACGACATTTTCGAAATATAGTTCTCTGTAACAAAAGCTTAAGCTATAACGGTCAGTTTGTAGCGGCCATTAACCGTTGCAAATTTCTGGTTTATATTGTTTTCTCTTCTTTTCTTCATTGTAAGCACCATTTGAGCTATAAAAAAATATTTTGAGTGTATTTACAATATGAGTAGCTAAACCCCTACACTGGGTCGACGGAGGAAGCCGAACTTTAGACATGTGTTAATTTATTTATTTTTCTATATGACTTTTGCACTTAATTTAATTGATTTATGATTCGATAAAATTAGTTGTGATTCAATTAGATAGGTTATGCTTTGTTTAGATAATCTATGCTTAGGGGATACAATTAATGCTTTGAGAATCTACTTTGGCAAAATAAGAGTCCGTGTTTTTATTCCTTGAGCTATAATTGGTGAAGAATAAATAATTGAATCTATTGATATGAATTCGGTGAAATCCTAAGCCCAGTGAATCTCTCTTCTATTTATTATTTTATTTAAACCTTTTAATTTAATCTTAACAACATCCGAGAGAACGAACGAAAACTCAAGAAAAACCTTAAATAATTTTGGCGCCGTTGTGACGCGGATTTGTTTTTAGATTATTTTTTTAGGTTTATTAATTTTTATTTTGTACAGTTTTTTCCTTTTCATTTTAGATTTTTCTTTCCTTTTTATGCGTTTCTTTTTGTTTTTCTTTTTAGGGACTTTCTGAGGATGATGGCTTCTTCTGAGGAGACGTCACCTACAATGACGCTGGCGGAATATATGCGTAGAAAGTCAAATTATCAGGAAACCTCATCTGAGATGACGCTTGATGAATATAAGCGTAGGAAATGGTATGGAGTTTCTGCTCCACATGAGGTAAGTGAATAATCTCCGTTAGAGATATATGAGAAGTATTACAAACACATACCACCTAGTTTGGAACAAAGATTGAGAATTCTAGAATACCAAAGATTATATGTTGATGATGATGATGAATCATGTAGTGACTCTTTGTCCCATACTGAACATATATATGACCATGTGGATGATTGTGTGGAGGATTCACCTAATTCCATAGATGAATCTACCTCACAAGATCATTCCCCGACTTAGCGGTTGTTTCTAGACCCCTAGACTTCCAAAAATTGCCTAATTTAGGGTTAGAATTGTGTGCTTCTAAAGTGTTGTTGGATTACTTTGCATCTAAGTACCCATAGGACTTGCATGTTCCTGATATCGTAAATGAATCAATTGATATTTCCCCAGTCTCAATAGAATCCCCATATTTTGTTTTTTACGCACTTCCATGTGCAGTAAAAACTTGGTTTAGGGGTAAATTTTGTTTTCTGACAGTTTCAGTGTCCCAATTTTTCCATAAAATAATTGTGAAGCTGTCGTTTGTAAATTTTGTATTTTGGGTCGATCCCCAAGTTTTCAGGTTATTAGTTTATGGGGATCCGTTTTTGTACATTCCAGTAGGTATAATTATTTTTGTTTATTTTATTTTTTGTTTATTGTATTTTTATTTTTGAATTTCCCATCTTAATTTTTACGTTGGATGACTCAATTACATTGAGGACAATGTAATATTTAAGTGTGGGGGAGTGGTTAACGTTTTATTTTTCTGTTTCAGGAATTTCTTGCTTATCATGACCAGCTGTGGAGCGGGTCTCTAAAAAAAAATGATGACCAGCTGTGTAGCGGGTCTAAAAATATATAAAAAAAAAATTAAGCTTATGACCAGCTGTGTAGCGGGTCTATTTTTATGTATTTCCTTATTATGATCAGTTGTATAGCGGGTTTAAAAAAAATTTTATTATGATTGTTAGGGTTATAACCAGCTGTGTAGCGGGTCTTTTCTTTTTCTTGCATTTTATGACCAGCTGTGGAGCGGGTCTCAAAAAAAAAAAGTGTGTCTTGTGTACGTGGCACTTGTCATGACCAGCTGTGTAGCGGGTCAATTTTATGTTTTGCTCGAGGACTAGCAAAATGTAAGTGTGGGGGAATTTGATGAGCACGAAAGTGCGACGCATTTTCACCCATAAATACATTAGCTAGGACTTATTTTATCACTAATAAACTTGTTTGTAGGTGTTTTTGGCAAATAAACGTTTTTAGAAGAATCAACTCGAAAAACTGTTAAAGGCACATCCAGAGGACATTTGCTATACAGACTCTCAATGTTGGTTAAGGGGTTCCCAGTTACTAAGGGGCACCCTCTTCACTTTTTGCACCCACCTGCTAAGGGCGCATCAGCTGTTGGATAAGGGGCACCCCTTTCTTCTTCGTTTGAATTTATTTTTGGCGGGAAATTGGTTCTTGAAAACCCGAGAATTTGCAATGAAATTTTCAACGAGTTTGAAGGAGATTAAACAGTTGGAAATTGAATCAAATATCCTGTTTTGACTGAATAGGGTTGGTATTGTCGTCAGAATCGTCTAACTTTGGCTACAATCACGCATGGGTGAAAACATGGGAGTACGTGTAGGTGGGATATTCTCCATTAAACCGAAGAAGATTTGGTGAGATTTTCTTGCCGTATTTGTTTGATATCGAGCTGTCACGGTCAACAGAAGGTGGTAATTGCTTCAGGTTTGATAATGGTGAGATGATTCTTCGGTTGGAACAAAACAGGGAAAGAATATTTGATCGAGATATTTTTGGGAAGTTGGCACAAGTATGAGTGTTTACTGAGCGTGTTGGAAGACTCGAGCTAGAATTTGGAGCGTGACTAAGTTAAAAAGGGAGAATTTACTAACTGCAGACGCGTGAGAAAGAAATGAACGGAAAGAAAATTTCGTAACATGCATCAAAGTAAATAGAGAATATTTAGAGTTATTACGTGTGATTTCTCAGCCCTGTTGAGTTTAAATAAACTTTTCAGGTTTAGAGTAGAGGATATCGAGAGTTGGGGAGGCTATAGAGCTCAAGAGGAGAAGTTGCAGAAACTTCTCTGCTGCTGCAGAGAGGTTGAAGACGAAGAACACAGACGACTCAGTAGGACTGTCGTTTTAGAACTGTCGATGTTCATTTCATGAACGACATTTTCGAAATATAGTTCTCTGTAACAAAAGCTTAAGCTATAACGGTCAGTTTGTAGCGGCCATTAACCGTTGCAAATTTCTGGTTTATATTGTTTTCTCTTCTTTTCTTCATTGTAAGCACCATTTGAGCTATAAAAAAATATTTTGAGTGTGTTTACAATATGAGTAGCTAAACCCCTACACTGGGTCGACGGAGGAAGCCGAACTTTAGACATGGGTTAATTTATTTATTTTTCTATATGACTTTTGCACTTAATTTAGTTGATTTATGATTCGATAAAATTAGTTGTGATTCAATTAGATAGGTTATGCTTTGTTTAGATAATCTATGCTTAGGGGATACAATTAATATTTTGAGAATCTACTTTGGCAAAATAAGAGTCCGTGTTTTTATTCCTTGAGCTATAATTAGTGAAGAATAAATAATTGCATCTATTGATATGAATTCGGTGAAATCCTAAGCCCAATGAATCTCTCTTCTATTTATTATTTTATTTAAACCTTTTAATTTAATCTTAACAACATCCGAGAGAACGAATCTTTAATTACTACTACGAAAACTCAAGAAAAACCTTTAATAAGGTACCCGCTAAAATTTCAGTTCATATGTTCAGTTGCGTTTGTGTTATTCGAGGATGGTCTCGGTGGTCATGGGGGTAATATATTGGCAGAACTGTCACAGAGAGGTAGTATAATCGAAATTACTATTATGCTTTTGTACCTGAGAATGGTTGCAAGTGAGAAGACTTATCAACAGAACTATAAACTGCCTCATATGGGAATCGAAGAGTGGATGGTTGTGATCAGAAAATTCGTAAAGAAGTATGAGGTAGAGAAAGTACAAGAATGGTTTGGTAAAAGGAATGATTATATTGTGTAGAGTTTTCCTGGAGTATTGAATGTTGGTATCCTTATTGTAAGTATGTGGATACTACCTGCGATGAAGGACCTCAAACAACTCCTTAAATCTAATTGGCGAGTCAATTTGTTGCATATTCAAAATGGCATTAAGGTAACATATATAGGCGGGGTAGTATAAGCACATAGAAACTCTGCCTAGGTTAATCTTTTTATTCTGGAATTTTGCTGTGATCGATTAAGAGATTGGGAATGTCCAGCGATAGGCTATATCCGATTCAATTTATATAGGACGATAAGGGAATACAACTTATGCTCACTGAAGTTTCTGATTACACTTTCCCCATATCATCCACATATGTGTCGAGGATATACAAATCTTTAAGGTGGGAATTCATACTGTTTTCTACATATTCATGTAGTGCAAATTTTTTTTTAAGAATTCTTGTAAGCGTGGTGGGAATTCATATTGAAATTGATAAAACCCACTTCCCAATTGCATTGAGGTCGATGAACCATTTGAAGTGGAAGTTCAAATATGTTAGAGCATTGCTTGGTTGAACCCACTAAGCGTTGGTATGTCAAGGTTGGTTGTCATATTTTAGTATCAAAACTCATAAGTCGCTTGATTAGATTACTAGAGTCAATTTTGTTAGGCTAGACTAGGAAGTCTAGAAATATTGAGACATACAAGTATTACACTGAAGACTTGAAGATTCCGAAGACGTATCGACAACAACGCTAACATCATCCTTCCACTTGACGTTAGTAATACATGACTTGACTTGACTTGTTTTCATTTCTATATCGTAAGCTTTCTAGTCATTTCTAATTGAAAATAGAACATGCAAAGTTATATATATGAAACTCTAGTATAATAGACTTGATCATCATATTGTGATCAAAGTTTTAAGGAACAATATATAAATAGTGATAAATACTTTGTATTGGTATTTTGTTTTATATAGTGTAATGCTTATCTTTTGGACTTCGTAATTACGACATCGACATAATATTTGTAACTTGTTACCAGATTGTGTAGTGAACATATGTTTTATTTCATACCTAGAATACTATGTTTAATTACATGAGTTTAAGGAAGTAGACGTACGAACTTGTTTCGTAATCAAAAGGAAATCAAAATGATTTATGGTCTCGGTTTTCATTGAAGATCTTAAGTATGGACTAAACCTAACCTATAGATGGAATGAAGGTAGAACTAGTCCTAGCTTATGTTGGGAGTCAAGGAAGAACCGACCCTACCTATATTGGGAGTCAAGGTAGAACTGATCCTAACTTGATTTAGGTATCATGGTAGAACCAGTTCCAATAGGAAAAACCGGTTTCTACAAGTAACGGGTTTGTGTGATTTTAGAGATTAGGTTTGTAAAATAGGAAAGTACAAGATGTCGACATAGTGAATAATTTTGAACATGTGCTGAAATCTTATTCCTTAATTGTTCAAAGATATTCCTCGATATTCAAGGTGAGATCCCAAACCGAAATGGTAGAGAACCTTTTTGAGAATTTCGAAGTTAATATGTTCTGTTTTACCAGCGATCAAAACATATCCCTGGAAATATATATTAGTTAAGTGTTAGATAATATTGAGTTGTCCATGAAGATTTAGGTTATACAGTTGGATATTGGTTGGAATTTATAAATAAGAATTTATGTGCTTTATTGCATTTCTTGAGAACATCTTCGGTTATGGAAATCCTTGGTGTCCAAACTACCTTGGTATATCAATAGTGAAGTTTGTTCTTCTTACAAACTCATCCTGATCCAGGTGTTGATGGTGGATTTTCGACAAAGGCTGAAATCATAAAATCATGATCTTGCATATTTCTGACACGGCTTCAGACACATATGTGAAACTCATATTTTAGGATTCAGACGTGAAAGCTCATGTCATAATCTCTGACTGAGCGTATATCCTCTCAGAGTCGACATGAATATGTGATTCTTAAGTCCACTCAACTGAGCTTTCGACACTTCGCACATTTCATCAACACTTTTGTATAGAATCAAAATGATTGGATGGCTCCTAGATGTATTAACCACTAGTATATAGCAGTAACGTCTTCAGGATGTCGCAATGTTCCCTGACTTAATTTACAGAATAAACATTCAAACTGAGTATGACGCTTCAACAAGCCCATACTTCGATTTTCAAATAATTATAATGCTCCTAGACAGCTTGCTTGCTAGAATAGAGCCATCAATTAATGATTTCTAGTCACAAAATTCATCAATTGAACTCCTAAAAAACATTATATGTTCTTTATAATATTTCATTACTTCAATTCATGGATTTTCCTAGAAGAATTCCATGGGTTAGTGATAAATCAACGTACGGGCATCTGGACCACTACCGAGTAAGCCCCGACAAAATGGTGCGAGCGTACTTAACAATAATGCATGAACGAGCACCAAAAAGCACGAACAAGCATTCAAAAATATGGACGAACGAACAAAACTCTTAGTTTCTCCAAATTTCCCCACACGATGAAAAATAATATAAAATAGCGAAAAGTGCACATGACCGGGCCTACTAGACGGTCGGACATGCCCTAGCCATCACCGGTCCCACACTTCTCTAACTCTTTATTTTATTATTATTTTTTCTCTCATCTCATGAAACTCCCTCGTTTGAGCAAAAAAGCCTAATTTTTCCATATTTCACCAATACTGCTCGAACTACCAAAAAAGCCAAAAAATCAAATGGTCACATGACCGACTAGGCTTCTCATGAAAAATATTAAAATATTATTATTTTAATATTATTAAAGTATTGATCGCACGAGCAAAGTTCTACTTGCTCATTTAAGCAAAATTGAGAGTTTCAGTCAAGATCGAACTCTTATAAAAATCCAAAATATTGCTCAAACGCACGTTAGAAAATATCAAAACTCTTAGAATTGAGCCACGAACAATATCGTGACACGGGCATGCCACCTTGACCGACCAAGGTCGTCCCTTTGGCTTGCATGGAGCCGGTCCCACACATCTTCAGAATTTTGACCTAATATGCTCTTCTACAATTCATATTAGATTCAAACTCTTTCCAAACAACTTGGAATTTGATCAAACAACCATTATTTGGTCCCACGACCACCAAGGGATAGTTCCATACCATTTTCTTCGGTCCCTCGTCTTTCCATAATTAGGTTTTATTACCTAATGCTCAGATGAGCACTATTTTAATAAATGATTAAACCAGCATTTAATCATTCTTTCACCAACTGGTCTGCAAAGGACTTTGGTGTTTGCTCATTCGAGCATCTGAGTGTTACATGGTTGGTCCATCCCATGTAGTCGGTCCCTCTCACTTATTGATTTTCAGTAAATTATCAATTGATCAGCGATCGATCATAATTAGGGTTTCAAATCAAATGCTCCGCAAAGCATAATTCTGAACAGGTTAAAACACCAATATTTTTATGTTGATCTAGCAATCAACATTCTAATTAATTATATTCGGTCTAGCTATCAATATTTTAAATTAATAATTTATTTGGATCTGCTACCAATAATCATTAAACGGGCGATATTTTCTCAAACTATCAATATTTCATCAGACGAGCAATATTTGCTCAAACTAGCAATATTGATTCAACTATCAATATTTAATTCCTCAAACGAGTAATATTTACTCAGATGAGCAATATTTTCTTAGGAAATCAATATTGATTCAACTATCAATATTCATCATTCCATCAAATGAGCAATATTTGCTCAGACGAGATTAATAATATTGATTCAACTATCAATATTTAACAATTTATCAAATGAGCAATATTTGCTCAGACGAGAAACATTTGCTCATGTTGATTCAACTATTAACATGGTGCATTTGTCTCAATAGATATACTTAATCCATAAATCATATAGCATTCGTCAATCATGCTCGACTCATCAATAGTAAGACTCATCGTCTAATCAAGTCAATAATTGACTAATTAAATACACGTTTGCCTTGCAGATTCCACAATCATGAGACATCAATCATGTCACATGGGGGATATTTACTAGGGTTTTGGTCTGGTGGCCTACGGCACATGTGTTCACCCACGATGAGAGATGTGAGTAAGTCGTGCAAGGAGTTGAGGGAGTTAGTGATGAGTGCCAAATATTGCATATTCATACACCTTTTTATTGGCACTTAACTCATCTTTCGCGCGTTATTTTCATATTTTATCCCAAATTCTGTATATTTACTGTTTTCAAGAATAAATATTTGTACTAATTAATTTTGTGTTTTTAGGTAGTAAATAAAGCTTGGATGAATTGAGAAGCCAAAAGAACAGAAAGTTGGAGGCTAGCGTCTTTGGAAGAGTTGCAACCCGCTTGCGCATCAGTGGCAACATGTTTACAAATACATGGGTTTAAACTACCCATGATTTAAGACCCAAGCCCGTCTCCATCTTGAGCCATCGGATTTGATATAACCAATGTGCATCCAACGGCATCTCCGATCAATGCATCAACTCTCGCTGCTCCCGTCTCACACCCTAGCAGCCCATCTTATCCTCCCAAATCGCACAAAAGACCCAACAAATCCGTTTTCCTTGTCCCCAAAAGAGCCACCTCCCCTTCAATCACTCAATCAATTAAGGAAAATTAGAATTATATTCTAATTAAAATAAAAATAAAAAGCAAGCATAAATTAAGGAGAAGATTGAAGTTTTGAATTGGTGTCTCTCTTTCATTTTCGAATCCAAGGAAGGTTGTGTATAAATAGAGGGTGTTGTTGTGTTGAAGAGGCATCCAAGAATAGCTTTTTCATACTAGTTTCTTAATTTCAGTTGTGTTATAATGTTATTCATGTTCTAGTTTCATTTGCTAGGGTTTAGATGAAGCCGTAACTTATTGTTATGTATTCATATCTTATATATTGTTCCTGAAAGTTTAGAATTGTTTAAAGATATAATTTAATCCAAGTTTGTCAACATCTTGCTCTCACAATGTATGCCATGTATCCATTGTAGTTAGAATATCTCTATGTTGATTATGCTGCAACTCATGCTTAACCAAATATTGATCCTCAGATTAGTTGTGCTTTAATTAGACAGTTAATGCTTTGGAGAAATACTTTCGTTGTGATTAAATTATCCATTAGAGAAACACCTTAGATACACGGTAGACTTGAATCTGCTGTAAGGACAAGAATAATATTACAAGTTGAATGCATATCATAGGTTATTGGTGGATTTGAATACCCTAGTATCCATATTCTCAGTATATACACCTTGAGTTAATTGCATATTTTAATTCAAATTACTTTCTGTTTAAGTCTTTGCCAATATCTCGTCGTATTGACAAAATCAAACCCCTTTTGGTTACTCTCTAAATCAGTTCTTAGTAAGGATTTAGAATCAACTTCTACACTCTCCAAGTCTCTGTGGTTCGACCTGTGCTTGCCCTGTGTTGCTTGTCGACACTGTGCACTTGCAGTATACATAGTTGTAGGTATCTTTCTAAGCCTACCAGTTAGCAAAGCAGTGGATGGACAATCAACCAAGTCTCCGCACGACGTGGAACTGGTTTAACCACGATTTCCCACTCTTTCACTCGAACACCCGTCACACTTACTGGAGATCAATGTGTCTATATTTCAATATAAATAAGTTTTTCTGAATTTATGAGGACAATCACAGATATACGGGAATTAACACAAGAATTCTCATCTGAACAATCACTTTCAACAGAGCAGAAATCAAACTTATTTGAACCCAGCAGTTCATCAATTTGCAGACACCTACAATACATTCACAATCCTTTGATCATCATTGATCTCACACATACTTCTCAGCTTTTCTCCTAAAGATGGACCCATCCTCTCTTGTGGCTGTATTGACTATGGAACGACCATTTTCTTGGTTTAGGCCTCAAAGCACTCCCGTATAGTGCATCTGTTTGAAAAGGGTTAAAGCAATTTGCTCATTTGAGGAATCGACCCTCGTCTCATCACTTTTCCTAAAAAATTGGTAAATCGTTTTCTCCCATTAATAGATTGGAGACCATGGTGGGAGATTAATCTCTTGGTTGCAAATCAAACCCTCATAAAGATGGTTTATCTTAGATATGGTTCAGTTACCAACCCGAGTTCAACACCCAATACTAATATTGCAAGTTCTAATGGTACTGCCACTGCTAGTACTACTCCTCTCAACGTTGCATCCTCAAGTGCTACCACTAACACCATTCCTCTGGCCAACAATGTCACTACTCCTCTTCCCAGTGCCGGTGCTCCAGTAAACACCCATGTTAATAAATCAAGCGATGGTACTAACACCATCAATAATCCTCTCTTCGGCCGGTCTCCTAAACAAGTTAGAGAAAATCCGCCTAACATAGATGATCTTATGAAGGTTCAGGAAGTTCTCACCAGAAACCAGACTGACATGGCTGTAGCACAGAAAGATTTATGTACTTATTTCAAAACTCTCACTGACAAGATGTCGTCTGAGCAAACTCAGAATTAACGCCGATTGGAGAAAGGAAAATCTAAGGAAACATCCTCGACTGTTGATCTTGAAATCTTACTAATTTATGTCGTATAAGATGATGAAGTCCGCAAGGATGCAGATAACCCACCAGCAAAGCAACTTGCAAGTTTTATCACTCGTGAAGATCTGGAGCGCGTTTTGGAGGATCGAGGAAAAGACAAGACATCATTTGTCCACCGTCACCAACCTCCGTATCCTGCTGCCACACAAATAATTCCTCTTCCTAAAGGCTACACTTCTCCAACATTCACACTCTATAATGGGACAGGCAATGCTCGATAACATGTTTCTCGATTTTTGGAGTCATTGGGTGAGCATGAACACAGTCATGTTGTTCGTCCGTAGAAATTTTTAAAGTCTCTGACAGGCAGAGCATACACCCGGTACAATAACATCGCACCAGGAAGCACTGCCATTCGGGGAGAGATGATTAATTCTTTCTACAGAAAATACTTCTTTGTTCAATAATTATTTTTGCTTTAAGTACGTTCATAATTATTCTTGACGAATGACAAAATATGATCATGTGAAAATCGCCTTGTAACATCTTACATGATTTGTGTGAAACAGTCATTTGATGTAGACTCGGAATGTTTCGTATTGATCATTCAATCACTTGAAAATTGCTTATAAGCTAATAGTTTGTGTGAGATAACTATTGTTGTATTCTAAGAATGTTTCAATGATTAAAATAGGAGTTTAGAACAATTAATCATTGTCTGGATATAATACAGTATGCATACCCGTATGCAAATTGTTGTAAGAATGATTCAGGTCCGGGAACCAAGTATGCATACCCGTATGCGAACGGTTTTAACTGTCAAAGTCCAGGAACTTAGTTTGCGTACCCGTTTGCAAACTGTTTCACCTGATTTTGGTCTGGAATGATAGTATGCGTACCCATTTGCGAACTATCGAAAAGATCAAGTCTGAAACTTAAGTTTGATACCCGTTTGCAAACTTATGTGATTAAGTTCTAAAATCGTTTAAGTATGATTTCATACTCATGAACAAATACATTTATATATCATGGAATGCAATCCTTGCAAACCGTGGCTAAAATGTTCATGAACTGATTCTTTTGAATCAATTCAATTTTGCTTCAATTGTGTCTTGTATACTTTTATAAGAATATAAACAATTGAACAACTATATGAGTAACATAATTAGATTCATTTGATTATCATTTGATCTAGAAGTGTTAAGATGAACATGGTTAATACAAAAGTGTTCATATGGCTAACTTCGGTTAAGTTTTATTAAGCCAACTCAATATACACGTTTAGGTACGGTTGCCTATATTTAAATGAAGGTATATTTCATTTGTGTGTAACAAGCTAAGACCGTCTAACGGTGCAGACTTAGTTTGAATATTAAATCAGGTTTTTCATGTAATAGAGAATATTGATTACTTTGTCTCAAAGTTAACAAACCCTGATTTGGAGCCTATATAAGGGAGAACTCTAGCAACTGGGAAACCTAATCCCCACACCTCCTGTGTGATACTAGTTACGAGTAGAGTCAATTCTCCTTTAACCTAGGTTTTTCCTAAAACCATTATAGGTTAACGAATTAAAGACTTCATGGGGATTCTAAAGCCAGACTCAACTATTTTCTTGGTGGTTGTGTGTTCTGATCTTACTTTTTCTATCGTATTGAGTATTATCTTCTCTAAGATTTTTTCGAGATTTATCTCCGATAGGTAAGATATAAAAAGTAATCACAAAGCTCTTCGTCTTATTCTTTGTGATTCCACAATAACTTGTTCTACTACCATATAGTTAAGTTATTATGAGGTGACTGATATTTCTAGGCTGTTCTTCGGGAATATAAGACAGGATTATCAATTGATTCTTGTTCACCTTGATTTATCAAAAGACAGAACAAAAAATTCGTAGGTATTTCTATGGGAGACAGATTTATCTATCAGAATAAACTTTTCTATGGGAGACATATTTGTTTATAAAGTCTTCGACTTTGGGTTGTAGCAACTCTTAGTTGTGGGTGAGATCATCTAAGGGAATCAAGTGCGTAAAGACCTACTGGGATTTAAATATGTAAGGAATGCGGGTGTACCTTAATCAATATGAGATTGGTTAAGGATCAACTACATTACAGTCCGAAGTTAACTTGTAGTAGGCTAGAGTCTGTAGCGGCTTAATACAATGTGGTGTTCAAATCTGGACTACGTCCCGGGGTTTTTATGTATTTGGGGTTTCCTCGTTAACAAAACTTCTGGTGTCTATGTTATTTCTTTTCTGCATTATATTTGTTTATATAATTGAAATATCACAGGTTGTGTGTAGTTCAATCAATTGGTAAATCCAACCTTTGGTTGTTGATTGAAATTGATTGACACATGAACTTTGGTCTTTGGTACTGTTCAAGTTGTTTCTCATAATAATCAGGCTCACGGATTCCTATATGTTTGATTTGCTGATTACATTGAGAAACAGAGATATAACTCTTGTATATATTTTCCTTGATTGGGTATGACTGTCTAGTTGATTCTCTTGGAATTATATTGGAGTTAGTCCATACAGATTGCCTAACGAAATATGGGGTGTGGTTGTAAGACCCCCGTTTGTTCAACTACAACAACGGTATAATATATTTTCCCCCTTAGTCAATGTTGTACTCTTTCGTTAGATATAACGTTTAAGCACAATTGTCCTTTCATTAGTGATTGCAAATCACTTGTTTACTCCATATATTTCTCCTCCTTTTTGTCACAAAATGACAAAGGTTCAAGCAAATAAAGGACAAACCGAATAATCTTACAAATCCATAAGACTTGTAAACAACCTACAAGTGTTAAGAATGAAGGTTTCACATACCACTTTAGATAACCAATATTAAAACCGAAACTAAAAGTAATTTAGTTTTAATATGTTATCAAGGAAATAATTGCCCGAAGCAATTTTCCTAATAGTTTAACAAATCGACTAAGAAACTTAATTCCCTTGTTAAACTGATTGTAAATATACAATCGCTTATTTCGATAAGACCAAAATAAAGATTATAATTAACTTTACTTCTATCATCTGACTCTAATCATTCAGAAAATAACTTAGACCTTTTTCTTTAAACAAGACAAACATTAGGTTAGTTAACCAGTTTTCTTGTCAAGGCATTCGATTAGACTTGAAAAACCGAATCCTCCAATTTGATAAGTCTAACTAAGATTAAAATTAATTTAGTTTCTCTTATCCTGAATCGATTTGGACTAAACAAATGACCTCGTATTTTGTTAAGCCATAAACAATATAGACAAACCAAAATAAATTGACTTGCACAATTATTTTCTTAACCAAAAGCAATTGAAACAAACATAGACATTATAACACCGCAATTGCACCGAATTTCGTTAAGCAAAAACACTTGATACCTAACAATAAAGAAGATACCAAACAATAAGCCAAAACAAATTGACAGAGTTTTTCTTAACTAGAAACAATTGAATCACACACACACACACACACACACACACACACACACATACATACATACACAATAATGGAACATATCATTTGTACCGAAATTTTGTTAAGCAAAAGAAAAATATATGCAATATAAACAGGCTTTTCTTAAACATGAAAACGATTAACTAACAAATTCGTTACCTCAGATTCAGCAGCCTCTTCTCCCCACAAAGATATATCATTAAACGCAAGTTCAAATAAGAACTCTCGCCTAGTGTGCTGTTATCCTCCCACAAGAACAAAAGAAGAACAACAAAAGCAACCTTTACCAGAGAAATATTGAATCGATTTTAACTTATGCGTGCCAATAACAAAAGTTGAAAACCCGAAACACATATGTTATGTTAAACACAACTCATGTAAACATAAATTGATTGAACATATTGTGATTTTTCACATATGAGTTTCAGTCGGAATATATGATGATCCTTTGGTAAATCCTACCAACATGGGATAGAAATTAATCCCACTAAATCAAAAAGCCACACAAACCATAAGGGTCACATCATATGAGATCGAATATTAAGTTTAATGAAAAACGAAATCAGACATCCCATAAACCGAATACACATAGCAAATTAATTCACATGCTATGCAATCGGTGACTATCACAAGAAAAATTATAAAGAAATAATTTTATTCATATATAATGATAGTTTTATTCGAAATAGACCTTATACAATAATCAAAACATTGATGTCTATTTTCTGGATCAGATCTTTGCACAGTCTTTTTCAAAGATCATCTTCAATATCCTCAAATTTCTCAGGATCTTCATCAACTACATCACGACTTATTTCCCGGATTCTACATACAGTACCTTGATTGTGTTCACAGGACAAAGCATTAACCTTTTAATTAATATTCTGAGCATACTCCCTATTTGTAGGATCAGAATATCGCAACATCAATACCTTTGCAAAATCTTTATACAACACACTGCGAAGACATCGCAGATTGGTTACAGAAATGACATGACAGATGACGATAGCCTAAACACGAGAAAGATGTGAAGGCCTAGCGAGATTTAGGAATGTTGAGAAATTTAATATTTGTATACTTGCGTGAATATCGCAAGCCAGATCCGAAAATAAAGGACAGCTTAGCTGTCATCCACTATGTAATATCCTATAAAATGAGTCGAATAGGCTTAAGAAGGGGGGATATCTTTTTAGAGTGGAGAGAAAGTTTTGAGGAGAGATAAAGTCTAGAACAATGGTTGTATTCTTGATTTCATTTCCTTCTTGTAAAATTTCTAAACTCAATTAATAAAAAGTGTGATTGTGGATCGTAAAGATGTGTTGATTATTATGAATTCTTGTGAGGGATGTATTGTAGGAATTCCTGCAACTACATAATGGCGCTAGAAACTGGGACGGTCATACAAAATTAAAGATTGTTATTAAGGATGTTCAAATCAAGAAAATGATGAAACAAATCGATAAATCAGTTAAGGAAAAGAAAATTAAAATCAAGGAATGCAACAGAAGGTTGGAGTGTAGTTTAATCACAAAAACAATGATTACTGAATTCCATGAAAACATCAGAGGGAGAATACATAAACGAGATTTTGAAGGAAAGAAAATCATGACGATGGAGAAGGTATCACCCTTGAAAGATTGGGAAAAATAGAAAATTACATTCACAACAGCAGAGATACCAAGAGAAAATTTGAGCCACACATCTCCTTTGGTAATCACAATAACCACACGAAAAGAAAAGGGGAAATCAGCAAAAACTATGGAAGAATGGACGGTAAACAGAACTTTGGTGGACACAGGGAGTTCGGCGGATATAATGTTTTACCATGCATAAAAAGGAATGGGATACAAATATGAAGAAATGTCTCCTTCAACATATCATATTCATGGCTTTGGAAAATCTGCAACAAAATTGAAAAGGGAAATAGTGATGCGAATTTTACTAGGAGAGATTGAAACACAAGTGACGCTATGTGTGGTGGATATGGAATCGCCATAAAACATGTTGTTGGGAAAGCCATGGATACACGCAATTAAAGCTGTAGCGTCGACATTGCATCAATGCATTAAATTTCCTATGCCGAATGGGATTGGTGAAATTAGAGGGGATGCTGATAAAGCGAAATTATGTTATCAAATTGAAGTGAATCAGTATGAAGGACGTGTAAAGAAGCGAAAAAGTCGAAGAAAAATGGGGAAAGAGGCAAAGAAAGAAGAAGAATTTATAATTTATATGATATGAGAAGAGGAAGGAAAAAGAATACCCATCGAAATTTCGGAAGAAGGAAATGAACTTGCGAAGGTGATAAAAGAACCAACACCTATGGGAGAACCTAAGGCCAGTTACACCGCGGCGGAACCAACAAAGGAAGTGAATGTTGGAACCAAAGAATAACCCAAAATACTAAAAATTAGGACTAAGATGGAGGCAGATGAAGAAGAAAGAACTATTAGTTTGTTGCGAAAATATAAAGATATTTTCACATGGAACATGGAAGAGATGCCTAGAATAGATCCGTCTGTGGCGTGTCATAGGTTGGAGATTGACAAAAATGCAATTCCATTCAAACAAAGAATCAGAAAAATCATAACAACATATCATTCCCAAATAGAAGAAGAGTTGCAGAAGATGCTTGATGCAGGAATCATAAGAAAAGCTAAATATCCGGAGTGTATAGCAAACATGGTTGTGGTCCCAAAGAAGAATAAGGGGATAAGAATTTGTATAGACTTTACTGATCTAAACAAAGCTTGTCCGAAAGACAATTTTCCGTTTCTAGATATTCCACAAATGGTTGAATCAGCAACGGGAAATGATAGAATATCTTCTTTAGACATGTACAAAGGCAATAATCAAATCCCTCTCGCTGAAGAAGATCAAGAACATATTGTTTTTATCGCTCCAAGGGGGTTATACTGTTATATAAAAATGTCATTTGGTTTGCGAAATGCTGGAGCAACATACCAAAGGATGGTAGAGAAAATGTTCGCGAAGTGGATACACAAAACATTAGAGGTGTATATAGATGACATGTTAGTAAAAAGTAAAGAAGCAAAAGATCATGTCCAAGATCTGAAGGAAATTTTTGAACAGATGCGGCAATTTAACTTCAAAGTAAATCCAGAGAAGCGTATCTTTGGGGTTGCATCAGGAAATTTTTTAAGCTACATTGTATCAAAAGAAGGAATACAAGTTGATCCAGAGAAAGTGCAAGCAATTCATGACATGCCAACACCAGCGACGGTAAAAGATGTACAGAAGTTAAACAGACTCTTAACTTCGCTAGGAAGGTTCATTTCACGATCATCAGACAAATATGAACATTTTTTTCAACATACTCAAAAAGGGGACGAAGTTTAGATGGAATGATGAATGCGAGAAAGCTTTTCAAGGAATAAAAGAACATCTGATGAATATATCTATTTTGCAAAAGGCAGAACCAGGAGAAGAATTATTAATCTATCTTGCGACAACTTCGCATGCATTAATTGTTGTGTTATTACGAGTAGATGCAGGAGTTGAGAGACCGATTTATTACATCAGGAAAACCTTCAATGCCGCAGAGAAAAATTATTCAAAAATTGAAAAACTAATTTTGGCATTAGTTTATGCAACATTTAAACTTCGCATATATTTTCAGGCACATAAAATAAGGGTGTTGACAAAGGTATCAATTGAGTCAGTAATGAAGAATTAGAAAAGGTCAAGAAGGGTTGAGAGATGGAATGCACAAGTAGGACATTTCGAAATCAAATATGAAATATTATCTTCACCCAAATCATAAGTTATCGCAGACTTCTTAGCAGAATTTCCTCTAGAAGATGATGAAGTTGTGGAAGAAATGATGGATGTGGAAGAAGAACATGGAAATCCAAGAGATCTCTTAACATAGCCAAATATATGGGAAGTATTGGTGGATGGATCGTCAAATGGGGAAGGTAACGGAGTTGGAATTGTTTTGATTTTGCCATAGGGCACCAAAATGGCTTTTTCCTTCAGATTGGAATTTACATCCACCAATAATGAAACAGAATATGAAGCTGTGATACATTCCCTGAAATTCGCAATAGAAATGAAGTTGGAAAATGTGAGAATCACCAGTGATTCGCAGCTAGTCATTCGTCAAATAAAAGGAGAATATACTACAAATGAACCATCCGTGAAGATATGCAAGAAACTTGTTGAAAAATTGTCAGCGAAAATCCCGAAAATAAAATGGAGACATATATCAAGACAAGATAACAGGCTCGCAGATGCTTTTGCTTTTATCTCAAGCATGATGACAGACCCAACTGCGAGATGCAAAAATATACAGACACTTCTATCACCATTAATCGATAAATAAGAAGAAGAAGAGGTAGACGTAATAATAATAGAAGATGGAGAAGAAGAACAAGTACCCAATATCGAAGATTGTAGAGCAGAACTTCATGCATATCTGATGAAAGGAGAAACCCCAAGAAATAGATTGGAGGCACACAAGTTAAAGAGCCGTGCGAAAAATTATGAACTAAGAGATGGGGTATTGTATCGAAGATCCTTTAATAGACCATCACTCAGATGTTTGACACAAAAAGAGGGAAAAGAGGTGTTAAAAGCATTACATTGTGGGGATGCTTGCAATCATAGTGGCGGAAGATCTTTGGCATACAGAGCGAAAATGCAAGGTTATTACTGGCCATATATGCATGAAGATGCGAAACAAGTATTAAGACGTTGTGAAGATTGTCAGCTGCACGGAAAGAAAATACATGCACCTGGAGCACCATTAACATCTTCAACAAGTGTATGGCCTTTTGGGAAATGGGGTTTAAACATTGTAGGACCGTTTTTACCAGGATCTGGACAAAGAAGATATCTAATTGTCGCTACAGGTCATTTAAAAAAATGGGCAGAAGTAAAGGCAGTACAACATATTCGCGACAGAGATATTTTTACATTCATATTTGAAAACATCATTTGCTGATTTGGAATTCCCGCACAATTGGTATCTGATAATAGGAAACAGTTTGAAGGGCAGAACATAGAAATGTTACTCAATGTATTTAAGATAAAATATGGGAAATCAACCCCTCTATACCACATGCCAATGGACATGCAAAAGCAACAAATAAGACAATTGTAGATATATTAAAGAAGAAGTTAGAAGGACATAACATACCATGGTGTGAACAGGTGCATAATGCAGTATGGGATTACAACACAACTAGGCGAGAATCTACTGGAATGTCACCTTTCTGTTTAACATATGGAGTTGAGGCCGCGCTACCAACAAAAGTTATTATTCCCACAACAAAGAGAGAGGCTTGGGAGAAAAATCTTAGTGCGGGTATGATTTTAACCAAGCTAGATGAATTAGAAGAAAATAGAGAAAGGGATTTACATCATATGGAAAACTACCAGCGAAGATTATCCCGAGAATATAATAAACGTGTTAAAACACGCGAGTTTCAACCAGGTGACTTGGTGCTGCGAGAAACACCAATATATCAGCGAGAAAATGGTGGAAAACTAGCAAAAAAATGGGATGGGCCTTACATCATTAAGGAGATAGTCGGAACAGGGGCATATAGATTGATGGATTCTGAGGGTAAAATGTGGGTCATAGACTTGATAGACCGTGGAACAGATTATACTTAAAGAGATATTACCCATAAAAGGTTTTGGAAAAGAGTAGACTGCGAAATGATGTATGATTGAAACAAAATGAATCTATGTGAAAATCTTATGAAAGAATAATTGCGAGATTATACATATCCAAAACAAAGAAAAAATATGTGAAAATTTCGCACAGATAATCACAAGAGACAATCAAAGATCAACGACATACTAGAAAGGGGCGAACCTACTATGGAGTACACCCTAGTTCGCGAAATCAAAATTTTGCAAAAGGCAAATGTAAGACCTAAAGTACGTCATAGAAGGAGGTACATGTTGCATGGCTCAGCGAAAAGGTTACACCGCCCCTAGAACCTAAGTCATGAAGATTTGGGGTCAATAAAGCCCATCCAAGAGAGGCGCCTTGGATTCTCAGCTTAAGCATATGACTTAGGTTGGGCGACTAAGGTGAGAAGGTCTCTCCTAAGGAGTGTAGAATCTGATCAAGGCGCCGAGGTACACGGTTGAGCCAAGAGTGTCTAGGGCGTCTGGAACGTACCTGGCCATTCTTGGCAAGTCTTGACTTATGATGCACTTGGACCGAAGAAAACCCCACTTAGGGTGCAGTCTCGTAACCTTAAGCCATATAGGCAAAAGGGATAAGAGGCTGCGAAAACAACTAGTTGTTGTAAAGACTGGATGGGATGAGCCAACCTTGTATGGTAGAGGTACGTCTCCTTGAAGGGGCAACCAGGGGGGAAGATAAGGGCGGCAACCTCCATTAGGGAGATGATAAGTGTCTTGAGACGCAAATGCATGAGGCTTTTTACTCATGGGAGTATCAAGGCTTGTCATATTTGTGCGAAAATCCTGAAGAGGCAATAATACAAAAGAGAAAGATAAGGCGAGATCAATGGGTCAATACATGAAAGTGTAAAGACATCCTGCGATTTCGTCGCATGACGACAATGTCATGGGGCTCTATCTTCGCAAGAATATTTATGCATGTCATATTGTCGCAACAAAAATGATAAGAAAAAAAAAGTTAAGGCAAGATCAAGGGGTTTTTGCATGAAAGTGCAAACACGTCCTGCGATTTTTTCGCAATAACAAAAGGTGGCGAAATAAAACCTTTAACAAGGAAGGCAAAATAAGACCACATGATGCAACAGAAAATTTATAAGCATTAACTATTAGTTATGCAGGTCATTCATCGCAGGAAAGATAATGAGAGGCAGTATGGGAATTATTAAACAATAAGCATTATCTTCTCGCCAGCAAGCACAATAATAAAAAAAGTAAATTCATTTTAAAGTTGACTGAAGTACATCATTTGCAGGAAGTTACGAAAATGAAACAACTGAAAGAAGTAAAATTACATAAGAAATCCAAGCTTCAATGTTAGTTTCGCCATGAGAAGATGAAATATTTTCATCAATTTTCTCGCCAGAAGGAGATAATGGATGCTCTTCGCCAATTTTTTCACTTTCGCTATCTTTCTCACTTTCTCTAGTCTTCCCTTCATTCTGGTTTACTCTAGTCTCTTCTTCATTTGGGTTATCATCAACAGTTGCTTCATTAGTGGGAATTTCTTCTTCATCTGCGAAATCTTCACCACTTTAATAATAATAATCACTATCAGGAGCATGAGGAACTTCATCGTCATATACTTCCAAAGGTTCGACAGATGTAGGAGGAAGAGATTTGGACATCAAGATATCATTCACAAGAACTTCAGCCCTGAGATGAACTTGGCGAAGGAATGCTTTCTGATGATTCCTACTTTGAATATCTTTGAAATAAGCAAGATAATCAAATCTTCTTTCTGCATGATCGCGAGAACGAGCAAGGGTAGAGGCAAGTAATGCATTCTCTTTGCGAATCTTTGTGAATTTAGACTCCAAAATAGAAATGGAAGAATGAAGATTTTTTTCAGATTCTGCGAAAACAAAGAAACTCAAAAAATTATTCAGGCGAAGGATTCGCGAGGAAGATATCATAAAAAATACTTAACAAAAAAAAGAGTTGAGGCAGTCAAATTTTATGACTACCTTTCTTTTACGAGATAAGATATTGGATTAAAGAAAAGCAACTATTCTCTAAGTGGTCCATTGCATCGTCAAATTTATCTCCAACTAAACCTTTCAGGCGAGATCGAAGATTCTTTTCTTTAGAAATGATAAAGTGTTTTCCTACGCAAGAGAAGTGTATGATTCTTCTAGCTTGGAGTATTGATCTTTAAGTTGACTTGCCTTTACACTTAAAGTTATTCTACCCTGAATAAGTTTGTCTCTCTCAGCAGTAGATGATTCTGTTACTTCCTTAAGTTTAGTTCTCAATGAGCAGAGAGATTGTTCTTGATCATTACATACTTTTTGGCAAGTGTTAAGTTGTTGCGAAGAGATCGCCACCTTATTTAAAAGAATTCACTTCTCTTGAGATAGGGTTTTATTCTCATCTGATAAAGTTTCCAACTCCAAATTAGCTTTAGTCAAAGAATAATAGAGATAAGATAATTCACTACTTAATAAGTTTTTATTCTGAATTGATTGCGTATTCTCCTTGGTAAGTGTAGGATCAGAATATCGCAACAACACCACACTTGCGAAATCTTCATCAACAACCTTGCGAAGACGTCGCAGAGTGATTTCAGAAATGACATAACAGATGACGACAGCATAAACATTAGAAAAGTGTGATGAGCTAGCGAAATTTTAGGATGTTTGTGAAATTAACATTTGTAAGCTTGCGAGATACCATAAATCAGATACGAAAATAAAGGTCAACTTAGCTGTCATCCACTATGTAATACCCTATATAAAGAGATGAATAGGTGTAAGAAGGGAAGAGATAATTTTTGGAGTGTTGAGAAAGTTTTGAGGAGAGAGAAAGTCCAAAATAGTGTTATATTCTTGATTTTATTTCCTTCTGGTAAAATTTCTAGATTCAATTAATAAAAAGTATTGTTATTGATCTTAAGTAATGTGTTGATTGTTATGAATTATTGTGAGGGATGTATTGTAGGATTTCCTGCAACTACATAATGGCGCTAGAAACAAGGATTAAAGGTTGAAAGTTGCTGAAAAAAACAAGATTAAAAGATTGTTATTGACACTATTCAAACCAAGAAAGTGATGGAACAAATCAGCAAACCAGTTAAGAAAAAGATAATTAAAATCAATGAAGATAACAAAAGGATGGAGTGTAGCATAATCACAAAAACAATGATTAATAAGTTTCATGAAAACATCAAAGGAAGAATACATAAACGAGATTTTGAAGGAAATAAGATTATGACGGTGGAAAAGGTATCACCCTTGAAGGATTGGGAAAAGAAGAAAATTACGTTCACAGCAGCAGAGATGCCAAGAGAAAATTTGAACCACACATCTCCTTTGGTGATAATAGTAACCACATGGAAAGAAAAGGGGAAATTCACAAAAAATATGGAAGAATGGGTGGTGAACAGAACTATGGTGGATACGAGAAGTTCGGTGGATATAATGTTTTATCATGCATATAAAAGAATGGGATACAAAGATGAAAAAATGTCTTGTTCGACATATCATATCCATGGATTTGGAAAATCAACAACAAAACCTAAAGGAGAAATAGTGGTACGAATTTCGCTAGGAGAGATTGAAACACAGGTGACGCTATGTGTGGTGGATATGGAATCACCGTATAATATGTTATTGGGAAGACCATGGATACACACAATTAAAGCCGTAGCGTCGACATTGCATCAATGCATTAAATTTCTTATGCCGAGTGGGATTGGTGAAATTAGAGGAGATGTTGATAGTGCAAAATTATGTTATCAAATTGAAGTGAAGCATTATAAAGGACATGCAAAGAAGCGAAAAATTCGCACGAAGATGGCAAGAGAAGCGAAGAAAGAAGAAGAATTTAGAATTTACATGATAAGAGCAGAGGAAGGAAAGGGATACCCAGCGAAATTCCTGTAGGAGGAAATGAATCTTCGAAAATTATAAAAGAACCAACACCTATGGGAGAACCTAAGGCCGGTTACACCGCGGCAGAACCAACAAAGGAAGTGAATGTTGGAACTAAAGAAGAACCCAAAATACTAAGAATTGGGACCAAAATGGAGGCATATGAAGAAGTAAAAACTATTAGTCTTTTGTGAGAATACAAAGACATTTTCGCATGGAACATGGATGAGATGCCTGGAATAGATCCGTTTGTGGCATGTCATAGGTTGGAAATTGACAAAAGTGCAAGACCCTTCAAACAAAGAATAAGAAAAATCGCGACAACATATCATCCCCAATAGAAGAAGAGTTACAAAAGATGCTTGATGCAGGAATTATAAGACAAGCTAAATACCTAGAGTGGATAGCTAACATGGTTGTGGTTCCAAAGAAAAATAAGGGGATTAGAATCTGTATAGATTTTACTGATCTAAATAAAGTTTGTCCGAAAGACAGTTTTCCATTACCAGATATTCCACAAATGGTTGAATTGGCGGCGGGAAATGATAGAATATCTTCTTTAGATGGGTATAAAGGCTATAATCAAATTCCTCTCACTGAAGAAGATCAAGAGCATATTGCTTTTTTCGCTCCAAGAGGGTTATATTGTTATACAAAAATGCCATTTGGTCTGCGAAATACTGGTGCAACATATCAAAGGATGGTGGAGAAAGTGTTCGCGAAGTGGATACATAAAACATTAGAGGTGTATGTGGATGATATGTTAATAAAAAGTAAAGAAGCTAAAGATCACGTACAAGATCTGAAGGATATTTTTGAGCAGATGCGACATTTTAACATTAAGATAAATCCAGATAAGTGTACTTTTGGGGTTGCGTCAGGAAATGTTTTAGGCTATATTGTATCAAAAGAAGGAATATAAGTTGATCCAGAGAAAGTATAAGCAATTCGCGATATGCCAACACCAGCGACGGTGAAAGATGTACATAAGTTAAACGGACTCTTGGCTTCACTGGGAAGGTTAATTTCGCGATCTTCAGACAAATGTAAATATTTCTTCAACATACTCAAAAAGGGGACAAAGTTCAAATGGACAGATGAATGTGAGAAAGCTTTCCTAGGAATAAAAGAACATCTGATGAATATATCTAATTTGCAAAAGGCAGAGCCAGGAGAAGAGCTGTTAATCTATCTTGCGACAACCTCGCATGCATTAAGTGTTGTGCTGTTGCGAATTGACGCATCAGTTGAAAAACCGATTTACTACATCATTAAAACCTTCAATGCCGCAGGGAGAAGTTATTCAAAAATTGAAAAACTAATTATAGCGTTAGTTTATGCAACGTTTAAACTTCGCATATATTTTAAAGCACACAAAGTGAGGGTGTTGACAAAGGTACCAATTGAATCAGTGATGAAGAATTCAAAAAGGTCAGGTAGGGTGGAGAGATGGAATGCACAAGTAGGACATTTCGAAATTAAGTATGAAATATTATCTTCACCAAAATCACAAGTTGTTGCAGAATTTTTAGCGGAATTTCCTCTAGAAGATGATGAAGCAGTGGACGAAATGATGGATGTGGAGGAAGAACATGGGAACCCAAGAGATCTGTTGACGGAACCTGATAGATGGAAAATATTGGTAGATGGTTCATCAAATGGGGAAGGCAATGGAGTTGGAATTGTCCTGATTTCACCAGAAGGAAACAAAATAGCTTTTTCCTTCAGATTAGAATTCGCATCCACTAATAATGGAAAAAAATACGAAGATGTGGTGCATGCTCTAAAATTCGCAATAGAAATAAAATTGGAGAATATGAGAATTACCAGTGACTCGCAGCTAGTTATTCGCCAAATAAAAGGAGAATACACTACAAATGAACCATCCTTGAAAAAATACAAGAAACTTGTTGAAGAATTGTCAGCGAAAATTCCAAAAATAAAGTGGAGACACATATCAAGGAAAGACAATAGACTTGCAGATGCCTATGCTTTCATTTCAAGTATGATGACAGATCTTCCTCTCGCTGAAGAAGATCAAGAGCATACTATTTTTTTCGCTCCAAGAGGGTTATATTATTATACAAAAATGCCATTTGGTCTGCGAAATGTTGGTGCAACATATCAAAGGATGGTGGAGAAAGTGTTCGCGAAGTGGATACATAAAACATTAGAGGTGTATGTGGATGATATGTTAGCAAAAAGTAAAGAAGCTAAAGATCACGTACAAGATATGAAGGAGATTTTTGAGCAGATGCGACATTTTAACATCAAGATAAATCCAGGTAAGTGTACTTTTGGGGTTGCGTCACTAATTTTTTTAGGCTATATTGTATCAAAAGAAGGAATACAAGTTGATCCAGAGAAAGTACAAGCAGTTCGCGATATGCCAACACCAGCGACGGTGAAAGATGTACAAAAGTTAAACGGACTCTTGGCTTCGCTGGGAAGGTTTATTCGCGATCTTCAGACAAATGTAAATATTTCTTCAACATACTCAAAAAGGGGAGAAAGTTCAAATGGATAGATGAATGTGAGAAAGCTTTCCAAGGAATAAAAGAACATCTGATGAATATATCTATTTTGCAAAAGGCAGAGCCAGGAGAAGAGTTGTTAATCTATCTTGCGATAACCTCGCATGCATTAAGTGCTGTGCTGTTGCGAATTGACGCAGGAGTTGAAAAACCGATTACTACATCAGTAAAACCTTCAATGCCGCAGATAGAAATTATTCAAAAATTGAAAAACTAATTCTGGCATTAGTTTATGCAACGTTTAAACTTCGCATATATTTTAAAGCACAAAAAGTGAGGGTGTTGACAAAGGTACCAATTGAATCAGTGATGAAGAATTCAAAAAGGTCAGGCAGGGTGGAGAGATGGAATGCACAAGTAGGACATTTCAAAATTAAGTATGAAATATTATCTTCACCAAAATCACAAGTTGTTGCAGAATTTTTAGCGGAATTTCCTCTAGAAGATGATGAAGCAGTGGAGGGAATGATGGATGTGGAGGAAGAACATGGGAACCCAAGAGATCTGTTTACGGAACCTGATAGATGGAAAATATTGGTAGATGGGTCATCAAATGGGGAAGGAAATGGAGTTGGAATTGTCCTGATTTCACTAGAAGGAAACAAAATATCTTTTTCCTTCAGATTAGAATTAACATCCACTAATAATGAAATAGAATACGAAGCTGTGGTGCACGCAATAGAAATGAAATTGGAGAATATGAGAATTACCAGTGACTCGCAGCTATCTATTTTCCAAATAAAAGGAGAATACACTACAAATGAACCATCCTTGAAAAAATACAAGAAACTTGTTGAAAAATTGTCAGCGAAAATTCCAAAAATAAAGTGGAGACACTTATCAAGGAAAGACAATAGACTTGCAGATGCTTATGCTTTCATTTCAAGTATGATGACAGATCTTCCTCTCGCTGAAGAAGATCAGGAGCATACTGCTTTTTTCGCTCCAAGAGGGTTATATTATTATACAAAAATGCCATTTGGTCTGCGAAATGCTGGTGCAACATATCAAAGGATGGTGGAGAAAGTGTTCGCGAAGTGGATACATAAAACATTAGAGGTGTATGTGGATGATATATTAGTAAAAAGTAAAGAAGCTAAAAATCACATACAAGATCTGAAGGAGATTTTTGAGCAGATGCGACATTTTAACATCAAGATTAATCCAAATAAGTGTACTTTTGGGGTTGCGTCAAGAAATTTCTTAGGCTATATTGTATCAAAAGAAGGAATACAAGTTGATCCAGAGAAAGTACAAGTTGTTCGCGATATGCCAACACCAGCGACGGTGAAAGATGTACAGAAGTTAAACGGACTCTTGGCTTCGCTGGGAAGGTTTATTTCGCGATCTTCAGACACATGTAAATATTTCTTCAACATACTCAAAAAGGGGACAAAGTTCAAATGGACAGACGAAGGTGAGAAAGCTTTTAAAGGAATAAAAGAACATCTGATGAATATATTTATTTTGCAAAAGGCAGAGCCAGGAGAAGAGCTGTTAATCTATCTTGCGACAACCTCGCATGCATTAAGTGTTGTGCTATTACGAATTGACGCAGGAGTTGAAAAACAATTTACTACATCAGTAAAACCTTCAATGCCGCAGAGAGAAATTATTCAAAAATTGAAAAACTAATTCTGGCATTAGTTTATGCAATGTTTAAACTTCGCATATATTTTAAAGCACACAAAGTGAGGGTGTTGACAAAGGTACCAATTGAATCAGTGATGAAGAATTCAAAAAGGTCAGGCAGGGTGGAGAGATGGAATGCACAAGTAGGATATTTCGAAATTAAGTATGAAATATTATCTTCACCAAAATCACAAGTTGTTGCAGAATTTTTAGCGGAATTTCCTCTAGAAGATGATAAAGCAGTGGAGGAAATGATGGATGTGGAGGAAGAACATGGGAACCCAAGAGATCTGTTGACAGAACCTGATAGATGTAAAATATTGGTAGATGGGTCATCAAATGGGGAAGGCAATGGAGTTGGAATTGTCCTGATTTCACCAGAAGGAAACAAAATAACTTTTTCCTTCAGATTAGAATTCGCATCCACTAATAATGAAACAGAATACGAAGTTGTGGTGCATGCTCTAAAATTCGCAATAGAAATGAAATTGGAGAATATGAGAATTACCAGTGACTCGCATCTAGTTATTCACCAAACAAAAGGAGAATACACTACAAATGAACCATCCTTGAAAAAATACAAGAAACTTGTTGAAGAATTGTTAGCGAAAATTCCAAAAATAAAGTGGAGACACATATCAAGGAAAGACAATAGACTTGCAGACGCTTATGCTTTCATTTCAAGTATGATGACAGATCCAGCTGCGAGATGCATAAAAATACAGATGCTCCTATCACCATCTGTGAACAAAGAAAAAGAGGAAGAAGTAGATGTTATGATAATAGAAGGTGAAGAAGAAGCACAAATACCCAATGTCGAAGATTGGAGAGCAGAACTTCATGCATATTTGGCAAAAGGAGAAACACCAAGAAATAGATTGGAGGCATACAAACTAAAAAGCCTTGCGACAAATTATGATCTAAGAGATGGGGTGTTGTATAGAAGATCCTTTAATGGACCATCACTCAGATGTTTAACACGAAAAGAGGGAGAAGAAATGTTAAAGATGTTACATAGTTGGGATGCTGGCAATCATAGTGGAGGAAGATCCCTGGCATACAAAATAAAAATGCAAGGTTATTATTGGCCATATATGCATGAAGATGCGAAACAAATATCAAGGCGTTGCGAAGATTGTCAGCGACATGGAAAGAAAATACATGCACCTAGAGCACCATTAACATCTTCAACAAGTGTATGGCCCTTTGGAAAGTGGGTTTAGACATTGTGGGACCATTTTTACCAGGATCTGGACAAAGGAGATACTTAATTGTTGCTACAGATTATTTCACAAAATGGGCATAAATGAAAGCAGTACAGTATATTCGCGACAAAGAGATCTTCATGTTCATATTTGAAAATATCATTTGCAGATTTGGAATTCCAGCACAATTAGTATCTGATAATGGGAAACATTTTGAAGGGCAGAACATAGAAATGTTACTCAATGCATTTAAGATAAAGTGTGGAAAATCCACCGCTCTATATCTACAGGCTAATGGACAAGCAAAAGCAACAAATCAGACAATTGCGGATATATTGAAGAATAAATTAGAAGGATATAATAGAGCATGGTGCGAACAGATGTATAATGCAGTATGGGCTTACAACACAACCAGGCGAGAAGCTACATGAATGTCACCTTTTTGTTTAACATATGGAGTTGAAGTTGTGCATCAACAGAAGTCGTTATTCCCACAACAAAAAGAAAAGCTTGGGAGAAAAACCTTAGTGCAGGAATGATTTTAAGCAAACTTGATGAATTAGAAGAAAGGAGAGAAAAACCACTACAACATATGGAAAATTACCAGCGAAGATTAGCCCGATAGTATAATAAACTTGTCAAAAAAAAACGTGAATTTCAACCAGGGTATTTGGTGCTGCGAGAAACACCAATATACCAGCGAGAAAATGGCAGAAAACTTGCAAAAAAATGGATGGACCTTATATAATCAAAGAGATAGTTGGAACAGGGGCATATAAGTTGATGGACCCGGAGGGTAGAGATGTGTGTCAAAGACTTGGAAGACCATGGGACAGATTATATCTAAAGAAGTATTACCAATAAAAGATTTTAGGAAAGGGTAGATTGCGAAGCAATGTATGACTGAAACAAAAGGAATATTTGTGAAAATCTTATGGAAGAGAAATTCCAAAATTCCAAACATCCAAAACAGAATGACAATGTGCGAAAATTTCGCAGAGATTAATGACATATTAGAATGGGGCGAGCCTGCTATAGCGTGCACCTTAGTTCACGAGATTAAAATTTCGCAAGAGGAAAATGTAAGACCTAAAGTGCGTCATAGAAGGGGGTACATGTTGCATGGCTCAGCGAAAATGTTACACCGCTACTGGAACCTGAGCCATGGAGATTTGGGGTCAATAAAAACCCATACAGGAGAGGCACCTTGGATTCTCAACTTAAGCATATGACTTGAGTTGGCCAACTAGGGTAATAAGGACTCTCTTAAGGAGTACAGAATATGACCAAGGCGCCGAGGTACACGGTTGAGTCAAGAGTGCCCGGGGCGTCTGGAGCGTACCTTGCCATTCTTGACAAGTCTTGGCTATGATGCACTCGGCCTGAAGAAAACCCCACTTAGGGTGCAGTCTCGTAACCATAAGCCATATAGGCAAAAGGGATAAGAGGTTGCGAAAACAACTGGTTGTTGTCAAGACTGGATGGGAGGAGCTAGCCTTGTATGGCAGAAGTACGTCTACTTGAAGGGGCAACTAGGGGGAAGATAAGGGCGGCACTCTCCATTAGGGAGCTGATAAGTGTCTTCAGACGCAAATGTCATGAGGCTTTTTACTCACAGGAGTATCAAGGATTGTCATATTTGTGCGACAATCCTGAAGAGGCAATAATACAAGAGAAAAAGATAAGATGAGATCAATGGGTTATTACATCCAAGTGTAAGGACATCCTGCATTTTCGTCGCAAGACGACAATGTCATGGGGCTTTATTTTCGCGAGAATTTTTTAGGCCTGTCATATTGTCGCAACAATTTTTTTAATGAAATTGAGAGAGTTAAGGCAAGATCAATGGGTCTTTACATGAAAATGTAAGGACGTCCTGCGATTTTGTCGCAATGACAAGAGGTGGCAAAATAAGACCTTTAACTAGGAAGGCAAAATAAGACCACATGACAAAACATAAAATTTATAAAAAATAACTATTATTTATGTAGGAAAAATTTGTTCATCGCAAGAAAGATAATGAGAGGCAAGTATGGGAATTAATAAACCAGATGTCATTATCTTTCTCGCAAGCATACAAAATATCAAAAGAGCAAATGAATCTCAAAGTTGACTGAAATACATCATTCGCGGGAAAAGAAGAAGAAGAGGTAATTCAAGAAATTAAAACTAAAGCTCAGACTTCAGTGTTAGTTTCGCCAGAAGGAGATAGTGGACGTTCTTCGCCATCTTTATCATTTTCGCCAGTATTCTTCTTATTCAAGTCTACTCTGGCTTCCTCTTTATTTGGGTTATCACCAACAGTTGACTCATTCATTCTAGATTCTTCTTCATCTGGGACCCCACCAACAATTTTTTCTTTAAGAGGGATTTCTTCCTCATTTGCGAAATCTTCTTGAGAAAAAACTTCTTCACCACTTTCATAGTCAAAATCGCTATCAGCAGCACGGGGAATTTCATCATCATCTACTTCGAAAGTTTCGACTGATACATGAGAAAGAGACTTGGACAGCAAGATGTCATTCACTAGAACTTCAGCTTTGAGATGGACTTGGCGAAGAAATGCCTTCTGATGGTTTCTATCTTGAATGTCCTTAAAGTAGGAAAGATAATTGAATCTCCTTTCCGCTCGGTCGCGAGAACGAGAAAGGTGAGAGGCAAGTAATACATTCTCTTTGCGAATTTTAGCCAGTTTAGACTCCAAGACAGAAGTGGAAGAATGAAGCTTTTTCTCAGACTCTGCGAAAAAATAGAATACAAGAAGTTCATTAAGATGAAGAATTCGCAAATAAATATTACACAAACACTTAACAGAGATAAAAGACGGTTGAGTCAGTCAAATTTTTATGACTACCTTCCTTCTGCGAAACAAGATATTGAGTTAGAGCCAAACAACTATCTTCCCAGCGGTCCATTGCATCATCAAATTTATCTCCGACTAAACCTTTCAAGCGAGATTGAAAATTATTTTCTTTAGAAATAAGTGAGGCATTTGCCTTCGCAAGAGAAGTATATGATTCTTCTAGTTTGGAGTATTGGTCCTTGAGTTGACTTGCCTTTACACTTAAAGCTATTCTACCCCGGATAAGTTCATCCCTCTCAGCAGCAGACGACTCTGTTATTTCTTGAAGTTTACTTCTCCAAGAGCAAAGAGAATGTTCTTGATCATTACATACTTTTTGACAAATGTTATGTTGCTGCGAATAGATCGCCACTTTATTTAAAAGAGCTCATTTTTCTTGAGATAAGGTCTTATTCTCATCTGATAAAATTTCCATCTCCAAGTTAGCCTTAGTTAGGGGTGGGACTTGGGTTGGGTCAACCCACCCAACCCATGCCCAACCCGAACGTTGGGCGGACATGGGCAACGTATTTCAAAACTTTGGGCAAGCTTGGGCCTAAATTTTATGAACCCGAGTTAAATTTGGGCAAGCATGGGCACAAATATTTCTAACCCAAATAACCCGCCCAACCCGAAGAACTATATATAAGACATTTTTTATAATTAGTATTATCATCTATTTAGAGAAATTTTAGATATTATCTTCAAATCTATTAATGAAAATATAAAGTATATCTATCCGATATGAAAAGAGTTTATATTATTGTAAATAATCATCAGTTATTTGGAAATTTAAAATAAATGGAGCAATTAAATCTTATTATTACTAAATTTATTATTATCACATGAACAAACTTGTATGTCTAGTGGAACTTGGGCCAACCCGAGGAACATAATTTGGGCGGACTTGGGCAACACCTCAATGGGTTCCACGGGTTCGATGGGCAATCTGGGCATAGAATTCCTAGCTCGGGTCTGCCTCGGCCAAGCCTTCTAACCCGCCCAACCAACCCAAGTCCCACCCCTAGCCTTAGTTAAAGAATAAGAAAGGCGAGATATTTCACTACTTAATAAGTTTTGCTTCTGAACTAATTAAGCATTCTCTTTGGTAAGATTATATATTTGATCGATAGAATATGTATGAAGATTATATAATTGATTATCTTGATCCATCCAAATATCTATGTCCACACGGGCTTCTTCAGCGAGGGATTCAAATTGATATCTCTCCATTATTCGTTTCTGGTTTAAAACTTAAAGGCGAACAAAGGATTTTAAGAAAGTTGAATACAGAAAGAACAAATTTATTGAAAAGAATAAATTAATAGCAAAGTTAAGAAAGTTGTACCTTGTAGCTCCTTATTCTTCTTGCGAAGGTTATCACAATCTAGCGAGGCATTTTGAAACTTTTGTCTCTCAAGATGAAGATTGCTACATTCCAAAGTCTTGGTTTGGAGATTCTCCTTCAAAACTTCAATTTCTTTATCCATAGCTATTTGCGAAATATTTCTATCCGAACCAAAATATTTACTCAAAATCTCGCAGACGCCAGACTTGATAGGATCAACAAGAGACTTCTTAACATCATCCAGGACATCAGATAACACTTTAAAAGCAATATCTATCCCTTCCATAGTTTCTTTACAAAAAGGAAGAGATTCAAATGAAGAAGTGGTGATGATAGAAGATGGGGGAATTGAATCATTCTTGATGATAGATGTATCGTTTGAAGGTGAGGTTTGAGGAGGATCATTAATTGAGATTAAGGAGGAGTCGACTTGAGAAGCATTAACAATAGGAGAAAAGGTGGATTCATTCGCAGAAGGTTTAATAAGAAGGGTCTCATTCGCTAGAAGATCAGTTGAAGGGACGAAATCTGAGATAACATTTTCGCGAATAGGAAGTAAGGATTCAATTTGCGAAGATATCGCAGGAGATTTTGTAGGGATAAGTGAAGAAAATTGAACAGAAGTTTTAATGGTCTTAAGATGGCGAGATTTCTTGGGGGGCGTGTTGGCATCTCCATCACCCTGCGAATCACAATCCAGATAAGAAATAGAGGCAACACTATTGTTATTAAAAGAATAAGTGTTTCTTACTAGCTTGCGATTCGCAAGCTTTCTTTTGCTTCCAACGACTTTGGGCTGTGAATCTTGAGGAGCATTAGGGTTTTGGACTGAAAATTTGATATTAGAGGTGATTCTGCTGAAACAGAAATAGTATGGGAATTACATAGATTTGAATAAAGTTAGATAAGATAACTTCAATAAACCAGATCGGTTTCAGCAAAATCAGAAGAATATCTACCTTGATGACTCCATGAAAGTAGTAACAGATGAATCTTCAAAAGGAGAAAGTTGCAGACGATGAAAACTTACGGAGAGTGTTAAGATGAGGAAGATGGAAAAGTAAAAGAAGAAAATTATCTCTCTACTAGATCTCTCCTTAAATAGACAAAAGAATAGTGACTGGATGGAAATAAACGTGCCGGTGAGTAAAGAAGTATTTGACACGTATAGGAAGTTATACATAATTCACGGAATCTTGTCGGGAGAAGAATATGGAAAGATGAACAGTTGTGGCATTCTGAAGTACAAATTCTCATGACATTCTCCCCTTCGCAGAGAAGACATGAGAAGAGGCAAGATGTAGGATCAGAATATCGCAACAACAACACACTTGCGAAATCTTCATCAGCAACCTTGAGAAGACGTCAAAGAGTGATTTCAGAAATGACATAACAGACAACGACATCGTAAACATGAGAAAAGTGTGATGAGATAGCAAAATTTTAGTATGTTTGCGAAATTAACATTGGTAAGCTTGCGAGATACCGCAAATGAGATCCGAAAATAAAGGTCAACTTAGATGTCATCCACTATGTAATACCCTATATAAAGAGATGAATATGTGTAAGAAGGGGAGATATAATTTTTGGAGTGTTGAGAAAGTTTTGAGGAGAGAGAAAGTCCAAAATAGTGTTGTATTCTTGATTTCATTTCCTTCTGGTAAAATTTCTAGATTCAATTAATAAAAAGTGTTGTTATTGATCTTAAGTAATATGTTGATTGTTATGAATTCTTGTGAGGGATGTATTGTACGATTTCCTACAACTACAGTAAGATTATCTATTTGATCGACATAGTATGTATGAAGGTTATCTAATTGGTTATATTGATCCATCCAAGCATCTCTATCCACACGGGCTTCTTCAGCGACAGATTCAAACTGATATCTCTCTATTATTCGTTTCTGGTTTAAAACTTAAAGGGCGAACAAGGGATTTTAAGAAAAAAGAGTATGGAAAGAGAAAAACTATTAAAAAAGATAAGTCAAGGGCAAAGATAAGAAAGTTGTACCTTTTAATTCTTTGTTCTTCTTGCGAAGATCGTCACAACCTAGCGAAACATTCTGAAGCTTTTGATTTTCAAGATGAAGAGTGTCACATTTTAAGGTCATGGCTTGGAGACTCTCCTTCAAAGTTTAACTTCTTTCTCTAAGGATGTTTGCGAAATCATTCTGTTAGAACCAAAATACTTACTCAAAATTTCGCAGACACCAAATTTGATAGGATCAACAGAAGATTTCTTGACATCATCCAGAACATCTGATAAAACCTTGAAAGCAATATCTATTTCTTCCACAGTTTCTTTAGTAAAAGGGAGAGATTCGGATGAAGAAGTGGTGATGACAGAAGGTTGGGGAATTGAATCATTCTTTGCTATAGATGCGTCATCCGAAGATGAAATTTGAGGAAGATTAATGACTTGGGTTGAGGTGGTGTCAAGATGAGAAGTATTGACAGCAGGAGAAGAGAAGGTTTCATTCGCAGCACGGTTATTAAAAGGAATTTCAACTATAGAAAGATCAGTTACAGAGGAGAAATCTGTGGCGATACCTTCGCGAACAGGAAGTAAGGATTCGTCTTGCGAAGATATTACAGGAGATATTGAAGGATTAAATATAGGAAATGGGACGGAAGTTTCAACATTTTTAAGGTGGCGAGATCTTTTGTGGGATTTGTTGACATCTCCATCACCATGCGAATCACAGTTCAGATAAGAAACAGAGGCAACAATATTGTTATTAAAAGAATAGTATTTCTTACTACCTTGCTATTCGCATGCTTTCTTTTGTTTACATCGACTCTTTGCTACGAACCCTTGGGAATATTAGGGTTTAGGACCGTAAATTTGGTGTTAGAGGTGCTTTTGCTGAAACAGAAACAGTATGGGAATTACATAAAGATGAACAAAATCAAATAAGATAATTTCAGTAGATAAGATTAATTTCAGTAAGATCAGTTTCAGCAAAATCAGAAGAAGAAAAAAGGAAAACTAACCTTGATAAGTCCATAAGAACAGTAGCAGAAAGATGAATTCGTAAAAAGTTGCAGACGATGAAGATTTACAGAGAATGTGGAGATGAAGAAGTAGAAGTAAAAGAAGGAAATTATTTCTCTACTAGATCTCTTCTTAAATAGACAAAAAGTGATGACCGGTTAGCATTGAATGTGCCGGTGGGTAGGGGAATATTTAACACGTGTAAGCGGTTATGCTTAATTCATGGAATCTTGTCGATAGAAAACTTAAGGAAAGAAATGAGCAGTTGCGGCATTTTGAAACACAAATTCTCATATCATTCTCTCCTTCGAAGAGAAGACATGAAAAGAGGCAAGATGTAGGATCAGAATATCGCAACATCAAAACCTTTGCGAAATCTTTATACAACACACTGCGAAGACATCGCAGATTGGTTACAAAAATGACGTGACAGATGACGACATCCTAAACATGAGAAAGATGTGAAGGCCTAGCGAGATTTAGAAATGTTGTGAAATTTAACGTTTGTATACATGCGAGAATATCGCAAGCTAGATCCGAAAACAAAGGACAGCTTAGCTGTCATCCACTATGTAATATCCTATATAAAGAGCCGAATAGGCTTAAGGAGGGGGGAGATCTTTTTAGAGTGGAGAGAAAGTTTTGAGGAGAGATAAAGTATAGAACAGTGGTTGTATTCTTGATTTCATTTCCTTCTTGTAAAATTTCTAAACTCAATTAATAAAAAGTGTGATTGTTGATCTTAAAGATGTGTTGATTATTATGAATTCTTGTGAGGGGTGTATTGTGGGAATTCCTGCAACTACACTATTACCGATTCCAAGTTTAATCAGCTTTCTTTGGTTATGGATAATAGTTCTTAGTAATGATGCCTGTCTGTGATGAATTTCAATAGTACTGAGGAGGACTTGTCAAAGATTAAGAATATCAATCTTAGCATCCAAACTATTTTGGACTAGAAGATTAGTAACTCCTTCTTGAGATGTCATGTATTCATTTTCTTTTCGTTTATCCTCACAACCAGATTTCTTGAAGGAATTGACAAGATTAATGGTTTCATCAGAAGCCATTCCACTCAAAGCTTTCAAAGCTTGAGGATATGGTTTGAGGATACATCTTTTAGTATAAGTTCTCAAACAAACACTACACCATTTTTAGGTATTAGCAACCTACCATAGATGTTGCTAAACGGGGTCGCAACCGGATTTTGCCATTGCTAAACACGGTGTCGCAATTTTTAGCAACGGGCATAAGCTCTGTTGCTAATCTCGGTCAGCAACGGCGCCTGCCGTTACAAAATATTTTATTCGCAACATGTACCTGCCTTGGCGAAAAAATTTAGCAACAGAAAAAAGAGAGGCTTAAAACCAAGCCAGGCTTGATTTGAAGCCACGGCTTCATTACTAAGCCACGGCTTCATTACTAAGCCACGGCTTCATCGCTAAGTCATGGATTCATCGCTAAGCCACGGCTTCATTGCTAAGCTATAAAACTGAGAATCCAATACCAACCACACAAACAACATGACAAACTATCAGACATGACATACATACCATTTCTGAAATTAGATACTGAGAATCCATTAACAGTTTGAACAATTACACAATCAAATGAACTTAGAATCCATGTTATTGAAAAGCTATACAATTTGTAAACAATATACCCACACGTAAATAACTTGAAAGCAAATCCACTTCACTTTCTTCCTTCTCCCAGCACAAGACCTTCTAATTGGAAAAAGACATCAAAAGAAAAATCTTTTTAGAAAGAGAACGCACAAAAAGAAATGCAGTATCTGTATCGTCTCCTAATTGATTCTTAATGGTATGCACTGACATCGTTCATTCTCAATGCAAGAAATGAAATCGTAGGCTTAGTATTAAGTTACTACCAGAAAACCCTGCTTCGAGTCCTGATAGTTAAGCACTTAAGAGGATTAATAAGACTACATAATAATTGTAACTAAGTACATAAAATGGTTATAATCAGCCAGCAGAGCTTAACAAAATTTCAGAAAAGCTTCGTAAAGACGCATTACCTTTAGTAACTCCCATGTTTTCTGAGAAATTATGTTTCATTCTTCTAGGCAGATTCGTCACTAAAGAGCCCTATAAAATTGAAGGAAAACAAAATAAAAAAGCAATCATGCGCTTCCATAAGAAATCCTCAAATGCTCTTATCACAAGTACCTTAACACGCAGGTCCCTTATGCCCTTCAATTAAACATGTTGGTTTAGCCTCTGAAGAAGCTCCACATATATTACTTCACATCAACCACTCATGAAGTGCTCCGGTATCAAGTGATTGTGGTTCAACTGTCCTTCGGCCCAGCAATCTGCAGTCAAACAGGATGAAAAAAAGTGAGCTTTAATAAACAAAGAAGGAAACTCGTCGAGACAGATTATTGTAGTCAACACCAGCAGCTAATGATTTAGAGGTTGCTATTGTCATTAATTCAATGCTTTTGAGAACAAGAGAATACGAAAAACCATAGAAAACGCATGTGCACGCACACTGCTAAGCACTTTTTATGTTCTTATCTTTAGCAAAAGTTTGATATTTCAAATTTGGAAAAAAAAAACTTTGGGGTTAAATGCACTTTCTAATATCAAAAGTCCGGAACAAATCCTACAGCCGTATCTTAGATTTGAAAAGTCATTCTTTGTATAAGAAAATCTCACAACAAAAATATTGCCTGCAATCAACTTGCTGAGGGGACCTTCAGGAATCTCTAGACGCGATCCCTCATTAGCAACTGCATAAACAACCTGAAAAGGCAAGGAAATCATTTATAGTGGCGATCTATCTATACCTATCTTTCGGTATACTTTTTTAAAGTTTTTTGGAAGTATCATATATTGTGCTTTATATCATAATAAGAAAAGGGAATCATCTGGACCTACTAGCATTGATGGTATTCCCTCCCATGGCCTAATTAGGGTGCAGAGCTCCCAAATTATCACTCCAAGGCTGAACACATCACATTTCTCTGTGAAGGATTCATTGCGAAGGAGTTCGGGAGCCATCCATTCTGGAGTTCCTGCAAATGCTGAATCTCTCATTGGAACTTCTGTCATTACTCGTGACAGCCCGAAATCGCAAATCTTAACAGTCCGATGCTTGTTTACAAGGCAATTTGCACTTTTTAGATCACGGTGAACGATCTTCATGCGGTGTATGCACATCAACCCCCTGCATTGCCAACAATATACTTAATAACTGAGAACTTCAAGTAACAACAGACTAAGGTTACAATCTGACTAGACTGACTCATATATCTCGTTATCCATACATACAACTTTAGCTCTAGTTAACTCTTCATCGTACTATTTGCAAGTTAACATATGTATAGAGATAGAGTCATGCTCCATACTTCGAGGAATGTCATCTAAACCTAGGTTGATTTCAGAAAATGGCAGTTATTTGATCCTTAGGTAGTGCATGGTCTGCAGTAAATGTGGTTGCAGTTCAGATGCAATAATTGTAAAACCTAGGCAGCAAGTCTTGTCCAAAAATGAATTTGTAAGAGGTTATTTGTGAAATATGCTATGTGGAGTAATATCCTATGCCTACGTGTTGCAATCGGTACACACATAAAACGAAAACAGGTTTAGGTTGAAAATACCTGGTTATATGGCACATCATCTTCAACCTCTTACGCCAGCTAAGTTTCTTCTTCTGGACACTCATGTGGATCAAATAATAGAGAGATCCCATCTCCATGTACTCAATAACAAATGATAAATAACTAGAATTCATGCATGCCCCCAAGAACAAGATTAATGCAATGAACACAACGAATAATGTCATAATAGGTTATTTTAAAATCAAAACTTTAAAAGCTCGCTCATAAGTTCAAGAATATGCTTTCACAATCATACTAGAACTAGATGTGATAAATTAAATTCAACCACTGGAGATATGATGGAGCACCATTCGGATATCGAAGCCGGCTGGAAAATAAGAAGAAACAAGACCAAGTTAGAGAAGAAAAATGAGATGGAGCCATCTAAGGGTTTTCCAAAGATCAATAAGAACCTTAGAATCGAAATTTCATTGCAGAAGTCCTCCATACTTTCTATTGTCAAATCTTGCTCTAGGAAAATCTTGATAGCAACATCAGTTCCATTCCACGAAAAACTTCCCCAAAGAATCCTAAGAAATGATATCAAAGGCTTAGGTAAATCCATAAAGTTTAAAAAGGAAATGCCATGTTGAGGAAACAGTGGCATGCAAGAAAAGATTGAACACCACACCCTGATAGTGCTGACATAGCGGTTAAGAGAATTTTTAAAGGCAATCAAGATAATGAGAAGATGCAACTGTAATTTAACAAACCAGATGGCGCGATATAACAAGTAGGATGGGGTTAAAATGAAGAGCAGTGATTAGACCTAATCAAACTATACAATTTTATTACAGATCTTACAGTTTTCTCTAGATTGGTCTAGTATTATAGAGTCTTCTTTCAATCGGCAGGCTACCCAAGCATTAAAAGGTCAATTTGACTCGGCAACTTAAAGGCGCCTATAATGCCCAAAAACTTCCATCAAAGTGGTCACTATGTTATATCAGTATTAGTTACTTCCGCAAGCAAGTATAAGTTTGTCATCCATATTGTATCAATCACGATTTACTATCCTACCTGGAAAACCATAGATATCTCCATATTCAAAGACAAACTAATCAGACATCAAGGTAAACTAGTAAATGCAAAAATGGTAAGATAATTTAAAAATCAAATTTAAACCCAGTTTAGAAGTAAGTGATTCCTTTTCAAGAAATGATGGAAATTTGGTATACAAAAAGAATTTACTGGAGAATTCTTTTGCAGTTTTACGAAGTAATAGCCAAAAGGTAACAAAATTTGTGACACGCTCATTAAGGCATCAGTAACAAAGTCGTACATGTAACAGAGTATATATGTGTTTTCTATATATCTATGTTCACCACTTCCACAACATCATTCATTGACCTTTTCAAAACCATGATTTCACAATACTCAAACATTCCTAGTGAATACAAGATCATATGTATGAGAATTGTTTCAAATGCTGAAATCAGGAAGGAAATGTAACCAGCATATAGTATGGTGCGCAAACAAACAAAACATCTAGCAATCACCTAACCAGTATCTATATATATAGAGAACTAAGTCACTAACTCTGAAGAAGATTTCTTACCAATTCCAACACGAATTCCAACAGTTAATTCCGAGATATCAATATTCCATCCATGAAAAGGCAACACAGGATTGTTTTGAAATTTTGAGGATTCTAACACTTTGTTCCATGTCAAGATCAATCTGGGATTTCTAACCATGGTGGTAGGCTCACTTCTGTCAGATGACTACCCCCTAAATTGGTGAGGTGACGAGGGTAGTGATATTGCCTTCTGGGAACTGAATTGCTTCCCACAAATATCATATGGGGTAGGACTTCCGACGGAAACTTCGTCATTACCATCTGCATCGAAATTTGATACCTGAAGCATCCCAAACAGTTAATGACAATCACCAGTGCAGTACGAATGAAAGAAACATCTATCAGTAAATAGTTATCATTCAACTTAACCAAGTAAAAAAATTCATAAGTTCCATACAAATGGAAGATGAGAGAGAATTCAGCAGATAAACGGGAGAACATTTCATCAAATAACCATACTCCACAGTACAAAAATGATATTTTTAGGAGTAGGTCAAACAGACAAAGAAAATCAACAGAGAGAGAGAAAACCCCATTGGTTTAGCCAATGCAACCAATTTTGTCACTGCTTCGATGATCTTATCAACTTTAGCATCACTAATTCCTTTGATTAGCAGTAATTCTTTCTGAGGAGAGCATGCAACATCTTCAATTGTGCATACACCAGCATCTTTAAGCTTCTTTACATCAACTGAAGCTACCCAGCCGCCTTCAAAAATAACATAATCAAAACAAACCCCCAATTAGTGTAACCTGAAAAAACAATATTTTTTCAAGAAAATACCCAAATTACCCAAAACCTAAAGAGTCAGAAAGATGCATTCTTTCCTAAATATCCCCAAAATCGAAGAAAACCCTTTATTAAAAATCAAAACAAAGCCCTGATATCAAATTCTTAACACGAAATTTTCATCAAAACCCCTAAAATCCTGAAACCGAAACACAAACCCAATGTTCAAAACATCAAGAAAATCCCCAAATTCGAGGATTGTAATTGAGAAACAAACTAAACCTGGTAATATAACGATAGTTACCGGTAATAAAAAAACAAACTCGGATGGAATTAGTATAGAAAATAAATCTAGGGTTTCGAGTGCGAATTGAAGGAAATTATCTGAAGTTGTTCAACAGGGAAAGGGATGTGGAAAATCTCTTCTTCTCCTATGTTTTCTTCAACCATGTTCTTATTCTGCTGCTACTCCATAACTTCAAAATTAAAAACTCAGACGAATCGAACAACGTCTTCTTCTACTTCTTAGAAATGGAGAGTCTGTGAGTGAGAAGCGCCAAAATGGGTTGGTTTTCAAAGAGAAGAAAAAGCTTCTTCTCCTTTTAAAAGAGTCTCTGTGAGATCGATGCTTCCAAATCTCGCAGATGACCTAAGGCTAAGTCCTATGGGAGAGTTTGGAGTGCTAGATTGGCCAAAAAGTGTTGCAAATCATGAAATAAGTGTGAGAAAAAAGTTAACACTAAATCTGGCTACTTCTCTCTCCTAGCATTTGCTCGCAGTTGCACTATCGGCGAGATTGAAACGCTGAATGGTTCGGCGCTCAAAAAGTGACCAAAACGCTGAATGGTTCGGCGCTCACAAAAATCACAAACATCTAACGGTTGAGATTTAAACGCCGAACGGTTCAGCGCTCAAAAAGTAACAAAAAATGTCGAACGGTTCGGCGCTCAAAAAGTAATCAAAAATGCCGAACGGTTCGGCGCTCACAGATGACGTGGACTGCTAATTAGCTGCTAGATTGGTCATCCCATAGGGCTTAGGAGGTTGCTCAATCTGACGTGGATTGCCAATCTAGCAGCTAAATATCTCTCTCATAGGACTAAGCCTAAGAACAAAATTTCTTCAGAGCTACAGATCAAGAATGAAAAAGAATAAAAGTTATGGTGGAGAAATGAGATGAGATCGATAATGGAGAAGAAAGATAAACCCGCTACTCATTAGGGTGGAAAGAAAAATTAGAAGGCTTGACCACTCGTTGACTTGGGCATAAAAATAAGTCATAGTGTTACCTACCACACGCGCACTTGGCATGCATGAAAACCTAGATGTTGCTATTCGCAACCGAAATTTCGCTGTTTCGAAATTAGTAATAGACACCTGTCGTTGCGAATATTTAGCAACCGAAATTAGCAACGGAAATTTCGCAATGGCGCTTGTGTTGTTGCTACTCTGGGTTGCTAAAACCTAAAAATGGTGTAGTGAGAATGAGTACATATAATAGAGGATTTAAACACATACCAAACATAGGTATGAGCCTAAAATAAATAATTCTGACTAAATTTGAAAATATTTTCGCATCTTATGTGTTTCCAAATCATAAATATTTTTCCGAAAAGAATCAATCTTCAAAATCATATATCTAGAATACTTTAGACAAGAAAACTTATCATGTTTACACAAGTTGTTATAAGACAACTCAAAAACTTATTAAATGTTTTTCAGGTAGATTGTGTATTCTCTCTATATTGAATAAGAGATATTAACATGATTCTGGTGCCCAAATACTTGTGCTTCCTTACATAAAAAGATTAAGCATTGTAAGGATGCACTTTGCAACATTGTTAAATGTTGGGGTGAGAGGGATTTTCCTCATAAGTACTATTGGAGCAACATCTTCCTTCTTATCTTTAGGGACATGTTCTTGTGTCCTCATATGGGTTTCGAATGTTCTTGATACATCCTTTTCATCAGGAATATTGCGTGATGCTATATTCTTGATTTCTTTTTTAGCCCAAGATAGTATATCGTTTTTATTCGAACCAAGTAGTCTTGATCTGACATTAAACCGATTGCAGATTTCTTTCAAGACTTGCTATATGCCTTTTTAAGGTATCTATACCTTGTTGAAAATGTCTTTCTAAGGATTTGCCAAAGCATACCTCTTGACATGACTCTGTAAGAAGATCTTCTATAAGAATTTTAATTCTTATTTGTGAATGTTCCAGCGATTGTGTAAGATATTCACATTCTAAAGTTTGTTGATTTACTTCATTACACAAAGCCAATTTTTGTTCCAAATAATCTGCCAGATTATTTTGAAGCCTGAGTGTTTCACACTTTCCTTCACAAATTCTTATATTTAGTTGAACAATAAGTTCTATGACATCTTCCAAGCTATTAAAGGATTTTCCTGCTTCTGAAAAGGTTTTGACATTGTTGAAAAACATTTGTAACCCAGTTATTAATTCAGGATTAAAAAAGGATAGTGAATCAAAGTTCTTATTTATTTCTGGAATAGAAACAAAAGATTTTTCACCGGTAATTGGAGTTGGATCCAAAACATGCTTTGAACCAGGTACTTGTTCCTTTTGTTTTGGATGCATTCTTTTCTTATCATGAACATGATTCTCAATCAAGTTATCAGTCATAGACTTTGTTCTTGATTTCAGAAAAGAACTATGGGACCAATTTCCATTGACCTTTTTTGAGAGATTATTCTCAACATATTGATGTATGTTAACTGAGTCCTTCATAAGTTTATCTTTTCTTTTCTCATTTTGACTCATGTCTTATAGGTTGGATCGCACCAAACACAGATTGTTAGATCCTTTCGTGTTTGCCCGCTTTGATACCAATTAAAAAGACGAGGGTACCCAAATACACATTTATTTTTCAACATAGAAGTCCTCTTATCGCAAGTGATCTTCTATGGACAGAGTCAAGATAATGCAATAAATCAGTATTCGCACTTAATAATAAGTTTGGACTTAACCAAACATTATAAGATCACTATCAAGTATATCGGAGTTAACGTTTGTGTAATTTACTTTAAATTATATAAATAAGTATAATTGCGAAAACAAAAGTAAATCGCACAACAAGATTTTGTTAACGAGGAAAATTGCAAATGCATAAAAACCCTGAGACCTAGTCCGGAATTGTATATTCTCAGAATTAAGTCGCTATACAAAATCTACACCAACTTCACATAGTTAAGACTAAGCAACTACCCCTAGTTCACTTTGTTTCCTCAGTATCCCTGTGCTTCCAAATTCGAAGGTCACGCACTGGTACAATTCCTTTGGATCATACTCCAAACAGTAAAGGAACAACAAATCTGTTTGGTAACAACTCTATTGATTCTTTCAAGATAAAGATATCTCAAGTCATACGCAAAGGCTCTTTAATCTGATAATCTCCTTTGCCTGGTTAGATCAATCTATCCAATAACTACAAAAGTAGTTAAGTTTATATTTGCACTCAACCAAAATAAATCTCACTGAGATATACTGAGAATGCCGATCTCACGCAACTAATCAATCAAATAAATCTGATTCTAGTTGGATCCTAGCCGATCAAGGTTTGTGCACATACAAAGATATGAGAACTAATAAGAAATCTTATATGTCTTCAAATCTTCTTTAATCTTCAATAAACAACTGCACAACACTACTTGAATCTCTTTTGATCAATCACACACGGAATGGAGTCTGTTAAAATGGATTATCACAAGATTTCTTTAGATCTACAAACAGTTCTAAAGATCACGACGATACTTCGGTCTAGTTTGAGTGAATCTTATATCAGAAGAGAAGATTCTCAAGAATAAACAAACTAAGTGCAATCAAAGTTTCAATAACCGCTAGTCAATCAAATTAATTGAAAACTAATGATATTGCAATTATCTAGTTTCCTACCAACGGTACTCATACAACTTCTTGATCCCACATAAGTCTTTTAACGAGCGGTCGTAAGAAATTTCACATAATTAGGATACTTTCCTCTCTGAATAGACGACTCCACTAGACACAACAAGAATGAAGTTTGCCTAGCTCTTAGGATAGTTTTCTAGAAATGCAAACTTAGGTATTTATAGACCAAGGATGTTTGGACACCAAGGAATTTCCAAAACCAAAAATATTCTCAAGATATGCAATGAATATCAAAATTCGGTTTTCCTAATTCCAATAAATGCTTGTCCAAAATTTCCGAAATCTCTCAATAGAAAATCTCCAATTTGTAAATGCACATTACTAATTTTTATTCTCTAGAGATATTCATTTAATTACGGGTAATTAAAGCATATTGAAAAAGCGGGGGTCTAACAACCACACCCAATATTTCGTTTAGGTAATCTGTATGGACAAACTCCAATATATACAAGAGAATCAATTAGACAGTCATACTCAATCAATATAAATATATACAAGAGTTGTATCTCTGCTTCTCAATGTAATCAGCAAATCAAATAGATAAAATCTATGAGCCTGATTAATGTGAGAAACAACTTGAACGGTACCAAAGACCAATGTTCAAGTGTCAATCAATTTATATCAACAACCAAAGGTTGGATTATCTAATTGATTGAACTACATACAACCTGTGATATTTTAATTATATAAATGAATATAATGCGGAAAAGAAATAACACAGACACATGAAATTTTATTAACGAGGAAACCGTAAATGCAGAAAAACCATGTGGCCAAGTCCAGATTTGAACACCACACTTTATTAAGCCGGTACAAACACTAGCCTACTACAAGTTAACTTCAAACTATAATGTAGTTGAGCCCTAACCAGTCTCACACTAACCAGTCTCACACTAATCAAGGTATAGTCGTGTTCCTCACGCCTCTGAATCCCAGCATGACTCTACACACTTGATCCCCTTAGCTGATCTCACCCACAACTAAGAGTTGCTACGACCCAAAGTCGAAGACTTGATAAACAAATCTATCTCATATAGAAAAGTATATTGAATTGATAAATCTGTCTTCCACAGAAATACCTGCGAGTTTTTGTTTCGTCTTTTGATAAATCAAGGTGAACAGAAACCAATTGGTACACCGGACTTATATTCCCGAAGAACGGCCTAGTAATATCAATCACCTCACAATAATCTTAATTGTATGGTAGCGAAACAAGATATTGTGGAATCACAAACGATGAGACGAAGATGTTTGTGACTACTTTTTATCTTGCCTATCGGAGATAGATTTTCAAGCCATTTATTACAATTGTACTTGTTCGATAAAAACATCAAGATCATATCACACAACTACAAGAAAAGTAATATCGGTCTGGCTTCACAATCCCAATGAAGTCTTTAAGTCGCTAACCTGGTTTATAAGAAGAAACCAAAGGTTAAAGGAGAATCGACTCTAGATTAGCACAACTAGTATCACACAGAACGTGTGGGGATTAGGTTTCCCAGTTGCTAGAGTTCTCCCTTATATAGTCTTTAAAATCAGGGTTTGGAATCAATGTTATCTTGGTAACAAAGCATTCAATATTCACCGTTAGATGAAAACCTGATTAGATTCAAGCTAATATTTATCAACCGTTAGATCGAAAACATAGCTTGTTATACACACATGAAATGCACGTTTCTAGGTTTGTGTAACCGTACCCAAACCTGTACATTAGTTGGTTCAACAATAGTTAACCAAATGGTTAGCTATATTATAACTTTCATATCAACCAAATTCTTCTTTACCATAACTAGTTCAAATGACTCAAATAAACTAGTTCGATAGTTGTTCAATTGCAAGGAAATCTCATGTACTACACAAGACACAATTGAAGCAAAAACGATTTGATTCACTCGAATAGGTTTATGAACTAAATAGCCTCGGTTTGCAATTGCATTCCTTAGTTTATAAAGATAAGTTCACAAACATCATTTTTAGACATAACCTACTCAAATTTGCAGACTGGGTTCACGGACTTAAGTTCCTTAATGGAGTTCACAAACTCCAGCAGAAATTATCGGGTCGAGAACTTCTGCCAGTTCACGGACTTAGCTCACACACTTCTCCGGTTCTCTTGATCAACAAAGTTCGCAAACTTTGGTTCAAGGAATAAGGACTTATACATATATGTGTTTCCACAACAATGCTTATATCCTCCAATGGTTATATAGTCTAAAATCTCATTTCAATAGTTGTTATTCACAAACCATTTTTCGTCAGAGCAATTTTCGAAGTGATTGAAACTTAACATGACTTTCGTCACTAGGTAAAGATGAACTTGGATAAATCAAAAGCTTTACCAATGCATATTTCGAGAAATAGATAAGTGAGGTAAACTCGGCTCGAAATACCAAATGTGTATAATCTAAGTCTATATAGCAAAATGACTTTTGTCTCAAGATAGAAGATAAATAGACTTTTGAGTGATAGTTAAGTTCAAGTCTCCACATACCTTTTAGTCGATGAAGATCCACCAGTTCCTTGAGTAGTCTTTCGTCTTGTATGGTGATTGTTATGGAGTTCTTGAGATCAACTACACTTTTTATCCTAGTCCGAGGCCTTAACTATAGTAGACTAGAAATCAAGACTTATAGTTTTGATCACTAACATTGACAAACATGCTTGAGATAGCAATGTATGCGAGTTCGACTGAGAAATGCTCTAACAAGCTCAACTACACATTCTATCCTAATCTGAAACTTAGCTATAAGTAGACTAGAAATCAAGACTTATAATTTTGACAACTAAATTTGACAAACAAGCTTGAGATAGCAACGCTTGCGAGTTTGACCGAGCAGTGCTCTAACACATATAAAACCAAAAACCTTAATTAAAAGATTCTTAATTTATCTCGGCATATGGTCTCCTTGAGTAATAAGGAATATCTTTGAACAATAAATTATAAGAGTTATTGTACGTGTTCAAAGTATGTTGACATATTTTTACTGTAAATCCGGATTCATATTTACATGGATTTACATTCTTGGAATCAGTTATACCACACTTCCAAACAAGTTTAGAATTGGTTCACATGTATTCCAAGATACTTATGTGATTGATAAAATATCAAATCACATACATGGGTTCAATCGGTTCTACCAATCATTAGGATCGGTTATACCTCAATATGGAAATATTACAAAAGTTACTAGGACCGGTTTCATCAGGTACCTGGACTAATTATATCAGTTACTAGATCCGATTACCATATTCCCATGGTATTACTTGTGATCAGTTACACCAGTTACCAGGATCGCTTACACCAATTACCAGGACCGGTCACCAATTATAAGTATCGATTACAAAACACTCTGCGATCAGTCACACCAATTACTAGGATCGGTCACACTAATTACAAATATCGATCATACCATCTCATGGTGATTACGTAGGATCTGTTACACTAATTACTAAAAACTAGTCATACCAAATCATAAGCCAGGAATTGTGATTAGTTAGGCGAGGGTACCCCAAATATACCTCAAGCTATTACTTTTCCTTCCTATAAGTCCTTTCCCAGAAAGTGATTGTCTATGGACTGAGTCGAGACAATACAACAAATCGGTCACACTTTGTGTGATCATCTATGGATATAAGATCGAGACAATGTAACAACAAAGTGTGTTTACTTGATACAAAGGTTCGGACTTAACCAAACTCAATAGGATTCACGTATCAAGTAAATAGGAATTAACGTTTGTGCAATTTACTTTAATTATAATAAAACAATTATAATGCAGAAATATAAAGTAAATGACACATCAAGATTTTGTTAACGAGGAAACCGCAGATGCAGAAAACCCCTGGGACCTAGTCCAGAATTGAATAATCTCAGGATTAAGCCGCTATACAAAATAAGACAACTTCGTATAGTTGAGACCACGCAACTAAACCTGTAGATCACCTAGTTCCGTCTGTATTCCCACGCCTCCAACCTGTAAACAAGTCATGTATTTGGACCAATTCCTTTGGATCGTATTCCAAACAGTAAAGGAACAACAAATCTGTTTGGTATCAACTCTCTTCAACCAATTGATATAAGTTACGCAAATGTTCCCTTGTTTAACTTAACATAAACTCCTTTACCAGGTTCCAAGATCTATCTTATGTTCAATCACCCAAAGGTAATCGTTAAGATTAAGCCAATCAATACCTTTAATCACAACGAATCGTATTGATGCCGATCTTCCTCAATTAATCAATCCAATCTACCACATGGATAAACCGATTATTAATTGGATCCGCTTTTTCCCAAACAAGTATTGTGCACACCAAAGATTATAAAAACCAAGTGAAATCTTCAATATCTTCTTTGTCTTCAAATATTCTTAGATCTTCAATAAAGACCTGCACACAACTACTTGAATCTCTTATGATCAATCAGACACAGAACGGAGTCTGTTAACAATGGATTATCACAAGATCGTCTTTAGATCTAATAACAGTCTAAAGATCAATGTCGAAACCTTGAACTAGTTTGAGTGAATCTTATATCAGAAGAGAAGATTCTCAAGCATAAATAAACTAGGTGCAACCAAAGTTCAACCACCGTTAGTCAATCAAATCAATACAAAAACTAAAGATAAACCGCAATATCTATTTTCCCACCAACGGGTCGCGCTAGAGCTTCTCAATCCCAAAGAAGACTTTAAATTGAGCGGCCGTAAGAGATTTCACCTAATTAGATTTCTCTCCTCTCCGATAGGCAGCTTCACCAGTAACAAAGAAAAAAGAGTAAGTTTAATGTTACGTAGGATTAGTTTGCTAGAAATGCGAACTCAAAGTATTTATAGACAAGGAAGTTTAGACACCAAGAAATTTCCAAAACCGAAAATATACTCAAGATATTTTTCCATATTAACCCAAATTTGGTTTTCATAATTCCTGTGAATGCCTTGTCCAAAAATATGATTGAAATCTCCTTGGAAAATCTTTAATTAGCAAATGCACATTACTAATTCTTATTTTCCATATATAATTAAAAACCCTTAATTAAAAAGATTCTTAACTTATTTAAATTCGATCTTGGGATATACTTCCTTCTTAGCCGTTAAGGAATATCTTTGAACAATATAGAATAAGCATTAATGCACCGTGTTCAAAGTGTGATGACATCTTACTCTTACAAGTCCTTTCCATGCTTGCTCACTTGAAACCGATTTACCATACTTCCAAACAAGTTTAGAATTGGTTCATATGACTTTCAAGAACTATATGATTGATCAAGTTCCACTCAATCACAACTCATGGGTTTACGGTTATACTAAAACAAGTTTCGGTTCTACCTCCATATGAGTATTGTGCACAATTACACTAGCTTACCAAAGATACGGCTAACTAGGTACTAGGATCGGTTCCCCATATATATTTGGTATCTAACTTGTATGCACTGCACATGTCCATATGATCGGTTCCCCCCTCCCAAAAACGTGTTGCACATGTTCATAGGATCGGTTCCCCTTTCTTTCATAAACCTTGATGCACCTCATACAAGGATCAGTTCCCCTTGTGATGCACTGCACCTCTTACTAGGATCGGTTCCCCTCTTCCCAGTAATAAGTTCAGACACCCACAACCCGATCTTACCCCAGGTGATTACTTAAGATCGGTTTCACTAATAAAAGTCATACCAATACATAAGTCAGGCCTCATGTGAATAATTTTACCAAGACCACAAACAAGTCATGATCGGTTATACTAATCACACATATTGGTCGTTCATAAGATATGCAATGTAGAACAGCCCCAATAATGCCTGGCGATTTCCTTTTCGGTTCACAACACATATCATGAACTTACTTCCTTAGAACACATGTAAACATTGTTCCCTAGGATGAAATCTTCACCTCATACCTGTAGGACCAGAATATCGCCACTATATTATTCTCGCGAGAATTAACGACATTCCTGCGAGTTATTCTGCGAGATTCTCTAACAACACACTGAAAGTGTTGAAGGATGATCTAATAAGTGACGTAATGAATGATGACATCCAAAACACGAGAAGAGCGTGATGATTCTGCGAGGGTTAAAGTACCTGCGAGAGTTGATATTATAACTATTGCGAATGTTTCGCGGGCTAGATCTGAAATTAAAGGACAGCTTAGCTGTCATCCACTATGTAACTACCCTATATAGAGAGGACCAGTAGATTTGAGAGAGAGATATAATTTTTGAGTGAGGAGAAAGTCTTGAAGAGAGAGAAAAACTTAGAAAAGGCGGTTGTATTCTTGATTTCTTATATTTCCTGTAATTCTTTCTGGATCAAATTAATAAAAATATTGTTCTTTATCTTCAAATTATGTCATAATCTTTGTGAATTCTTACTAAGGGTGTAGTGTAGGATTTCCTGCAACTACATTTTGGCGCCTAAAACAGGGATTGAGTGGAAGAAAATCATAGAAAAAGGTAAGATTGGAGATAAGGATAATTCAAGAATAAAAAGATGATTGAACAAAATGATGAAATGGATGAAGAAAAAATGAGAAGAGTCAAGGAAAATTATAGGGAATTGGAGTGTAATATGATAACAAGAGCAATGATCAACAAGTTTCATGAAAATGTGAGGGGAAGGATACACAAAAGAGATTTTGAAGGGAAAAAATTATGACGGTGGAGAAGGTATTACCTCTAAAGGATTGGGAAAATCAGAAAATCACATTTAAAGCAGCAAAAATACCAAAAGAAAATTTAAATCATACATCTCCTTTGGTGATCACGGTACCTGTTTTATCAATGAAAAAGAGAAAATCAATAGGATCTGTGGAAGAATAGGCTGTAAATAGAATTTTGGTGGACGCAGGAAGCTCCGTGGACATAATATTTTATCATACCTTTAATAAAATGGGATATAAGGATGAAGAGATGTCTTGTTCAACTTATCATATTCATGGCCTTGGAAAATATTTAACAAAACCTAAAGGAGAGATAATGGTGCAAATTCCATTAGGAGAAATAGAAATGCGAGTAATGTTGTGTTTGGTAGATATAGAATCACCATATAACATGTTATTAGTGTGACCTTGGATACACGCAATTAAGGCTGTAGCATCAACGTTACATCAGTGTATCAAATTTCCTATGCCCAGTGAAATTGGCGAGATTAGAGGAGATACAGATCATGCAAAGTTATGCTTTTAAATTGAAGTGAAGAATTATGAAGGACGTATAGAATTGCGAAAAGCTTGCAGAAAATTGGCAAAATAAGCGAAGAAAGAAGAAGAATTCAAGGTTTACATGGTAAGAGCACAAGAAGGGAAGGGAATACCTGGTGAAATTTTGCAAGACGGAGATGAACCTGCGAGAGTTATGAAAACCCCAACACCAATGGGAGAACCTGAAGCCAGCTATACTGCAGCAGAGCCAACAAAAGAAGTAAATATTGGAAGTGAGGAAGAACCAAAAATGCTGAAAATTGGAACTAAAATGGATGTAGATGAAGAAGAGCAAACTATAAACCTCTTGCGATAATACAAAGATATCTTCGCGTGGAGTATGGATGAGATGCCTAGAATAAATCTCTCTATTGCATGCCATAGGCTAGAGATTAACAAGGATGTCAGACCATTCAAACAAAGAATAAGAAAGATTGCGACCACTTATCATTCCAAGATAGAAGAAGAGTTGCAGAAGATGCTTGACGCAAGGATTATAAGACAAGCCAAATACCCGGAGTGGATCGCAAATATGATTGGTTCCAAAGAAGAATAAAGGGATAATAACTTGCATAGATTTTACTGACTTAAACAAAGCTTGTCCTAAAGATAGCTTTCCATTACCGAATATTCCTCAAATGGTCGAATCAGCAGCAGGAAATGATAGAATATCTTCATTGGATGGGTATAAAGGATATAATAAAATCCCTCTTGCTGAAGAAGATCAAGAGCACACTGCATTTTTTGCCCCAAGAGGATTATATTGTTACACAAAAATGCCATTTGGGTTGCGAAATGCTGGTGCAACGTATCAAAGAATGGTGGAGAAGGTATTCGCAAAGTGGATACACAAAACATTAGAGGTGTACGTAGATGACATGTTAATAAAGAGTAAAGAAGCTAAGAATCATGTGCAAGATTTGAAGGAAATTTTTGATCAAATGCGACTCTTTAACATCAAGGTGAATCCTGAGAAATCTATTTTTGGAGTAGCATCAGGGAAATTTTTAGGTTATATCGTATCAAAAGAAGGAATTCAAGTTGATCCAGAAAAAGTACAGGCAATTCGCGATATGCCAACGCCAGCGACAGTGAAAGATGTACAAAAGTTGAATGGGCTTTTAGCATCGCTAGGAAGATTTATCTCGCGATCTTCAGATAAATGCAAGCATTTATTTAATATACTCGGGAAGGGTACAAAATTCAAGTGGACAGATGAATGTGAGAAGGCTTTTCAAGGAGTTAAAGAATATCTAATGAACATATTTATTTTACAGAAAGCGGAGCCGGGAGAAGAATTATTGATTTATCTTGCGACAACATCGCACTCCTTAAGCGCAGTGTTATTGCGAATAGATGCAGGGATAGAAAAACCAATTTACTACATCAGCAAAACATTTAATTCTGCAGAGAAAAATTATTTAAAGATTGAAAAGATAATTTTGGCATTAGTTTATGCAACATTTAAGCTTCGTATTTACTTTCAAGCACACAAGATAAAGGTATTAACAAAGGTACCAATTGAATCAGTAATGAAGAATTCAAAAAGGTCTGGCAGGGTGGAGAGATGGAATGCACAAGTAGGACACTTTGAAATTAAATATGAAGTTCTATCCTCGCCAAAATCACAGGTTGTAGTAGATTTTTTAGCGGAATTTCCTCTAGAAGATGATGAATCTGTGGAGGATATGATGGAGATAGAATAAGAACATGGAGATCCAAAAGATCTATTAAAGGAACCGAACATGTGGGAAATATTGGTGGATGGATCATCAAATGGGGAAGTAAATGGAATTGAAGTGGTCTTTATCTCGCCAGAAGGAGAAAAAATGGCTTTCTCATTTCGCTTGGATTTCACATCCACTAATAATGAGACAGAATATGAAGCTGTGGTACATGCTCTAAAGTTCACCATAGAAATGAAATTGGAGAACGCAAGGATTACCAGTAACTCGCAATTGGTTATTCGCCAGATCAAAGGAGAGTACACAATGAATGAACCATCTCTGAAGAAATACAAGAAACTTATTGAAGAATTGTATGCGAGAATTCCAAAAATAAAATGGAGACATATATCAAGAAAAAATAATAGACTCACAGATGATTTTGCGTTCATATCAAGTATGATGACAAACCCAGCTGCGAGATGCATACAAATTCAAACACTTATATCGCCTTCAGTCAATAAAGAAGAAGAAGAAGAAGAAATAGATATAATGATGATAGAAAATGGAGAGGAAGAACCAAGAAGAGATATTATAGATTGGCGAGTAGAACTTCATGCATATTTGGCAAGAGGAGAAACACCAAGAAATATACTAGAGGCACACAAATTAAAAAGCCGTGCAACAAATTATGAATTAAGGGATGGGATTTTGTATCGAAAATCTTTTAATGGGCCATTACTTAGATGTTTGACACGGGAAAAAGGAGAAAAAATATTAAAAATGTTGCATAGCGGTGATGTTGGTAATCATAGCGGAGGAAGATCTTTGGCTTATAGAACAAAAATGCATGGCTATTATTGGCCATATATGCATGAGGATGCAAAACAATTATCAAAACGTTGTGAAGATTTCCAGCGATATGGAAATAGGATACATGCACCAGGGGCACCATTATCATCTTCAAAAAGTGTGTGGCCTTTTGGAAAATGGGGCTTAGATATTGTGGGACCCTTTGTACCAGGTTCAGGGCAGAAGAGATACTTAATTATCGCGACAGATTACTTCACAAAATGGGCAGAGGTAAAAGCAGTGCAACACATTCGCGATAAGGATATATTTACATTCATCTTTGAAAATATCATCTGCATATTTGGAATTCCAGCACAGTTGGTTTCTAATAATGGAAAGAAATTTGAAGGACAAAATATAGAATTGCTACTCAATGCATTTAAGATAAGATATGGAAAATCTACTCCTTTATACCCACAAGCTAATGGTCAAGCTGAAGCGACTAATAAGACAATCACATACATCTTAAAAAAGAAATTAGAAGGGTACCATAGAGCATGGTGTGAACAAGTACATAATGAAGTCTGGGCTTACAATACAACCAGGAGAGAGGCAACTGGAATGTCACCTTTTTATTTAACATATGGTGTTGAAGTAGTACTACCAACAGAAGTTGCTATTCCTACAACAAAAAGGGAAGTTTGGGAGAAGAATCTTAATACTAACATGATTCTAAGAGAACTTGATGAATTAGAAGAGAAGAGAGAAAAAGCATTACAACATATGGAAAATTATCAGTGAAGGTTGGCTCGTAAATATAACAAGCGAGTCAAGAAACGCGAGTTTCAACCAGGCGATTTAGTTCTGCGAGAAACACTAGAGTATCAGCGAGAACGTGGTGGAAAGTTGACGAGAAAATAGGATGGACCGTATATCATTAAGGAGATAGTTGGAACAGGGGCATACAAGTTGGTAGACCCAGAGGGCAGAGATGTTGGGCAAAGACTTGGTAGGCCATGGAACAGGTTATATTTAAAAAAATATTATCAGTAACAAAATTTTTTAGAAAAAAAAAATTTAAAAAAATGGGCAAAACAAATTTTTACAGATGCGAGTTTATTCGCGAGATTATTCAAGATTACCTAAAGAATGAAAGATTGCGATATACGCAAAAGAAACACAAGAACGGGACAAACCTTTATGGCGTACACCCTAGTTCGCGAATACAATTTCGCAAGAGGAAAATGTAAGACCTAAAGTACGTCATATGAGGGGGTATCTCTTTGCATGACTCAGGGATAAGGTTATACCGCTGCTGGAATCTGAGTCATGGAGATGGGGGTTATAGAAAACCTATCCAGGAGAGGTAACTTGGATTTCCAACTATTTAAGGTTATACCCTGGTTGGACGACCGAGAGTCTCTCCTAAGGGGTGCAGAGTATGACCAAGGCGCCGAGGTACACGGTTGAGCCAAGGGTGCCCAAGGCGTATGAAAATACCCTGGCCATTCTTGGCAAGTATTGGATATGATGCACTCGGCCTGAAAAAAAACCCACTTAGGGTGCAGTCTCGTAACTATAAGCCATATAGGCATAAAGGATAAGAGGCTGCGAAAACAACTGGTTGTTGCTAGGACTGGATGGGAGGAGCTAGTCTTATATGGCAGAAGTACATCTCCTTGAAGGGGCAACCAGGGGGAAGATAAGGGCGGCACCCTCCATTAGGGAGCTGATAAGTATCTTGAGACGGCAATGTCATGGGGCTTTATGTTCGCAAGAACATTTAGGCCTGTCATATTGTCGCGTGATAAATATTCTAAAGAGGCAACAAGCCATGAGAAAAAGTTAAGATGAGATCAATGGGTTTTTACATGAAAGTGTAAAGACGTCCTGCGATTTCATCGCAAGACGGCAATGTCATGAGACTTTGTTCTCGCAAGGGAACTTAGACTTGTCATATTGTCGTAGAATAATGAAAGAATAAAGTTAAGGCAAGATCAATGGGTTGTTACATGCAAATGTAAGAACGTCCTGCGATTTTGTCGCAGACACAAAAACATTGGCGAAATAAGACCTTTAATTAGGAAGGCATAATAAGACCAATAGAATAATTGTACCAATTAACTAATTTATTTTGCAGGAAAAATTTGAACATTACAAGGAAGATTATGGGGGGGAAAATGGGAATTCTTAAACAATATTTCATCATCTTCCTTGCGAATATTCAAAGTAATATGAGTTTAACTGAGTTTTAAAGTAGATGTCAAGGTTACATAGAAGCACATTGTTTGCGAAAGAAAGAAATAAAAGATAGCACAGACAAGACTTAAATTCAAGGATTAGTCTCACCAGCTTCATTATCTTTGCCGGTATTGTCTTCTTCAACAACATTATTCTTCTCGACCTGAGGTTCTCCTTCATTCAATTTTTTACCAGTAATCGCCTCATCACCAGTAGTTGTTTCTTTAGGAGGGTTTTCTTCTTCTGCTGAGTCTTCATGATAAATATCTTCTTCACCACTGGGATAGGTTAAATCCTCATCAATAGGAATGGGAATTTCATCATTTTCTACTTCCATAGGATTGACTTTTGTAGGAGGCAGAGAATGTGATATCAGAAAATTGTTCACAATAACTTCAGCGCTAAGATGGGCCTTGCGAAAGCTTTATCGCGATTCCTAATTTCCATATTCTTGAAGTATTCAAGATAGTCATATTTTCTTTCTGCTCGATCGCGAATATCAACAAGGTGATTAGTGAGCGCTTTATTTTCTTTGCGAGTTTTAGCCAATTTCTCAGTTAGATTAGAAATGGTAGACTGAATACTTTTTTCAGATTCTGCGAGAGAAACAAATAAACAAGAAATATATCAGACAAAGGTTTTGCGAGAAATGTAAAAGAGAAATGTAGTGGAAGAATTAACAATTACGACAGTCAAAATAACTACCTTCCTTCTCCGAGGTTATGTTTTGAATTAGTCTAAAGACACAATTCTCACATTGATTCATGGCGTCATCAAATTTATCCCCAGCTATGCCTTTCAAGCGAGATTTTATATTTTCTTCTTTAGAAAGGAGATAAGTATTTTGTTTTGTTAATGAGGAACAAGATTCTTTCAGTTGATAACAGCGCTCTTTGAGTTTGCTAGCTTTTATACTTAGAGCTATTCTACCTTGGATAAGCTTATCTTTTTCTGCGGCAGATGATTCGGTTATTTCTTTAAGTTCCTCTTTTGTTCTTGATTATCACATACTTTATGAAGAATACGCAATTGCTGCAAGGAGATCGCCATCATACTAGAAAAACTATGTTTTTCCCGAGACAAAGACTCATTTTCATCTGATAAAGATTCCATCGCCAAGTTAGCTTGAGTTAACGAATATGAAAGGCGAATGATTTCGCTACGTAGAAAATCTTGCCCTTGAACTAATTGGTTATTCTCATTAGTAAGGTTATATATTTGATCAATTGAGTATGTGTGAAGAATATCTAATCTATTAAATTGGTCCATCCAAGACTCTTTCTCAACGCGGGCTTCTTCAGCAGCAGATTCACATTGAAATATCTTCATTTATCGATTCCGATTTGAATCTAAATATGCAAACCAAATTTATAGAAGGAAATTGAGCATATAAAACATAAAGTTTTTCTAAAAACAAAGAAACAGATGTAGGAAAATCTTACCTTTCAGCTCGTCATTTTTACCGCGAAGATTCTCGAAGTCCAATAAAGAGTTGCGAATTTTTTGATCAAGAATTTCACATTCTGAAGTTTTAACCTGGAGACTTCTCTTCAGAGCATCAATTTCACCTTCTAAGGATGCTTGCGAAGCAGATTGTCAAAAACCAAAATATTTACTTAAAGTCACACAAATATCCTGTTTAACAGGATCAGTTGAAGACTTCCTAGTGTCAACAAAAATCTCAGACAACACTTGGAAAGCAACATCTACTCCAATTGATATTTCTTTAGGAGAAGGATGAGATGCAGATAGTGGCGAGTTGAAGATTCGAATCACTCGCAACAGGCGGGACAGAAACAGATTTTATTGGAGAAGAAGCTATAATAGAAGCTTCATTTACCACAGTCTCAGAAACCTTATTTATTGGAGGATTAGTGATAATGGGGATATTGGTATTGATATTTTCACAAGGAATGGATGAAGGTTCAATTTGTGAAGGTGTAGAAGCTGGACACGTAGTTATGAATTCAGGAAAGAGAATGTCAACATTAATAGCTTTAGCATGGCGAGACTGCTTGGGAGGTTTAACAATATTTTCATCGCCCTGCGAATAATAACTTAGATAAGAAACAGAGGCAACAATATTGTTATTCAGAAAATAAATGTTTCTTATTACCTTATCATCCGCAGGTCTCTTTTTCTTTTTAGCAAGTTTTTTCCGAGGATTTTTAGGGTTAGGGTTTTGAACCACAAACCGAGTGTTCGATGTATTCTCACTGAAAAGAAAATATAATATGGGAATTACAGAAGAATCAAATAAAGGATACGAGAAAATAATATAAACATGGTTCAGATAAGAACACATACCTTGGGGCCTCCATTAAAACAGTAGCAGGAGGAGTTATAGAAGAAAAAAAAGTTGCAGACAAGAAGACGAAGAAATAGAAGAAAAAGAAGGGATTTCTTCATTAGGATACTCCTTTTATAGATGAAAGAATGTTGACCGGATAACAAAAGGGTAACCGGTAAAGAATGGAATATTCTACATGTGTAGACGGTTATGCTTAATTTGTGGAACCTTGTCGGGAAAAGAAGATGAAAAAACGAGTAGCTGCGGCATTTTAGTTCTCAAGATCTTTCCTTCTTCGCAGAAAAGACATGAGAAGAGGCAAGATGTAGGACCAGAATATCGCCACTATATTATTCTCGCGAGAATTAACGACATTCCTGCGAGTTATTCTGCGTGATTCTCTAACAACATACTGAAAGTATTGAAGGATGATCTAATAAGTGACGTAATGAATGATGACAGCCAAAACACGAGAAGAGCGTGATGATTCTGCGAGGGTTAAAGTACCTGCGAGAGTTGATATTATAGCTATTGCGAACGTTTCACGGGCCAGATCCGAAATTAAAGGACATCTTAGCTGTCATCCACTATGTAACTACCCTATATATTGAGGACCAGTAGATTTGAGAGAGAGATATAATTTTTGAGTGAGGAGAAAGTCTTGAAGAGAGAGAAAAACTTAGAGAAGGCGGTTGTATTCTTGATTTCTTATATTTCCTGTAATTATTTCTGGATCAAATTAATAAAAATATTGTTCTTTATCTTCAAATTATGTCATAATCTTTGTGAATTCTTACTAAGGGTGTAGTGTAGGATTTCCTGCAACTACAATACCCATACATAATCACAATAGCGTTCATACGATTACGTCAATGTCTTATATACAAAGTTTAATGGTTAAGCAAGAAACTTCATATTGTATTCCTTAATATTATGTTTATCTAGAGTGTTCATGCTTCACAGTTTTTATGTTTTCAATACGCACGACTTGAAAGATACGTTAGGGAATGAAACAGTTCAAGTTAAATATCACTAACCTCAAGTGGAAGGATTATGTTGTCGTTGTAGCTCCGCACTTCTTCAAGTCTTCGCAATACTTGTAATGTCTCACCCTAATACTTTCAAGCTAACCTATACGAAGTTGACTCTAGTACATTTAAATCAAGCGACTCTTAAATGAGTTTTGCTTCACTAAAATATGACAAACAAACTTGACATACCAACTCTTGGTGGGTTCAACCGAGCAATGCTCTAACATTAGTTATACCAAGATACATAACAAAGTTACGATCGGTTCTACCATCTCACACATATTGGTAATCCAAAGATTTGCAATGAATAGTCGTACCAATAAGCATAATTATTTCCCTTTCGATTCATAAAACAAGTTCATGAATGTACTTCCTTTAAACGAATGTAAAACATTGTTTGCTAGGATGAAATCTTCACCATAACCCATTCACATAATCATAATAGTAAATACAAGATTATGTCGATATAATATCTACGAAGTTCAAAAGATAAGCGTTATACTTCGTAATTTAATCCCCTAATACTATGATCATACAAATATGATCATGTCACATCACTAGATCATTATACAATATGTACAGTATATACATCTTCGCATTTATGTTTTCAATATAACACGACATGAAAGATATGTTAGGAATGAAACAGTTCAAGTCAATATTACTAACCTCAAGAGGAAGGATGATGTCGTCGTTGTAGTTTTCTTCTTCTTCACATTCTTCAGGTCTTTGGAGTAGTACTTGTATGTCTCAACATTCCTAGACTTTATAGTCTAACCTAAACGACGTTGACTATAGTATATAATCAAGCGACTTTAGATGAGTTTTGATACACTAAAATATGACATCCAAATTTGACATACCAACGCTTGGTGAGTTCAACCGAGCTATGCTCTAACAAGAATATTTATTGTTTTTAGGTTTGTTAACAATATCCTAGTGTAAATGATTTTTATTAGAATAAATTCAGGTATTTGTTAATAACTGATTATTTTAATAAACCTGCCTAGTTTGGGGCCTAGTGTGATTATTTGGGGCATATGGATTTCTTCATCCACCCAATAGAGAAGGATAAGGGGTGTCTGAAGTGTATTAAAAAACTAAATTATCCTTATACAAGCTTAATAATTTCACATATCTAAAACAAATACTAAAACCTAAATCATTTCTATTAACAATCTTCAATCAAAAACTAAAACTCAATCCATCAAAATCAAAAACTAAAACCCAATCACAAACAACAATTCAATTATCCATTTTTTTGGTTTCGGACAATATTTCGGCGACAAACAAATTCGAGTGATTAAGTTAAATCTCTTTAATTTGTTCATTTTAAGAGGGATTCATCAATGATTTAACTATGAATCTCTGAAATTTTTCACAATTTTTTCTGAAACCAAACTAGAATCGGTTGATATAAGCATTAACGTAAAATGATTGTTGTTGATGTTCCCTAGAATCGGTAGATATGGTACACCTACATAAATCGATTATGGGTTGTTGAACATCATCCAATTCATTAACCATGTTTGAATTTTTGCACAAATCCTGAAATTTTATTCTTTGTATTATAGAGCATGAAAATACGAGTTGATCGAGCGCAAACTAAATGAGGTCATTCTGACATCGGACGAAGAAGTTATGAGCAAAACAACCGAATAAATTCCCAGATTTACAATCAGTTTACTTGGGAATTTATGTAAATCGATTCTAACGAAAAAAAATCACACATAAATCTTGAATTTTAGAATTGGTCTATGTTCTAAGTCTTATAACCCAATTCCTAGAATCGTTTTGCAAGTGCATGAACGTATAGTCGTATACTGATTCTGGTTTGAGTTTTTAATTATTTTTTTCATGTTTTGATGATGAATCAAGATTAGTTGATTTCTAGTTTAATTTGATTAAACATCAATTAATTACCCGATTAACACTAATTAATCAAGGGTAAATTAGTCATTATATAAAATAGTTGGATAAGGGGGTTCTCCTTTTACTTCATGATGTCTGTTTTTATCTTTTAGTAATAGGCCCAAAACTAGGCAGGTTAATAAAATATACAACAAAGACTTGTGAAGAGCTGAATTAAACCTAACAATTGATTTTAAAATAGTAAGGAAATGTTTTTGAATTAGAATTGATTAAACTAAAGTAAAATAAATGATTATGATAACAATTTTGAAAACAAATAAAGTTAATTCGGCTATTAAACGTATGCATATAATTGGCAATAATAATAATCTTATAAATTATGGGCATGACAGATCAAAAGACTAAACCTAAACATGAGTCATCAAATAAAATAACAATTGATTAATAAGGAAATCATGTTCTTCGATTAAATGGCATGCAAGTATCCATAATTAAATTGACAGTATTATTAAAGAAGTTACCACATAAATATGAGTTAATGGCTTCATCATTTTCCTTGGTTATGAAGAAACTTAGCTTGTAATGACCCGTCCCTTCCACTGATATTGTCCCCACTTAGCCACTGCGGTCATCCGGCAGTGTGGGGTTTTCAATGGGCATCACTGTGGTCGTCCAGCATCAACCTCCCATTGAAAACCCCACACTGCCTGATGATCGCAGTGGCTAAGTGGGGTCAATATCGGTGGAAGGGACGGGTCATTACAAATGGTATCAGAACCGAAGACGGGTCACATGTCGAGGGTGGGAAGGTATGATGGACGAGGTTGGTCCAGGTGATTCTCATGAGGGGCAGGGAACGTCAGAGATCTGGGCTTGTATATATATTCTGGAGCCGAAGACGGCTCCAATTTCAGGTGGTGGTATTGTAATACCCCGATATTAGGCAGTGGCTGGCCGAATGGAATATAAGTAATGGTTTGTCCTTCCCTAACACTGAGGCCTTTTCAGCATAATTGGCTCCAGAGTTGGAAAAAAACTCGGCATATAAGCGTGCTCGGGCGGGAGAAACCCAGGGATGGGTGATCTCCCGGGAAGTTGCTGCTGGATAACCGCAATGATGCCCATTGAAAACCCCACACTGCCGGATAACCGCAGTGTCTAAGTAGGGACAGTATCGGTGGAGGGACGAGTCATTAGATAACTACTCATGATTAAACCAGAAAATATATTAAGATTGTATAGTTTCATCTTTATTACCACTGCTAGAGTTTGGACAATACACAATGTAATCCTTTCGAAAAATAAAAAATTAGCGGAAGATTTTTTTTTTTTTGCTCAATCAATTCCAATTTTATTGCTCATTATGGAAAAAAATACAAACCTCAAGAGTCAAAATTGATAAACTTTTACATACTAAAAGAAAAAACCAGAAAAAACTCAAAACCAGCTGACAAGCCCATTAGCCCATACTCTCAACAAAACCTGTAATATATCTGATCAGGCAAATCCATTGAATAGATAGTTGTGAAAACTTGACTAACTCCCCTTTCCAGCCCTGTACCTTTCTTTGCCAGAGTATCAGCAGTGAAATTTATTTCTCTAAAACTATGCACAAATTGAATGCACCATAATAGTTCTTTTATTCTACTACATCTAGCGTGAATGATCCAAGGTAACTTTCCAAAGGTGTAAGCTTTTATTGCTGCATTAGAATCAGAGTTAATACAAAGAGTAAACTTACTATTCTTCAAGGCCCATTCTGCTGCTCCTATAATAGCCATTATCTCTGCAATAAAATTGGTTGCAATTCCTAGACCTCTAGCTTCAGCATATAAACTCTCCTTTATCACCTCTGCATACAAATTCATACCCTGCTATTCCAGGATTACCTCTAGAAGCACCATCACAACAAATAAAAGTATGGTTTACTGCAGGAAGATGAAATCTAACTTGTTAGAGCACTTCTCGGCCGAACTCGCAAGCATTGCTATCTCAAGCTTGTTTGTCAAGTTTAGTTGTCAAAACTATAAGTCTTGATTTCTAGTCTACTTATAGCTATGTCTCGGATTAGGATAGAATGTGTAGTTGAGCTTTAGAATTCACGACGTTCATCGATTGAAGACGAAGAATTACTAAGGGGAGCTTGTGGAACTTCATCAACAAAAGGTATGTAGAGACTTGAACTCATCTATCACTCAGAAGTCTATTTTTATTTTATCTTCTATTGAGACAAAAGTCGTATATCTATATAGACTTCAATTTATACATATTTGATATTTTGAGATGAGTTTAACTTGTTTACATATTTCTCGAAATATGTGTTGGTAAGCTTTCACTTTAACCAAGTTCATCTTTTTTCTTGAAGAAAGTCAAAAGATGATCATGTGAAAATCGCATGGTAACATCTTACATGATTTGTGTGAAACAGTCATTTGATGTAGACTCCGAATGTTTCGTATTGATCTATTGATCACTTGGAAATTACTTTGAAGCTAATAGTTTGTGTGAGATAGCTATTTCCGTCTTCTAAGAATGTTTCAATGATTAAGATGAAGTTTAGAACAATTAACCATTGATTGCATATAGCACAGTATGCGTACTTGTATGCTAACTGTTGCAAGTTATTCCAAGTCCGGGAACCATATTATGCATACCAGTATGCGTAATGGTTTAACAGTTGAAGTCCGAGAACTTAGTATGCATACCCGTATGTGTACTGGCGTACAGTTCAAGTCCGGGAATTAAACTGAGGTTGGTCGTGAACGATGCTATGCGTACCCGTTCGCATAGTGGCGGACAGACCAAGTCCAAAACTCTAAGTATGCATACCCGTTTGTATACTTGAGTGGGTTAAGTTCTAAAATCAGTTTATTCGTGAACAAATACATTTATATAATAAGGAATGAAATCTTTAAAACTCATGTCTATAATGTTCATGAATTGATTCGAGTGAATCAAAATCGATTTTGCTTCAATTGTGTCTTGTATACTTTCTTGAGAATATAAACAATTGAACAACTCTATAACTAGTTTCATTTGAACTAGTTGTGATTAAGATGAACCAGGTTGATATGAAAGTGTTCATATGTATAACTTCGGTTAACTATTGTTGAGCCAACCAAATGTACACGTTTAGGTATGATTACCCATATCTAAATGAAGGCACATTTCATTTGTATGTAACAAGTAAAGTTCGATCTAACGGTTGAAAGATATTATCCTGAATCTAATCAGGTTTTCATCTAACAGTGAATATTGAATGCTTTGTTACCAAGGTAACGTTGATTGAAAACACTGATTTGAAGACTATATAAGGGAGAACTCTAGCAATTGGGAAACCTAATCCCCACACCTCTTGTGTGATACTAGTTGCGACTAGAGTCGATTCTCCTTTAACCTAGGTTTTTCTGAAACCATTATAGGTTAACGACTTAAAGAATTCATTGGGATTCTGAAGACAGACCCAACTATTTTCTCTGTAGTTGTGTGTTCTGACTTTACTTTGTTCTATCTTATAGAGTACTATCTTCTCTAAGATTTGCTCGAGATTCAATCTCCGATAGGTAAGATAAAAAGTAGTCACAAACATCTTCGTCTTATTGTTTTTGATTCCACAATATCTTGTTCCACTTCCATACGGTTAAGATCATTGTGAGGTGATTGATATTACTAGGATGTTCTTCAGGAATATAAGTCCGGTGTATCAATAGGTTCCTGTTCACTTTGATTTACCAAAAGACGGAAAAAAGCTTGTAGGTATTTCTGTGGGAGACAGATTTATCTATTCAATAGACTTTTCTGTGAGAGATAGATTTGTTTATCTAGTCTTCGACTTTGGGTCGTAGAAACTCTTAGTTGTGGGTGAGATCAGCTAAGGGAATCAAGTGCGTAGATTCCTGCTGGATTCAGAGGCATAAGGAACGCGAATGTACCTTAATCAGTGTGATATTGGTTAGGGCTCAACTACATTCTAGTATGAAGTTAACTTGCAGTAGGCTAGAGTTTGTAGCGGCTTAATACAGTGTGTTGTTCAAATCGGGACTAGGTCCTGGGGTTTTTCTGCATTTGCGGTTTCCTCATTAACAAAATTTCTGGTGCCTGTGTTATTTATTTTCCGCAATATATTTTATATAATTGAAATATTACAGGTTGTGTGTAGTTCAATCAATTAGATAATCCAACCTTTGGTTGTTGATATAAATTGATTGGCACTTGAACATTGGTCTTTGGTACCGTTCAAGTTGTTTCTTATAATAATCAGGCTCACGGGTTTATATCTGTTTGATTTGTTATTTATATTGAGAAATAAAGATATATATAACTCTTAGATGTATTTTCCTTGATTAAGTCTGACTATCTAGTTGATTCTCTTAGAAGTATATTGGAGTTTCCTTTACCAATAATCCATCTTGTGTGTTGCTTAGCATCATCAATAACCCATTTTAATCCAAGTCGCACTGAAGACTTCCTATAACTAGAAATCTATTCACCATTCAATATTGTAAACTTTGCTCTCATAAATCTTGCCCATTCTGCATCAGAATTTTGTATTTTCCGTACCAGCTTTATTAGCAATGACTTGTTAACTACTTTTATTCTCATGATACCCAAACCTCATTCCTCCATTGGACAACGGGTTTCATCACATTTCAGAGTAACACATTTTCCATCATATGAATCACCTGTCCATAAAAGACTCCTTATTAGTTTTTCACATATCTTCACAACACTTTCAGGGCACTTATATACTGACATGTTATAAATGGGTATGCTGCATAATATGGATTTTACTAGTGTAATTCTGTCCTTGAAGGCCAACATTTTTCCAATCCAACTTGCTAATCTGGTCAATAACATCTCAACCACTCCCCAAACTGTACTTGGTTTCACTCCTCCAGGTTTTAAAATAACACCTAAGTACTTGTCAGGAAACTGACAATGAGTCATTTGAAATTCATTAGCAATTTGTTGTTTTCTCACTTTGGTTACTCCACCTACAAACAATTTACTCTTCATTTGATTGATTACCTGACCTGAATATTCTTGATATTCCTTTAACAACTTCATCATCTTTTGTAAATTCCTTTTGTGACCATTGAAGAATGAAAAAATATCATCTTCAAATAAGATATGAGATTGAGAAGAAACATGACTTCACATTCCTTTTCTCTTTCACTAAATTAAGAGTATTTTGCTTTCTTGTTGTAACTAAACTGATATTCTTGGGCTTATTAATTTTCTTTACTACTTCATTCACTCCCAGCTCTTCGTCTTTCTCCACATTAATAACAGAAGCACTACTAGATACAACATCCAGTAGTTTATTCACACTAATAGGAGGAAATTATTTGTTCACTAAATCTTGTAGAACATGAAATTTACATGTACTTCTACTTCCAGAATCAATTGCTTCATCATCAATCTTCTCTAAGGGAGGAATAATATCATCCACTATTTAAGCATCACTAATCAGTTCATTCTCAACATCCTTAGGCTTTTTTAATTAGAGTGTTACATATATCAAAACTAATAGTCTATGATATTGTTCTCTCCTTAATCTTCCATATCTTCTTTTGCACTGCATTATGAACGCCCCCATCATCTGTTGTTAGCAATGACTACTTTCTCATCACTCTACATTCAGTAACCAAATGTCCCACCACTTTACAATGACTGCATAATTTAGGTAACTTTGGAATTTGCACTTCTTGCTCAAAACTTCCATATTAGTTTTAACTAAAACTTGATGTGGTACTATTTTTGCTAAATCCACTTCAACTAGAACACTAGCATAATATCTTACTTCCCTCTTAAGAGTTGTTTCATCAACCTTTATAACTCTTCCAATTGTATCACCCAAGGACATAAGAATTTTTTCTTTCCAGTAGTCAATTCCCAACCCAGGAAAATTATCCCAAACAAAAGTTGTAGTAGATTTCTGAGCAGCGGGATTAAATTAGGTCCCCATATCCTCGGCTTAAGAACTTGAGAATTAATCATCCAATATCCATTCCAAATATATTTCATATCTACTTCATTTGCTAATTTTGTGATGATAAAATCTTTACCAAGAGGAATCAATTGATAGTTACTTGATGTTTTCCATTGTTTTCTCAAAGATTCCTCAGCAACAACAAATTTCATCTTGACAAAATCCAACCTCCCAATTAAACTAAATCTCCATTTATTAAGAATCTCATGTTTCCTCATCAGGTATATATAATGATGGAACCTCATAAAAACCTTCACAATCAACACTCTTCTCGGGTTGTTCAGATGAAAATCGATAATTACAATTATTCAATCTCAATCCAGATTCCATTTATTTTCAAGTTTGATTAATTTCCGATATCATATACAACCATTCAGCACATATTCCTTACAAAATTTAACACCTATCATTATAATAACGATGAAAAACCAAATTAAAATATATTGATTAACTGAAAAAGAAGAATAAATTTAAGAAATGAAAACTGAGTTGCTCGCCGATTTATTCGCCGAGTCAATCACCCAATTTACAGAGCGTTTGTGTAGTGTTTTTTCTGAAAGCGCCAAAAGGAAGCACCACTAGCGGAAGAACAATATGGGAACAAAGAAAATATATATATAACTCAAAACAATGCTCTCGTCTTCCCAATCACTCCTCTTACTCTAGTATTCTTCTTTTAACTTGGCTTATAACGTGTACTCTTAACAGTTAACACATTTTTCTTATCTTTATTATGGAATATATGACCTACCATTTTAGACTGTGGAAATGATGAGCGTACCAAGCACACCATAATCTTTTCGGTATCAACCTACAAAGATACTCCTTGTGTAATCTTACAAAATAAAATAAAAATTAACTGCCAAAAGTGTTAGAACATCGTTCGGTCAAACTCACAAGTTTTGGTATATCAAGATTGTTTTCAAATTTAGTTGATTAAAACTATATCTTGATTTATATTCTATTAAGGTCAGTCTCAGACTCGAAATAGAATATGGTAGTTGAGTATAAGAATTCACCAATCGACCTTGAAGATCGACGACTGAAGAATAAAGGAAACATCTACCGGAACTTCATCACAATATAATCAGCAAATTACACCAAAACTTCAATAAATTAATAATGTTGGGACTGATAAATTCTATCAATTTAGCGAAGTATTAATTTATCGATATATTAATAAGTTATTAAATTATCGATAAATTAATAAGTTATTAAATTATCGAAACACTCTAAATTTAAGTTTCAAAAATAAAATAAAATAAAATAAAATATTTAAGTTAAACTTAATGGTTTCCCATAATAACAAATATCTTGAGATATTATTTTCAATTCAAATTGATGTGTAATAAATATCTTGTATAGTATATTGCATATTATGTGCATAAATTTATATATCTTTTGATGTTAAAAGAAACAAAAAACAACAACACAAAAGAAGAATGTAACAATAGCTCATACTTCTCATCTCAAAGGTGTCAAAAAATCCACGATGACAAACGAGATTTGAAAAGCATTCTGTGAGTATAGTCATTCCAATCCAAATGTGACTCAAAAGGAAACACAAAAATGGCTTCTTGAAAAATTTAACATACAAGTGTGTCAAGGAAGGATATCAAATACAATTAAGCGCGCATCGGAATACATCTCAAGTGAATCCAGTTTCTCGTAAATAAGCAATCTTATCAATAGTAAAGCTAAATGATTTCCTCCTACAATTTGAAAAAGGCACTCCTGAACTCCTCAAGGGACTACAAAAAAATCAGAGATGAAGTCCAGTGTTGCATAAATGTGAACAAGAAACAAACAACTTTGGAATCTTATTTTAGTAAACACCAGTAATGTAATGCTATTATAATGATTATTAATTTATATTTCAGTTGGGCCCTGTTAGATACTTAAAATTTTATTATCTTATAAATTTAGCGAGGTTATTAATTTAATACACTGGCCCAAGTCAGGACTGGCAAAAAATATTATTTTAGCGAAGTTATTAATTTATCGCGGTTTAATTAATTATATAACAAAATATAATGCAGAAAAGAAATAACACAAACACCAGAATTTTGTTAACGAGGAAACCGCAAATGCAGAAAAACCCCGGGACCTAGTCCAGATTGAACACCATATTGTATTAAGACGCTACACACACTAGCCTACTGCCAATTAACTTCGGACTGGACTGTAGTTGAACCTTAATCAATCTCACACTGATTCAAGGTACGATTGCGCTCCTTACGTCTCTAATCCCAACAGGATACTATGCGCTTGATTCCCTTAGCTGATCTCATCCACAACCAAGAGTTGCTACGACCCAAATTCGAAGACTTGATAAACAAATCTGTCTCACATAGAAAAGTCTATAGGATTGAATAAATCTGTCTCGCACAGAAATACCCAAGAGTTTTTGTTCCGTCTTTTGATAAATCAAGGTGAATAGGAACCAATTGATAAACCAGACTTATATTCCCAAAGAACAGCCTAGTATTATCAATCATCGTGCAATAAACTTAATCGACTAGCGAAACAAGTTATTGTGGAATCACAAATGATGAGACGAAGGTGTTTGTGACTACTTTTATCTTGCCTATCAGAGATATAAAATCTTGAGTCAATTATTCCAATTATACTCAACACGATAGAAACAACAAGATCAAATCACGCAACTACAAAGATAATAGTTGGGTCTGGCTTCACTATCCCAATGAAGTCTTCAAGTCGTTAACCTACAGGGTCTCGAGAAGAAACTTAAGATTAAAGGAGAATCGACTCTAGTTATGCAACTAGTAACACACAGGAGGTGTGGGGATTAGATTTCCCAGTTGCTAGAGTTCTCCATTATATAGTTTTCATGGAATTTCCCTCAAATCAGAGAATACATATAAAATTACATAAAACTAGGAAATATGTGGGACCGTGCTTGTCAGCCGGCCGCTCATGCCCTAGCCGTGGATGGTACCACACCTTGCAATTTCATGTTTTATTTATTTTCCCTCATCTCATGTATTTTTCCCAGTTTCAGCAAAACTGTGGATTTTGCATATTTTCTCCAAATGTTGCTCAAACGTGCACCAGGAAATATCAAAATTCTCAGGACTGAAGCGTGGACATTATGGTAACACGGGCACATCCCCTTGACCGGCCAAGGGTGACCCTGAGGCTTGTAAACTGCTGGTCTCGCATTTTTTAATGATTTTAACCTAATTTGCTCAATTGCTCGCTCATATTAGGTTCAAATTCTTTCCAAACAATTGGGAGTTTGCTCAAACGACCATCCACTGGTCCCACACCCACCAAGAGCCGATCTCATGACCTCTTGGTCGGTCCTCCATATTTCCATAATACCAGGTTTTATTATTTGTCGCTCACACGAGCATTATTTCGGTAAATGATTAAACCAGCATTTGATCATTCTTTCACCAACTGGTCTCAGGAGACTTTGGTATTTTTGCTCATTCGAGCATTTGGGCGATATATGGTGAACCTGTCATCCCATATAGCCGGTCCCTATGTTACTTTGTATTGATTTGCAATAAATCACCATTTCAGTAAAATTAGGGTTTGGAATCCAGAGCTCTGCAGAAACGTAATTTGGAGCAGATTCAAACACTCTGATAATTTTATGTTGATTCCATAATCCACACTTTATTTATTTTTCTCGACCCAGCAGTCAGTAACTTAAATTAATATTTTATTTGGTCTTGCTACCAACGATTCACCAAAAAGCAATATTTGCTCAAACTAGCAATATTCGCTCAAACCAGCAATGTTTATTCAAATTAGCAATATTTGCTCGGATTAGCAATGTTTGCTCAGATCAAAGAATATTGATTCAACTATCAATATTCAACAATTTAGCAACAAAGTTTGCTTATCTTAGGTTATAATGATACCTCGTCTCAGCAGACACGTTAAATTCATGAGTTTCAGAACATTTGCTAATCATGTTCAACTCAGCACTAGACGGACTCATCGTCCCATAAAGTCAGCAACTAACTCCACAATCACGAGATTTCAATTGTGTCACATGGGGGGATATTAACTAGGGTTTTGGTTTGGAGGTCTACGACACGTGTGTTCACCCTCGATGAGAATATGAGCAAGTCTTGCAATCAGTAGGAAGAGTCAGCAAAGTAGTGGGTGGAAAGTTAACCAAGTCTCTGCACGATGAGTAATTGGTTTAACAAGATTTCCCACTTCCCCACTCTATGATTCCAGCAACTGTCACACTTCATGGGATCATGGTGTTTTCAACCCCGACATTATAAAATGTCTCTGAATCCTGATTGAAAGAACAAGAGTTTTCGAACATTCGAACAATAGTCGCCTAAACGAGCAATTTCTAATCAAAGTTCATACAAACAATCTTTTGTCTACACGAACTCACAAAAATCACTCTCAATCAGGCAAAACTCAATCATTCAGAGCATTTTCACGCTGAATTCATAACACATCTACAATCTTAGACCACCATTGATCTCATGCGAACTCACAGAAATCACTCTCAATCAGGCAAAACTCAATCATTTTGAGCATTTTCACGCTGAATTCACAACATACCTACAATCTTAGGTCACCATTGATCTCACGCATTTCTCAGCTTCCCTCCTACAGATCAACCCATCTTCTCTTGTGACCGAATTGATTCTGGAACGGCCATTGTTCTTAGTTTAGGCCGGAGTCTTACAGATTGATCTCTCGAACTTAAATCACTCCCTTCTTGCAGTGCATCTTTGTAAGGTTCAACATTTCGCTCGGTTCAAGGAGTCCCCACACGGTCGACTCTTCAATTCCATAAAAAACTAGCAAATCGTTTTTCCCCATCTACAGATTAGCGACCACAGTGGGAGATTAATCTCTCCGTTGCAATCTCACGGTTTCACAAGGATGGTCGGTCTTAGGAACAACTCAACCGCTCCAGATCCCAACCAGAATCGCTCGAACGTTAATGTCCCTCACACTCCTTTGAACAATTCTGGATACAATTAATTATCATATTTTATAACTCCATTTATCTCCGTTGAACCAATCAATGGAGAAACCCCAAGCTTGGCTGAATTGGAACAAAGAGTACAAGTTAAACATGAACCCTCTAAAATGCGCTTTTGGGGTTTCTTCTGGAAAGTTTCTAGGATTCTTGGTCACTGCCGAAGGGATCAAAGTCGACCCAGAAAAAGCAAAGTAAATCTCCACCATGCCTCCTCCACGCACTGTGAAGGAACTGCAGAGCTTCATGGGTAAGGAGAATTACATCAGACACTTCATACCAGGATTGGCTCAACTTATTGCTTCGTTCACTCCTCTGCTGAAGAAGTGAGCAAGTTTTACCTTGATGGACGTTCAATAGGAAGCATTTCAGAAGATGCAACAGATACTTTCATCACCTGCAGTCATGAGGTCTCCAGTGCAGGGACGACCATTGATATTGTACACAACTTCCAGTGACGTCGCTATAGGAGCACTGCTAGCTCAAGAAGACGAAGAAGGTGTCGAACATCCAATTTATTATTACATCCAAACTATGAAGGATGCTCAACTTAGATACCTGAGAGCTGAAAGAATATGCCTGGCATTAGCTCATGCAATGCAGAGGTTCAGGCATTATTTACTATCCAATAGAGTTGTGCTTGTATCCAAAGCTGATCCCATAAAGTTTTTACTCTCAAAGCCCGCTTTGATGGGAAGACCTACGAAGTGGTAGTTGCAGATATCAAAATTTGAGATAGTATATGTCTCCCCCAAAGCAATCAAGGGTCAAGCAGTGGAATATTTGCTGGCTGCCTTTCCGGGAGAGGATTTCACAATATTGCAAGATGACGTACCAGGAGAGCTTCCAGAAATATCAGTCGTCAAAGAGGAAACATGGTTGTTGTACTTTGATGGATCCACCACTCCTAGAAATAATACCGGAGGAGCGGACATAGTCTTGGTGTCTCCATCAGGAGAAGTATTCTCACATTCATTCAAGTTGGATTTCCACTGTAAAAATAATTCAGCAGAATATGAAGCTTTCTTGCTAGGATTATCCTTAGCTAAACAAGCAGGAGCAATGCATATAGAGATCAGAGGAGATTCGAAGCTGCTGGTTAATCAAATGAATGGAATATATTCTCTCAAGGAGATAACGCTTGCTCTATTCAGGGCTGAAGCACAACGACTCCTGACTCATTTTTCCGATGCGACCATCACCCACACCGTCCGGACCAACAATAGGCATGCTAATTGCTTAGCAACCCTTGCCTCCAAGTTGCAATTCGAAGGGTCAGAGAAAGCCATCATAGTGCAGAGACGAGCTGTATCATCCACATGGCTCAATCAAACTAAAGATACTCCAGCAAGTGACTGGAGAGCACCTATTGTTCGTGAACTAAGCAGTTCCATCACAGAAGGAACAATCAGTCTCAAAGAATTGAAGAACTTCTTCCTACTTCATGGGGTGTTGTATCATCGAAACCCCGATGCTTCTCTGTCACGATGCCTTGAAGATGAAGAAGCGAGAGAAAAACTCGAAAGTGTGCATCAAGAAGTATGTGGGCAGACTCTAGTAATAACACTTTACAGAAGACTTCAAAGGCTTGGGTATTACTGGCCCTCTATGGAAACACAGTCAAGGGCTCTACATGGAGCTTGTCCTAATTGTCAGACGTCGCCTCACCATTTGGAGGTCCTGACACTCCATCATACCGGGGACTAGAGACAACCTTACGTCGAATACCTTCGAGACAACAAGTCATCATCGGAAAAGAAAGACGCAATCAAGCTCATACAAATAGCTAAGATATTTGTCTTTCTTGATGGAATCTTATACGCAAGAGTTTCGGAGGAGACTTATTGAGATGTTTAGATGGAGATGAAGTATTGATGGTCCTAAAGGAAACACATGAAGGACAACATCAAGGGAAAAAGAAATTATTTCTCCAGATTCATGAGAAATATTACTGGCCGACTATGGAGGACGATAGATCCGTCTATGTTCAGAAGTGTCACCGGTGCCAGGTCCACGGTAACCTTATTCATACCCCCTGTCTTCCATTATATTATGTGAATAGTCCATGGCCTTTCTATAGTCGGGGACTTGATATCATCGGAAAGATCAATCCGGCATCCTCAAAGCAGCATGAATACATTATCACGGCTACCGAGTATTTCACCAAGTGGGTCGAAGCAATCCCACTCAGAGGTACTACATGGGTAACTATTGCAGCCTTCATCAAAGAACACATCATATGTAGGTTCGGCGTCCCTAAGCATATCATCATAGATAATGGAACTCCTTTTGCTAACATGGATGTTGACAAATTGCTCAAAGAATACGGGATCAAACAAATCTTCTCCACACTATATTACCCCCAAGGGAACGGACAAGCGGAGAGCACCAACAAAAATTTGATCCGGATTTTCAGTCGAACGATTCATGACAATCCAAGATCGTGGCATGAGAAACTGCCCATAGCCTTGTGGGCTTATAAAACTGTACCAAGGAGCTCAATCAGAACGTCACCATATTCGCTCGTCTATGGGGCTGATGCTATACTCCCGGCTGAGACAAAAGTTCCTTCAGCAATAATTGCAGCAGCCAGTGGAATACAATGGAATAAAGCTGAAGTGTCCAAGTCGAGAGTTGGTGAACTAGACATGCTCAAATCAAGGAGAACCAAAGTAGAAAAATATGTAGAAGCCTACAAACAGAGGATATCCAGAGCTTACAACAAAATGGTAAAACCTCGAACTTTCCAAGTAGGAGATTTGGTATTGAAGATGGCAAAGCACATTCAACAAGATATGTCTGGTCCCAAATTCTCTCCGAAATGGGAAGGACTATATGTTATCACCATAGTAGTGTCTAGCGGATACTACAAAATTTTAGCAATTAATGGAGGAAAGGAAGAAAATATTATCAACGGTAAATGGCTCAAAGCGTATTATGCTTGATCAACATCAGACAATTAATCTTTCATTCAAATACATCTTAAATGTAATTTATTTTCTTCAAAGAGCATGCAAGATGCTCGTTTTTTCACCAAACATTCATCACTTGAACAAATTTCTAGACTATTCTACCTCATCAGAAACCTACCTCTCAATTATCCTGATTGCTCAGAGCAAACCATCCAGCAATGGATAATACCTATAAGAAACTTTGTCAAGTTTCTTCTAAAAAATCCTAGTCTTTTCCCTCGAATCCTCAACAACTTTCTCAACCCTTGCCGACTCCAAAGCTAGAATCTTCTCATCCTCCAATAAAGCAGTAGTCATGGAAATTACATCAGCAGCCTCCACCGCCTTATGAATCTTGATTATATCTAGCCGGTGACGGAGCCAGCCTACATTGAATCGCAATACCTCAAAGTTGGAAATCATTTCATCCCACCTGTGCAGTTCCTGATTTTTGACATCCCGCAAGTGCATTTGGTTCATCTCTTCGATGATTGGCAGCAACCCTGCAACTGTGGTCAAGAGGGTTGGTGTAAAACCTTTCCACACTTCCGTAGTAGCAATGTGCCCATACGTTTTTCCAGATCTTATTATACAAAGGCGCATGACACTTGGGAATGACGAATCCACCGACTACTTCATTGTCCGGGAAAGTATTGATCAAGGGAGCTTCAAACAATAGTCCAGCCATCGGGTATTTACAAGCATGAACACTAGCTTCCATCTCCACGGATTATGCAGAGTCTTCACATGCCTGATTACTACTATCTTCAACCTCAACCACGGTCACGGACTTTCCGCTACTTCTCCTTCTGGCATCAAAAACGACACGAACATACGCTTGCGATGAGACGGGGAAACATTTAATTTCGCCAAATTGAGCATAACGAAATTTCAAGAAGTTATGGAGTCGCTTACAATGATCCAGCCTCAGCATAAGCCGACCTGTACCGGGCAGGGGTTCTAATAGTCCACCTAGGTCTTGGGTTGTGAGAGGAAGAATTCTTCTAGTTATCCTGCACCAAATCAATTCCTTACGGTTAATAACCTAGATCAAACAGACACAAAAAAGATGTATAACTTACCAAGATGGGTGTTTCTTCTCCATGCTTCGACTGAAGTCCGTTTTGAGAAGAAGTATTATCACTAGACATGGTGTGAGAGGTATGGCGACTGTAATTTCTTCTGTGATGAAACTAACTTAAGTATGGAGGAAGTAATTGCGCAAGTGGTAAACCATAAACCTTGAAGATATATACAAGATACGTCAGACACTTATCTCCGATTCAGTTGCGAGTTTTGTTGAAACCCTAAGTCTTGAACGAAGTCAAACTGGGGATGCAGAGTGAATTAGTACACTGGGGACTGACTGAAGTCAGTCATGATCATAAAGGAACACGGCCTCATGTGCTATACGGTTATGATTGGGTATTTTCATGAAATAAAGAACCATTAGAGTTACGGGAGATTACAATGGGTTCGTCGTTGAAGATTTGCTTAATTCGATCAAGAAGAACTCACATTAATAAAAATTTGTCATTCAGAAGGAAAACCTAACTACTTCAATAAGATTGTTTGAATGAAGACATCTACTACAAAAATTGAAAGTATTCAAATACTAAAAAAGAAAAGAGAATCAAAAGTAAAGCTACTCGTCAGATTCATCATCACTGTCCTTCTCGGAGTCTTCATTGCTATCCTTCTCAGAATCTTCTTCTTCGGAGTCACTGTCAGAATTATTGGTGACGGCTAGACGAGCATAAAAATCATCATCTGAATCTGAATCTTCTTCCGATTTAACTTCAATTTGCTTCATGGACTTCCGGTACTCTTTTTTCATATTGACCAGGCCAAATCTTGTGTTGTGGTACCTCCCATATGTCTTCTTCAGAATCATCAGCATCAGAGTCAGCAGGCCTCCCGTCCAAGAATTGACGTTTCTCCTCATCTATTTGCATTCTATGCCGGATTCGATCATTTTCACGCTGACAAGCTTCTTTTGCATCATCTTCAGCTTTCCTTTTCCTGAGTTCAGCAAAGGTGACCCTTCGTTCTTTCAAGGGGATGCTAGGCTTTGCTCCTTCATTACGAATTGCCATGGCTCTCGATTTAGCTACAGAAGCTTTGGGGGCTTCGTCAGAAGAACTACTGCTGGAAGTCGGCATTTTCTGAAACCGGGAACACAGAATTATCAACATGATAAATTCATCGACAAAATGGTAATTTTTGAATCCTACCTTTTTCAATTTCACTAACAATAGTGATTGTGCCGCAAGAGTTAGCACACAAAATTAGTTTGTTTCTTGAAACCTGCAGTAACGAACGAAACATTATTAGTTCATAAAAAATGATTTTCTCATAAAATCATAGACATAATTTTCATAATGTGAACATTCACTCAACTGACCTATGAAATTTACAACAAGACATTATTTCATTATAAATAAATTGCCTAGTTTCGAAGGTTACTCAAAACCCTCGTCTTGATTTTACAAAACAATAATTAGTGCTATTTGTTCACGTAAATTTTCAAAAATTTATCTAATAAGAACAAATCCATGTGAATAAAATATGTCATCATATCCCACATTATATGTCACGGCTACATATATATATATATATATTTTAAAATGTTTTCCTTCGTATTGGCATTTTCTTTAAAACGAAGGTTTATGCTAGTTTTGTGAAAGCTCACACCACTTGTGATAAAATATTAGTTCTCATGAAAGCTCATAAATAAGGTTTTATCACTGAACATAAGTTTATATGTATGAAGAAAATCTATTTGCCCTCGTATAAGCATTATTTTCTAAAACGAGGTTTATTTCGGTTTTGAGAAAGCTCACATCTCTTAACATAAGATTTTGTTTCCCATGAAAGCTCATAAACAAAATTTTATCACTGAGCACAGGTCTATTTTCAAAGAAAAATCTCTCCTAAATCAGGGATTATTATTAGTTTTCAAAACTAACGATTGAACGAACATACGTTTAATAAAATAAGGGTTTTTCTACAAAACTCACGTTAACATATACACATGTATAAAATTTTGACATGATGAAGGCATGAGCAACTTATGAAATCAGCAAGTTATGAAAAAAATAAAATAAAAATTGACGCACCTGATGGCGCCGGCCGGAAATTGGCCTGATAGTGATCGGACGCTGGCGGTTTCCGACTACAAATTTTTCTGCTCCTGATGATGCTCGGACGTGAAGGGAAGAGAAGGTGGTGGACGTGTGGGAGAAATAAAAAAAACAAAGGGATTAATTCCTTTTATACCTAATTTTATTTCCAAAACCTAATTCCTTAAGGGTTTCCTTTTTGGGCCTGGCCCGTGAATCCTAAACCAACCAAGGTTCCACCATCGAATCAGCGGTTATACACCAATTCATGTTCACTGGATGACGCTCTATTATGCCACTGGGGTTTCCGTTCAAACCATGGTTTGCTCATTCGGTCAAAATTCGGTAATATCTTATCTTATAATTAAGTTCAATTACTTATTTATACCTGGAAAATCACCATTCAATGTTGAGTGAGGAACATGACTGTTCCTCACTAAAAAGGGGACTTAATGTAGATGATGATTTTCGATAAAGGGTAGAATTGTAAAATTATGCTCTAGATTCGGCAACCGGATGAGTGTTGAGGCTCATGTCTCTCATTAAAGCATGAAAGCTCACGCCATGAATATCTGAATGAGAAGGCTGTCTCTCAGAGTATGTGTAGATGTGTGGTCTCTCAGCTGAGGCCGCGGCATATCTCACGAATATTGAGCAATTTCAGTAATTACTCCTGATCCGGAAATCAGATGAGTATCGAGACTCATGTCTCTAAGCATGAAAACTCATGCCGCAAACCTCTGATGGAGAAAGTATCGCAGAGAAGATGTAGATGGGCAGTCTCCAGCTGAGACCACATCACATCTCATACTATATAGAATCGAAAGATTGGACGTCTCCTAGACAGCATGCCTGCTAGTATAGAGCGACAACGTCTTTGGGATGCAACCAGGTTTTCCCCGACTATGCAAGAGAAATATGACACCCCAGCAAGTTCACATTGCTCAACCCTCAGATGATTAATGCTCCTAGACAGGAAGCCCTTCTAGTATAGAGCCATCAATTAATTGTCTAAAATCATTTGAATATCCAGCAATATTCTACGAACCATCGTCTGAATATCCAGCAATATTCTACGAACCATCTTTAACCATCTGAATATCCAGCAATATTCTATGATTCTTCGTTATATTTCGTCACTTCAATTCGTGGTTCTTCCCAGAAGAATGCCATGGGTTAGTGATAAATATTCAACAAAACAGGTATTTGAGCATCGAATAAGCCCTGACAAAAATGGTGCAAGTGTAGTTAGCAAATAATGCACAAACCGGCATTTTGAATGCACGAACGAGCATTTCAAAAAATACTAACGAACGAGGAACCTATGCAAAATAGGAAGGAAAAATAATAGTAATAAAATATTAGCAAAAGCGCCAAGGGACTGGGCTCACCAGCCGGCCAGTCATGCCATGACCAGTCCCGCGCCCAATTTTTTATTTTATTATATTTTACTATTTTTCCTTGATCTCACGAAAATTCTCTCGTTCGAGCAAATCTCATATTTTTCAAAGAAATTATCTAAGTCACATGATTTCATCAAAAATAATAAAATTAGGGAAAGGTGTCATGGGACCGCCGGCCGGCCGGTCATGCCTTGGACGTGACCGGTCCCACATCTCACGTCCCCATTATTTTATTATTTCTCTCGAATTATGAAAATTCCTTGATTTTATGAATTTTCTCTAAAATCATGAAAATTACCTAATTTCATGTATTTTTATCTAAATCACATGATTTTATCGAAAAATAATAAAATTGGGGAAAGGTGTCATGGAACCGCCAGCCGGACGGTCATGCCTTGGATGTGGCCGATCGCACACCTCACGTCCCAATTATTTTGTTATTTCTCTTAAATTATGAAAATTCCTTGATTTCATGAATTTTCCCTAAAATTACCTAATTTCATGTATTTTCTCCAAAATCATAGAAAATATTAAAAAAATTAGGAAAAACTTGTGGGACCGGGCTCTAGACGGCCGGCCATGCCCTAGCCGGTCCCACATGCCCATTATTTTATTATTATTTGGTGTTTTGTTTCATGATTTCATGAAAACTCCCTGATTTCAACAAAATATCTTGGTTTTCATCAAATCCCTTCGATTTTATGAAAATTATCTAAAATCATCAAAACTTAGTAAAATTGGGAAGAGTGGTGGGATCCACGCCCATGGCCGGCTGGCCATGCCTTGGCCTTTGCCAGTCCCACACTCCCATTCCTTATTTTATTTTATCTCTCATCTCATGGAAGTTCCCTAATTTCATAAATTCTCCAGTTTCATGGAATTTCCCTCAAATAAGAGAAAACACATAAAATTACATAAAAATGGGAAATATGTGGGACCGTGCTTGTCAGCCGGACGGCCATGCCCTAGCCGTGGCCGGTCCCACATCTTGCAATTCCCTATTTTATTTATTTTCCCTCATCTCATGTATTTTTCCCAGTTTCAGCAAAACTATGGATTTTGCATATTTTCTCCAAATGTTGCTCAAACGTGCACCAGAAAATATCAAAATTCTCAGGACTGAAGCGTGGAAATTATGATGACATGGGCACATCCCCTTGACCGACCAAGGGTGACCCCAAGGCTTGCAAACAGCTGGTCCCGCATTTTTTAATGATTTTAGCCTAATTTGCTCAATTGCTCATATTAAGTTCAAACTCTTTCCAAACAATTGGGAGTTTGCTCAAACGACCATCCACTGGTCCCACACCCACCAAGAGCCGGTCTCATGACCTCTTGGTCGGTCCTCCATATTTCCATAATACCAGGTTTTATTATTTGTCGCTCACACAAGCATTAATTCGGTAAATGATTAAACCAGCATTTGATCATTCTTTCACCAACTGGTCCAGGAGACTTTGGTATTTTTGCTCATTCGAGCATTTGGGCGATATATGGTAAACCTGTCATCCCATATAGCCGGTCCCTATGTTACTTTATATTGATTTGCAATAAATCACCATTTCAGTAAAATTAGGGTTTGGAATCCAGAGCTCTGCAGAAACGTAATTCTGAGAAGATTCAAACACTCTGATAATTTTATGTCGATTCCATAATCAACACTTTATTTATTTTGCTCGACCCAGCAGTCAGTAACTTAAATTAATATTTTATTTGGTCTTGCTACCAACGATTCACCAAAAAGCAATATTTGCTCAAACTAGCAATATTCGCTCAAACCGGCAATGATTATTCAAATTAGCAATATTTGCTTAGACTAGCAATATTTGCTCAGATCAAAGAATATTGATTCAACTATCAATATTCAACAATTCAACAACACAGTTTGCTCATCTTAGGTTATAATGATACCTCATCTCAGTAGACACGTGAAATTCATGAGTTTCAGAATATTTGCTAATAAAGTTCAACTCAGCACTACACGGACTCATCGTCCCATAAAGTTAGCAACTAACTCCACAATCACGAGATTTCAATCATGTCACACGGGGGGATATTAACTAGGGTTTTGGTCTAGCGGTCTATGGCACGTATGTTCACCCTCGATGAGAATGTGAGAAAGTAGTGCAATCAGTTGGAAGAGTCAGCAAAGTAGTGGGTGGAAAGTTAACCAAGTCTCCGCACGATGAGTAATTGGTTTAACAAGATTTCCCACTTCCCCACTCTATGATTCCAGCAACTGTCACACTTCATGGGATCATGGTGTTTTCAACTCCGGCATTATAAAATGTCTCTGAATCCTGATTGAAAGAACAAGAGTTTTCGAACATTCGAACAACATTCGCCTAAACCAGCAATTTCTAATCAAAGTTCATACTGACAATCTTTTGTCTACACGAACTCACAGAAATCACTCTCAATCAGGCAAAACTCAATCATTCAGAGAATTTTCACGCTAAATTCACAACATACCTACAATCTCAGATCACCATTGATCTCACGCATTTCTCAGCTTCCCTCCTACAGATCAACCCATCTTCTCTTGTGACCGAATTGACTCTGGAATGGCCATTGTTCTTGGTTTAGGCCGGAGTCTTACATATTGATCTCTCGAACATAAAGCACTCCCTTATTGCAGTATGTCTGTGTGAGGTTCAACATTTTGCTCGGTTCAAGGAGTCCCCACACGGTCGACTCTTCAATTTTGTAAAAAACCAGCAAATCATTTTTCCGCATCTACATCGAGATATACTCAGCCCGAAATCTCAAATATGTATGGTAGAAAACTATATTGTAATACGACTTATGTCTCAATATAGGAGATAGAGAAGAAATAAACTTTCCAAGTGATAGATGAGTTCAAGTCTCCATATACCTTTTGTTGAAGAAGTTCCATAAGCTCCCATTATTAGTTCTTCGTCTTCAAATGATGAACGCAGAGAAATCTAAGCTCAACTACACTATCTATGTCCTAGTCCGAGACATCTATAAATATGTTAGAAATCAAGACTTATAGTTTTGATCACTAACATTAACAAACATGCTTGAGATATCAACGCATGCGAGTTCGACTGAGCAATGCTCTAACAATCTCCCCCTTTGTTAATTTTAGTGACAAAACTATCAATATATATGGATTACAAAATAGATAAAAATTATAGCTTTTCATCCACATGCTTAATCTCCTTGGTATCTTCGTCACTTACAAGTACTCCAATGATTCCAAAGGTTATAAGTTTAGCACCATCGTTAGTCGAAGATCCGTAGCTATAACAATGAGAAAAAAAATGCTCCCATGTTTGAGGAGATTTAGAGGTGAACAATGAAGAGATGAGAGGAAGAAGAAGAACCATTCTATTAGAGGGATAATCCATCCTATTACATATGTTGCAACATATGCATATAAATGGGTAACTGGATGGACCGCACATCCATGGGCCATGGGCCCTGTAACACTCCCCCTTGTGCGGTTCAATAATAAAACTTTTATACATAGTGCTTCATATATAGTTCTTTGAATGTATTACTTCAAACGACGTCCTCTGCTTGATGGCTTGTGCCGAAATCAATCGCCTCATTAAAACTTTGACAAGTAAAAACCCAGTGGGATAAAATCTTGGTACAACTCTTCACATGTTGTCTAATATTTTACATGTTGTTCGTCACATGCAATACGATCCTCAAAGATCGACGAGTCTAAGTTAATTGTCTCGTTAAAACTTCGTCAGGAAAAACCCATAGGGACAAAACCTGAACTAAAAAAAAAGAGTACAAATATTACGCAAACGTAGAACATAGTTAGACTCGAATATGTTGCCTCATTAAAACCTTGACGAAGGGAAAAGAGTACAACATGGCAGATGAAGGTAAAGGTGATCCGTTGCAAATGATCACTTTGTTCTGTTGAAGTTGACTAGTTGCTTCACAACTCTTAAGGCAGAAAATCCTCGTGGGAAAGACAATAGCCTTAGCTGGGAAATTACATTCCCGGTGTTTGTTGTTGTCTCATTAAAAACCTTGCCGAGCAACAAAACCCTGTGGGAAAAAGTAACCTCGGTGAAGGAAAAGAGTTCAACACACCATTAGATGCTCCCCCTGATGTCAGACAATTTTCATTAGTCTAATGCAGTCAAAAGGAGTTTATCACACTGTGCATTGGTGACTTGAAAGCTTATAAGACCATATTGTTGATCCTGGAAGTTACGTTGCTTAACAGACTATCGCGTTTCATTTCTTTGATTCAGATATTTTCAGTAATATCAACGCGATCTTTATATCTTCAACGTTCAACATACTTGATGTTTTTAATGTTGTCTCGCTAAAAACCTTGTCGAGTAACAAAACCCTTTGGGAAAAACTATTCTCGATCTAAGGGAAAAAGAGTACGACACAACTTCAATTTCGAAGTAAATTATGTCGACATCATATCCTTAGATCCTCCCCATGATGTCGGCATCTCCCCTGATTACTTTCAGAGTTATTCCATACAATTCCTTTAGTCATTATTTTTCGAAACTGAATATTGGTAATGACTTAGAAAATAATCTACCATATCTCCCTATGATTACTTTCGTTGGAGAAGAGATTATTGTTCCTTCATAATCAACAACTTTTGGAATTCACTTTCATTAGCATTCCTTTTAATGTCTTTGTAGGGAAAAAACAAATTTATGTCAATGGTTACTTTTAAGTACATGATTATATTCATTATACCATTCCAATGACGTTGCGTTGGCGCGGAGCTATATCTAGCTAACAAGTTCCCTGAGGATGTAAGATTTAATCGAGTACATTATTACAATAAGTACAACAATGCATCTATTGTACTTATATATGGGAATTTCATCTCCCAACACATCTTCGTCATATTCCTTTAGACGAAATGGTTGCTAACTTACATTTGAACTTCGACTAATCATGGGAGTGCTATCAGGATGCATGTCTTTCTTAAATTTCCTGACAACTTTAGACATATGCAAACTGGTGGAATAATATACCACAAGCTCAGTATTCGATCGAGCTTTCCCTAGATTTTTCATCTCAAATTCGGATTTTAAATAGCATTTAAGGCCTCTTGTTACATCAAGAGTACACATCATGTCTGTAACATCAACATAAATAGCTACAATTCCAAATCAGGAACTTTCTTATGAACACGCAAGGAAAAATAACTTACTTGTCTATCCCCTCCAAATCAAATAGCCACTTATACGGGTATACCACATCCGCATGATTGCTTGAATCTATAAGTGAGCGTTCCATTTAACTGTAAACGCACTCTGTGGTTTAGAGTCATTTGATTTGGGAAACAAAAGTCTATCAAGTACTTTTGTAAATATCTTCTATCTCTTGATTCTTTCAGAGATACGTAACAACCACATACATATGTTGCATTTCAAGTCCTTTTGAAATTACCAAGATAACTAAGTAGCAAAATGCTATAATGCTTATTACAACAAAGTAAACAATTCCAGGGCTTTGTGAGATACCTCGCGCCACAAGGAGAGTCTTTATACCATTACGACTTCATTATTCTCACTGTGCTTTGTGACAAATAATCATGTATGTCCACAGGCTTTACACTTGGTTGGTTAGCACTACCACACCAAATACCTATATATTTGTTAAAGAATCAAATTCTACCTGGATTGTGTAGGCCAAATATGCTATTTATTTGAAATTAATCAAAATAAAGCATGGTTCGATCTCATTGTGCTCTACTTTCGGAGCAACTATTTATCGATTATATCATCAATGTGCACGCATGATCCTTCCATTGACTCGTGTGCATTCTCATAATCCGTCAGGATTTCATTGTTTTCTAGAATCATTTAAAACTTCGGAGCGTCCTCCAGTTTGATTCATGGACATATTCAGAGACAATCTTATGAGATGATTTTTTTTGATGATATAAATAAGTTGTGCCTTACTCACCTACTTCCTTTCTAGGTGAGGATTGATCGAACCAAATGGTATCTCCAACTTCCATTATGGATCCATGGCCTCAACCACACTTCCACTGAGTGTAGTCGCAACACCTTAGTCTATGGTGTATATCCCGTATTGAGGATTTGTAACTTTGCAGGTAGGTTTGCAGCTGGTATGTGTGATCTCATCACTTTAGCAAAATCAGTTTACATTCTGAAAATCGAATATTCTTTATCACTTCATATTTACATTTATGGAGTATAAGAATCAATATGAGACACAGTGGGAATACACCACGACAATTTCTGTCGTTCCCTTAGAAAATACTTTTCTTATCTCCCCCTAACGATGGGAAGACTATCTCATTAAAGTGATACCCCGCAAATCTAGCGGTAAGAGATCTCCTGCCAAAAGTTTTAAAATGCGGATAATTGTTGGGAACTCATTTCCAACATAACTACTTAACAGTTTTGAAGACCCATCATAATACGATGTGGAGTCGTAATGGCACATATATAGTGCAGCCAAAATGCGTAAGAACACGAATGTCAGGCTTAAATCCAGTTACCAACTGGTACGCAAAAAAAAAGGTTGACTAATATTGGGTTCTAAAAAAATGAATTAAGTAATATGCGTGTAATATTGCATATCCCCAAAGCAATAAAGGATAGGTTGGTATGCATAACCTATTCCTTAGGCACCATCTGTAACCTTTGATGGTAGCCTGTGCGAGACCATTGGGTATAAGATGTTTTATATTGATCTTATTAAACATGCAATATTCATCAAGTCCTTTTGATGTAAATTCTCTAGCATTAACAAGGGTGGTTAGCCTTTGCACTTTGCATTGTGTGGTATGTGCTAGTAGTTTTGAAACGCAAATTTCTTAGGAACTATTACTAGTCCAAAAAGTCAAAACATTCACCAGATCCATCATTCACTTTAATGGTCCGCATTCTGCATGAATATTTTTCTAAAGTTCACCTTATTTTCTTTGTAATATGGATTGTTTACCATTTGCATCTTAGGATGGTTTCGATCCTGTTTTATTGAAGACTTTGTAAAAATGAGTGATATGCTCTCTTATTTAAAGGCATAATGTGAGGGAGGAGGGGGTTGTGCATCTAGTACTTTAGAAAAAACTTATTGAGAGATATGTAATTACTTCGCATTCTGTCAATATTGTTCCCATTTTTGTTCACTCAGTTAAAGTGATGTTCGCATGAGTTCTTTCAAAACGTTCATCATGTCACAACCAAAGTTGCTTTATGGTTATTCCCAAAGCCTGTGTGAGTCAATTTCCAACATTTCATCGTTGGAATCAATATGGATTCAATAATCCAAATTAATACTATAATGATTTACATTTCACTAGATTGACTCATTAGTCTCTCTAAAGTATGTTTCCTTCCAAATACTTTAGTGACTATAAAAGATGCAATCAATTATATTGTCATCACTGTGAGTTTCCGTATGATATCCACTCTCATGGGTTTCTTTGGAATTTAACAAGGTGATTAGCTCTCAGTACATATAGAGCTTTTGTGACTTTGTTTCATCTTGGAAACAAATTTTGAACAATGCTTCGCTCAATGATCCAATCATCGTAGTCATATTATAAGGAAGTAGTTCAACAACTAGTTTAAATTTCTTAAGATAATGAAAGAAAAACAATTATGAGTTAGACACTTGGGTCTTGAGAGTTTTAACAGGTGGTGTGGCCTTATTACTTAATAAAAGTGGGATTCAATTCAAGTACTTTAGAGTGAATATATATTACGTGTCTCCCAATATATCTCAAGTTCTTTAGAGAATTTATGTCTCTTGTTTTCATTTCATAAGTACAGACGTTGGATCCAGTTCAACTGAATAAGATAGTCAATTGGCTAGGCAAATTTCTTATTTCCATTAAAGTTGATGTGAAAATTGGTTGCTAATATGATACACACATTACATTGTATATACCAATACCTATGACCAGGTGCATTTCCAACTCTTTTATTTATGATGGGGGCTAGAATTACATCTTAGCTTCATCCCATATTCAGCTGATACCGGTACTTTGGTGTCATTACTACTAGGAAAAAGATACATTTCCATATCATGATATATATGTCCCTTTTCACATGTTTTATATGAGTCATTACGTCTAACCCTTATTAGTTCGGGGGTTCTTTCCATTTTCAATTTTGCTACATTTAGCTTAATTTGAGAAATTTCTTTATCTCAATAGGCTAAAAGAATCTCACTACACATGTCAACCAATTACTTTAGGTTGAATATATTACTAAAAAAAATAATGAATTCTCTTGTTATCATACTTCAACGTATACCGGTTCGTTAGTATTATGGGTGAAGTAGAGAAATGGAAATTTTCCGACTCATATCACCTTTTTGTGAGTTCTTCCACAAAAATTAGAATACATGTAATTTTATTTTCAACATATATTTTGAAACTAATAGTCGGGCAAGTGGATTACATCCCACGGAACATTCAAATTTAGGGAGAAAATATCATGGATGCAACAATAGTTCTCAAGTACTTTTGTACCTCAAATAAATATATTAAAATCGAGTTGGTACAACCAATTGAACAAAAGACATCATTCAACCATAGCCAATATCATATTCAAGAGAACAAAATTATAATAAAACCAAAATTCTTAATGGTCGAAATCAACAGTCATAGATTAAATTGACCGCCTATGGACTTATTTTAAGAAAAAATAAAATAAGACTAGGCATGTTATAAAAATAAATGGACAAACAAATAAAGCCCAAAAAATATTGTCACATACCTTGAACTTTGTTTCCCATTGCATTTACACAAAATCGGAACAACCTTAGTCGCATACGGTCCAAAACTGGATCAAAACAGGATACAGGACCAGAACAGGATGGACCGGGTTGGATTGGAATGGGGCTGGATGCTTTTTTTTTTTTTTCAATTCACCGCGAACAAACAGCATCCCAGCACACGGCATCGCGAGGAATAAAGATTCCCTCCATATATTCCAAAATTGTGAACACCGCAAGGGATGGAGACCCACGTATACATGTCATAAACAGACAAAAAAATTATATTATTTACCAAAGATACATAATATATAGGTTAATCTCAAATTTGGGTACTCCCAGCACAGATCCCGCAAACACAACGGGATAATCAAAACGGGAAAGGAAATGATCGGGTAGGCCTGGACTGGGTCGACCGGATTGGATCAGACCAGGTGGGACTGGTTCGGTTGAACCAGGAAGGACCGGTTCATTTGTAAGATCTGTTGACCTTTCCTTCTTCTCACGGACGAGAATGGGCGAAGTAACCAACAGCCGCACATAACAAAACGAATACGACAAAAAAAGAAGAAGATCAGAATCAATCTTCACGCCCATTGCATCATTTTATTTTTATACATATACCATGCAAATATATTATTATAAAATATAATCATGGTATATAACAGATTCAAAATAATTTTCATATAAGCTGATTTGATAAAATAGATCATGGAAAATAAAAATAAATAAATCATAATATATAGTATGGATTTTTATTTTATTTTTCTAATCAATCAATATCGTATAAAACAAATTCAAAAAAACAAATCAATTCATAGTGATTTGATTTCAGGGAAAAGAAGAAAAAAAATCCAACTTATCTAATTTGACGATGGCGATTCCAACTTTAGCTCCACGGTAGAACTCGTGCTGATAACGTGTTTGAGGAGATTTAGAGGTGAACAATGGAGAGATGAGAGGAAGAAGAAGAACCATTCTATTAGAGGGATAATCCATCCTATTACATATGTTGCAACATATACATATAAATGGGTAACTGGATGGACCGCACATCCATGGGCCATGGGCCCTGTAACATCCCAATCATTGTTATACAGTGTCATAGTATTATTACACATCATCAAAGTTCAATATCACAACTTTGACAATAACACTATGGTGATATGTATCACTCCCCCTTAGTCAATACTTTATCTCAACATGAAAACTACTCCCCCTTACATAATGATATGTAAACCATATGTATTTGTAGTGTGAACTGCACATTAATTCTCCCCCTTTTTGTCAAAGAAATTGGCAAAGGTACGAAAATTAGTGGATCCTAATGAAATTTCCACGGAGATACTTCATGACCAAAGGTGTATTAACATACCAACAAATTTAGATGCAATCATATATCCGAAGATAAATGCATTCATCAAGGAGTTTATAAAGATACAAGATAACTCCTATAATATTCCACAGCCGCACTCCCCACAAAGATATAGAAATTAAGCAAAAGTTCAAAAGAACTCTCCACCATAAAATGTCAATCCCTAAAAAACAACCTAGGCGACCTTACTTTCACAAGAAAAGAAGGATTTCTTTGGACAAACCAAATCACATGTAAACATGAGTTTGTATCCAAGGATTCAATTGAATTAACCACAAGAGAACCCATGGTTGTCTAAGATGTATTGAAAACGAATGATAGAATTGTCATTCAATCTAGAATTCCTCTTATGTTCACCAATCCCTTTCGAATCATAAAAGAGACACACTTTCGGATCACCTGAGTGATTAGACAGAACAATCCTAACACCATTGGGAGAATTCTTCCTTCCCTGTGATGTGGATATTCCTTGATTAAAGGAAGATACATGCACATCTTTTTCAACAGAAGGGGTTTTTGGTTTTGCTTCTGAACTAGAGGTTTTTCCAGTTAAATCAGAAGCAGTTGGTATGGCGGACTCTTTTGAACACTCTTGAAATGAGAGTTTACTTAAGAGATATTCAATTTTCAAAGCATCCTTTTTGAGATTTTCTTTTTGAAGAATCTTTAAACAAGAGTCATGCTCACTCTTTTTTTTTACTCGATCAATATGTATTAAAAAACAAAAAAATTGTACAGGGGAGGTCTTACTAGAGGCTAGCCGCTAGGCCAACCCTAGAAAAGGACTCATTTGAAACGATAATACAACTCTCCAAGCCACTCATAAAGTTTAGTGGACACTGGTCTACCCTCGTAGAACTCAAAAATATCCTCGGCCAACAAACAGGCTTGCTTGGCCGAAGCATCAGCTGAAAAGTTTACTTCCCTATAGCTATGAATATATCTAATATTGTCATAAAAAGCTCTAGCCATTCTCCACTTCTGCATCAATTGCCACGGTAATTGACCATCCTCAAACGCTTGGATGCAACTCCTTGAGTCCGATCGAACACACAGATTTTTAATATTCCAGCGTTTAGCCAACATCGCTCCATAAATAATAGCACATACCTCCGCAAAGAAATTAGTTTGCCAACCTAGACCAACCATAAGGCTGCCCAGAACTTCCGCATTTGAGCCACGAAAAGTGACGCCGCAACCTGCCTGGCCAGGATTGCCCATTGACGCTCCATCACAACATATCAAGATCTCACATGGATTCGGAGGCCACCAAGTAATTTCTAACGGGGTAGAAACTCGGCAAGCCCTATGTGCCACCATGAAATAATTCAAAATCCGCAAATCATCTTCTTTGTTGTACATGTAGCCCTTCATGCGGATCGAATTATCATGAACCAATTGATAAACTCGGCCTTTAAAACCAAGCCAATTCACCTTAGCCTCCTCAAAATAAATCTTGTTCCTCAACTTCCATAATTCCGTGGCAATTGCAAGATGAGTAACAAGCCACAAGTCCTTAACCATCCTACTGCGACCCTTAGCAACCTTATAGGAATCCACAAGATCCTCCAGTGGCTGCAATTTGAAGATGCCTGCTGCCCATGACCAAATACGCCTTGCAAACCTACACTCCCAAGTAATGTGACGCATAGATTCACAATCCCTTCTACAAATGCGACACATAGAAGGCATAGAGCGTTTTGAATGATTAATAACGTTGTCATCTGTAGCACAACATTGATTCGCCCAAATCTTCCAGTATTGCACACTCAACGTTGGATGAACAACACTATGAGAGAATAACACAGCATGAGGCTGTAAATCTGCGTGAGTTCTAATAGCTTCCTTGGCTGATTTAACCGAGAACAACCCCTTTTTATCAAGGTCCCAAATTTTGTAATCCTCTCCACCAGCAATAATAGGCAGATTATTCATATCAATGTTGGACCGAATCATCAAATCTCTAGTAGCTTGAGGAATACGCCACGCACCATCAACAATAATGTCACTCACCTTCGCTTTAAAATCATTTGGACCCTTGGAAGAAATACCAAGCCTGCCCGCAATCGAAAAATCACCACACCAATTATCAAAAAATAAGGAAGTATTAGCACCATTACCTATAATCGATCGTGTGTGAGTTTGCACAAAATTGTACACCAAACGCACCCCTGGAAAGACCGAGGAACCCAACTTATAATCAATTAAGTTTCCATTGATTTTGAAGTATTTAGCACGCAAGAAACGCGCCCAAGTTTTGGAAGAGTCACGAATAGAAATCCACAACTTCATTAGCATGGCCCTGTTGACGTCATTCAACTTCTTCAAGCCCAAACCACCCTCACGCCTAGGACAGCACAAATCATCATACTTAACCGTAAAATATTTACGCTTCTCAGCATCCCCTAACCATAGGAAATTCCTAATGGCCTTCTCTGCTTGCTTAATCATAGTACACGGCCATTTATAAACAACCATAGAATGAAGAACATAGCTCAAAATAACAGATTTAACCAAAACCAACCTGGCTTGAAAAGATAAGAGCTTACCCTTCCAGCCCGCCAGCTTGTCCATAATCTTCTCCACCACCTGCCGAACATGAACATGACGAACAATGCCCGGTTTTAACTGAACTCCCAAATATCTGTCAGGGAAAAAAGCTCTTTCCATACCCAGAAAATTCTTAATTGCAATTGCACGAGAAGCCCTATCTCCACCATAATAGAATTTACTCTTGTCATAGCTCACACACTGGCCAGATGCCAGTTGATACATGTCGAGCATCCCCTTGAGACTACTTAGACTATCCAAGTTTCCTTTACAGAAAACAAGAATGTCATCTGCGAAAAGCAAATGAGTTGGCGCCACACCCTTCTTGCAAACCATAGGCTACATTCTTTTTGAATCAAACAATTTAGTAATATTACGGCTCAAAATATCCTCGATAAGAACAAAAATCAAAGGTGACAGAGGATCACCTTGTCTCAAACCTCTTGTGATGCTGAAAAAACCTTCCGGGCTTCCATTAACCATGATTGAAATCCGAGCAGAATGAAGAATGCTAAGAATCCAATTACACCAATCCTCAGAGAAACCATATTGTCGAAAAACCGCAACAATAAAATCCCAACTAACGGTATCAAAAGCTTGAGCAATGTCAAGTTTTAAACCCACGTTACCATGCTTTCTTTTAGTATTCAACTCATTGATCAATTCCGACGCCAAAGCTATATTTTCATGAATATTACGGCCTTTCATGAAAGCCACTTGCTCTTCAGAAATCAACTTATTAAGAACCGTACCCAATCTAGTAGCCAAAATTTTGGTGATAATCTTGAAAAAGAAATTACTCAGACCAATCGGACGATAGTCTTTGATAGCATCAGATTTATTGTTCTTAGGGATGAGAACAATGAAACTAGAATTTATGCCATTTGGAATCTTGCGCATGCTCCAACAATTAGAAATTGCCTTAAAAAGATCACCAGAAATAATGCTCCAACAATGACGATAAAAGGAACCTGTGAAACCATCTGGACCAGGCGCAGAATCAACTCCAAGATCGAAAACAGCCTCCTTAACCTCCTCAAGCGTTGGCATAGCATCCATGAAAACACTCTCCTCAGCAGAAATACGCTCATGTTGAAAGTCAAACAGCTTCGGATCGATTGTAACTCCACCACCATTGAACTTGTCACGGTAATGATTGACAATATAATCAGTAATATCATCCTGCAAAACCAAAGTAAAGTTAGTAGAAACCTTCAGCTCCGAGATAGTGTTGTGACTCCTCCTCATTCGTATGATATTATGGAAAAAACGAGTGTTTTGATCCCCATCTTCCAACCAGGAAACTCTCGCCTTTTGCTTGAGCATAGTTGCAAGATTGTTTCGCACTTCATCCACATTTCTCCTAGCCTCCGCCACCTTGAGAAACTGGGCTTCATTATGCGGCTCATAATCAAGAAGATCATTCTCAGCCTCCAAAATCAACTCCACCTGCTTCAAACGAACATGAACGTCTTTAAAGACTTCACGGTTCCAAATCTTCAAAGCTTCCTTCAGGCGCTTCAGCTTAGTCATGAAAACAAAAGGAGGCGCACCTGACAAGGGATTATTCCACACATTCTCAACCAAGCTCAAAAAAGTTGGATGTTTAAGCCACATTTTTTGAATTCTAAAAGGAGCTCTTCTCGGCTTCAAATTTTCAAAAGCAAAACCAATAAGAGGAGAGTGGTCCGAGCAAAGTCTTGGAAGCGCTTTGCATCTCCAATTAGGAAATCTATCGCACCAAGCCTCATTAACAACAGCCCTATCATGCTTAGAAACAATACGCTTATTACCTTTTCGTTGATTGCACCAAGTATATTTCTTACCAAGCGAGTCCGCCTCCACCAGACCATTATCCGAAATCCAATTTCGGAATTCATTCATCAAAAAGTCCTTCATTGGTTTGCCACCTTTCTTTTCATCAATACGAAGAACACAATTAAAATCACCCAACACCAACCACGGATTGGATATAAAACCCAAACCTAGTTGACGCCACAAACTATTCCTTACCATTGGAGCATACGAAGCGTGAACCACCGAGACATAAATCCCAGCAAAGTTCAAAGTAATCGCTTGTTTTGAGGAAGACAAAACCACCGGCCTAGAGAGAGTATTTCTCCATAGAACCCAAAGATTTCCTCTTACACCATTCACCTCATTATGAATAACATCCTCAGAAAAATCAAATAAGTTTAACTCCCTAACAAAACGTACCTTGCAACGAACTTGTGGCTCGGCAATGCAAATTATGTCAGGACTGTGCAAGTGATATAGCTCAGTAAACTTGGCCCTTGCACCATCTTTCGCCAAGCCTTGAGCATTCCAATAGAATACCCGCATTAAGAACCCAAGCTATCAGCAGGGCTTGCTGAACCCTGAGTATTCTCTCCATCTTCTTTCGAACCCTGCCCAGTATTGCCAGCGCATTTACCTTTAGTATTGCCGCCACCCTTACCAGGCTTCTTCTTAGGAATACCACCATCTTTAGGAACTCTAGGCCTCAACCTACTCGCTGCTTGTTCCTTCTTTTCACGCTCCTCCTTTTCCATCTCAGCTGCCCAACTCAATTTCTGAGCCTCATCCTCCACAATTTCTGTAGATAACGGCAATGCACTAGTAGGTTCAATATTAGTATTTTCATCTTCAACATTAATTGGATCATCTTCCACATGGATAGATTCATCTTCAGAGTCCTCCTCCTCGGTGCCAGTTTCAAACCTGTTTGAAGTCTTTAGCGGCTCCTCTCTGTTTGGTGGCGAAGCACTTCTTGCTGTTCTAGTAGGTGACTTAAAACCATCATCAGTTGTAGGTTCCAAAACAAAGTTTAGCATGCTATTAGGAATTGAAACTCCCACCCCATCTGGAATAGAAACTCCAATTGTTTCCGCACGCTCCTCAACTGCCTTCCCCTTTGCACGTCGAAGTTCCTCATCCCTTAAACGTGCCTCTTCAATTTTCTTACGCCCCATGATCAAAGAACGTTTTTGTTGAAGTTTTTGAAGTGCCAGATCTTGCTCATATTTTGCTAAATCTGCGGACTTGGCCAATTCAGCTGCTAATTGCCTTTGTTCTTCATATTGTTTGAATAACTCCTCCTCCTCATCATTCAAAATATCTGCGTAACTAGAGGAAACCTCATCAACGGGCTTAGCAGGAGTAACATCTTCAGTTCGCGAGTCACCTACAGTGCTGGTTGTCGGACTTTGGAAGTGCGTATGTGTGCCAGTGAAAGTAGCCCCTCCAATTGGCCTCGTATTAGCAGCTGGTGGAGCTGTTGTAGATGGCGTAACTGCAGCAGCTGGAAGAACATCAGCTGGTGTCGCTGGAGGATTATTTGAAGGTGGCGGAGCTGGTGGATTCTTCAAAGGTGGTGGAGGAGTATTATACGTCCTAGTGCTCCATACATTACGTAATTCTTCAAGTTCAGCTTGAAGCAGCTTACGCTTGTCATCATCAATCTCATCACTAATCATTCTTTTCAAATCCGTATACTTCCTTGTGCGGCAATCACTCGCAACGTGACCTATTGATTTACAATGATCACAAAAAATAGGGTAGTAAGCAAGTTCATAATCCAGATAGAAACCTTCAGTTTTGTTTTCATCTTTAATAACAATATCAGGTAATGGTTTTGAGAAATTAATATCAATCAACACCGCAGCATAATAACCATACTCATGGTTTAGGGTTCTAGGATCAACAACAATAGGTTTACCTAAACCACGAGCAATCCTGAACAGAATCTCTTCATGCCAAAACTCCATATGAAGTTGCTTAAAACGTACCCAAACTGATGCCCTAGTCATCTTTTCCGAATCTGGATCAAACATTGGAGTCCAAGGAAGAACCTTCAAGGTTTGACGCCCAACTTTCCACGGTCCTTCATAGTTAACACGTTTACGATCAGCTTCATTAAACAACTTGATGATAAAATATCCCTTAACCCACGGAACAAATTGAACTTGTCCTGTTAACTTCCATTGATTACACAAATTTGTTTTAACTTCTTCAAACTTCAAACCCAGGGTTTTGAAATCAAAACGTCCAACTAAACTAAACTTCCATATATCCTGAGAACTCTTGATCAATTCCGTTGGGATATTGATAATTGTTTCTCCCGTTAACGAACGAGATGGTGGAAGAGATAAAGATTCAACGTCAATGCTAGACATAATATGGTTAGGTTTCCTCACAGCATTAATATACGAACGACTTTTAGCAGCGCCAACTCCATTGTTTCCTGATTCCGCACGGTTTCCTTCAGCTGTACTGCTTTTGTTCGCTGCATGTTCTTCACGATTTCCTGTTTTTGGAACAAATTCTCCACGAACCCTAGATTCTCCACGAACCCTAGAACGATTTCTATTTCTTCTCCTATCAAAATTGTCACGAAACTGTTTTCTTGGTTGGTGATTCTCACCCGGATCAGGTGGATTCGCTTGGTTAGACGCCATGATTGACGTCAAACCCTAAAAATTAAAACGTGAAAGAAAAAGATAGAGAAAAAACCGGAGCTCTGGCCGGCCAAACCCTAGAATTTTCGTTTTTTTAAGAGTCATGCTCACTCATCATACCAACTAGGGCATTTAATTTGTGTTTCAACCGGTTGACATTATCAGCCTGGATTATAACAAGCTTTTGAATCACTTCACTCTCTTTGGCAGCATTCCTTTCAACTTCAGGGTCAGACTCGTCGATAAGGTAGTCAGGAAAACACTTGTCAATGTATGTCTATTTCCTTTGAACACAAAGTTCTTTTATATCTGAGATTGACAAATATTTATCTTTAATAGACTTTAAGGAAAAATAACTTTTATTTATGGTGATGCGTTTATCAGAGATAATATCTTCCATCCTCAGATCACTACAAACACAGATTTATGAGGTATTTAACGTGTTTGCCTGCTCTGATACCAATTGAAAATGCAGGGGTCTAACAACTACACCCAATAATTTATTTGGCAATCTGAGAGGACTTACTCCAATACACTTTCTAGAGAATCAAATAGACAGTCAGGCTCAATCTAGAGTAAAGTATATCAAAGAGTTTAATATATCTGTTTCACAATGTAATCAACAAATCAAACAAATAGAAATCCGTGAGCCTAATTATTATGTGAAACAACTTGAACGGTACCAAAGACCAATGTTCAAGTGTCAATCAATGTAAATCAAAAACCAAAGGTTGGATATTCTAATTTAAGCATGTCTAAAGCATACTTGGATTGAGACAAAAAAAAAGTCTAGACTTATCCCTCTTAACCTCCAAACCTACAAAAAAATGAAGTGGACTAAGATCTTTAACTGGAAATGAATTGCCTAACTTGGTGATAATATATTGAATAAAAGTAGAATGATTACCAGTTAGAAGAATGTCATCCACATACACTAGACAAATAACCAAGTGCCTTCATTCCTTGAGAACAAACAATGAAGTACCTGTAACAGAAGCAACAAACCCTGGAGAGAGCAGCACATTAGAAAGTTTCTTTTTCCACCATCTTTATTATTGCACCAAGTATAATGTAACCCTGAGCTAAGAGCCTGTATTAAACTGCAAGATTTCAAAACCTCTTGGAAATCCTGCATTGCCACCCTTAAAGAAGTTCTCCCACCTATCTTCTCTTCCACACTTAAAACTGTATCAAAATCCCCAATTAATATCCATGGTAAGTCCATATGACTAACCCTCTCAAACTCTGTCCATAATTCCCATCTATCAGCAGCCAGAGAGGTAGCATGTATTCCAGATACTAAAACCCCTCCCACATTCATAGTGATCACTTGATTTGTTATTGAAACTACTATAGGAGCAGTTATTGAAGCACTCTAAAACAACCATATATTACCTTTTCCTCCATTCACTGAATTATGGATTAACTTGTGATTCATGCCAACTAGCTTTAACCTTTTACAATCTTTAGAGATCCATTTTATTTCTGGCTCCACTACATAATCAAAGTAGGACTAAACTGTTTAACTAAACTTCTTAGTATGTCTTTGGCTTTAGGTTTCCTTAATCCTCTGACATTCCAAAATATAGTCTTCATTTAGAAGAATGAGACTGTGAAAAAACAGGACTTCACATTCCTTTTTTCTCTATCACTAAATTAAGAGTATTCTGCTTTCTTGTTGTAACTAAACTGATATTCTTGGGATTATTAAATTTCTTTACTACTTTATTCACTCCCAACTCTTTGTCTTTCTCCATATTAACAACATTAACAACATAAGCACTACTAGATGCAACATCCAGTAGTTTATTCACACTAATAGGAGGAAATTCTTCATTTACTAAATCTTGTAGAACATGAAATTTACATGTACTTCTACTTCCAGAATCAATAGCTTCATCATCAATCTTATCCAAGGGAGGAATAATATCATCCACTATTTAAGCATCACTAGTCAGTTCATTATCAACATCCTTAGGCTTTTTTGGAGTGTTACAGATATCAAAACAGATAGTCTATGATATTGTTCTCTCCTTAATCTTCCAGATCTTCTTTTGCACTGCATTATAAACGCCCCATCATCTGTTGTTGGAAATGACTACTTTCTCATCACTCTACATTCAGTAATCAAATGTCCCACCACTTTACAATGACTGCAGAATTTAGGTAACTTTGGAATTTGCACTTCTTGCTCAAAACTTCCATATTAGTTTTAACTAAAACTTGATGTGGTACTATTTTTGCTATATCCACTTCAACTAAAACACTAGCATAATATCCTACTTCCTTCTTAAGAGTTGTTTCATCAACCTTTATATCTCTTCCAATTGTATCACCCAAGGACATAAGAATTTTTTCTTTCCAGTAGTCAATTCCCAACCCAGGAAAATTAGCCCAAACGAAAGTTGTAGTAGATTTCTGAGCAGCGGGATTAAAATTAGGTTCCCATAGCCTCGGCTTAAGAACTTGAGAATTAATCATCCAATATCCATTCCAAATATATTTCATATCTACTTCATTTGCTAATTTTGTGATGATAAAATCTTTACCAAGAGGAATCAATTGATAGTTACTTGATGTTTTCCATTGTTTTCTCAAAGATTCCTTAGCAACAACAAATTTCATCTTGACAAAATCCAACCTCCCAATTAAACTAAATATCCATTAATTACAACTCCCATCGTTCCTCATCAAGTATATATAATGATGGAACCTCATAAAAACCTTCTTTTTTTTTCTGAATCATATGATTTAATATTAAAATAAAGGAACCGAAAATTGGAGGTTACATGAAATCAGAAAGTAAAAGAGAAAGCCAACTACATAGTCCCAGAAACAAATAAAAGAAAGACAACTATATAGGCCCAAGAAAGACTAACAAAGAAGTTACTTAACATGCCCAAAAATAGAGAATCTGAAAATCAGTTCATCTCTTTTTAGCAGAATCTGTAATACTCAGTTCATGGCATTTCAATTTTAGTAAGAAAATTAGGTTTGCCTATGAAGATTTTCCTTTCACCTGCACTAAGTTTGGCAGCCCTCTTTGCCACTGTATCTGCTGAGAAATTGCCTTCTTTGAAGCTATGAATGAACTGGATTGATGTAATTTCCTTCCTTGCTTTCAGCCATCTCATTCTAATGAACCAAGGAACTTGATTTTTGGCAAATTCTGAGACAATAATTTGAGAATATGAGCTGATGATTATATACTTTTCACCCATTTCAACAACCATTTCAGCTGCACATACAACAACATAAGTTTCTGCAATATAGTTGGTGGCAATACCAATACCTCCAGCCATAACTCTGACCACCTGATACAGAAAATTCCTTACTACAATCCCAAAACCAGCCATAGGATTACCAACTGAAGCTCCATCACAACAGAAGAGAGTAAAGCCCATTTGAGGAGGGATCCAAAAGAACTTTTTAATGCACTGAAATTTGCCTTGTCTGCATCCTAAATTGAATAACTCAATTATCTGAAGATCATAATTTTGATTCCATATAGTTCCCCTCATTCTTTTTCCACATTCAGTTACCATTTTAACAATTCTTTGCTTGAATTGCTGAATGTTTGGTTTGACTTCCTCAAATTTTTTTTTTTTTTTTTTTTGAAACCAAAGCTCTTTGATGACAGAGCAAGCAGCTGTAATCCAAACTTCTTTCATAAGAGGGCTTTTATTTTTTGCATTACTCCAGATATTGTCAAAAGATAGAGGAAGATTAACTTCAAATATAGCACTTAGCCATTTCCAAATTTCCATACTAAAGGAACAGTGCCATAACAAGTGGTTCATGCTTTCTTGGGACTCTTCACATACACAACACCTTGAGGCTAATTCATATCCCCTCTTCACCATGACAGTATCATCTACATATACTCCTTGAAGTATTTTCCAAATATTGCCAGCTATGCTAGGATGTAAATAGGAATTCCATATATATTTGAAGCAATGCATTTTTGGTTCTTTGTGCCTTAAAATAGATATAGCAGAAGATGTTGTGAAGTTTCCTTGCAAATTTCCAGTCCAGATTAATTGATCATGACCTTCTCCCAGTTCAGGTAAGTTATTAGCATTCAGAATTTGTTGTATTTCAAGATTTGACACCTTCATATGCAGATTATTCTTCACATAAGAGTTAAGTTCAGTTTTAAGAATTAGTGGAGTATCCCCTGCCCAAATATCATTCCATACTGAGATGGGTTGACCATTGCCAACACACCATTTGATTTTGTCTTGAAGAGCATTCCAAGCCCATTTTAAGCCTGACCATATGGTAGATTGCTTCCAGTTATCACTCCATTGCCCCTTCCTATTTGTAAACTTTGCTTTAATAAACATAACCCAATCTTCCTCTGAATTAATAATTCTCCACATCAACTTCATGAGAAGAGCTCTATTTATGATTTCAAGCTTTTGAATACCTAGGCCTCCTTCATTATATGGTGTGCATACTCTCTTCTAAGACAAAATAGTATGTTTCCTAGTTTATCCATCACCTGACCAAAGGAAATTCCTTATTATTCTTTCACAAATGTTAATGACAGATTTGGGTCATTTATAGATTGCCATATTATAAAGTGGTATACTTTGCAGTACTGACTTGATTAGCACCAATCTATCTTGGAATGATAAGAGCCTTCCTTTCCAAGCTGCTAACTTTTTTTTCATTAACTCAACCATTGGCCACACATAGCTGATTTTTTACTTTACCAGGAGCAAGAATTACACCTAAGTATTTATCTAGGAATGTACTTATGTCCATTTGTAGCATCTCCTTAATTTGTTGCTTCCTTAGCAGAGTAGTTCCATCAATGAATAATTTGCTTTTTGCTTTATTAATTATTTGCCCTGAACCTCTTGTTAATCTTCCAACAGCTTTTCCAGACATTCAACACTTTTTTTGGCTCCATTACAAAACAAGAAGACATCATCTGCAAAAAATAAGTGTGTTGGGTAAATTCCTTTTCTAATCACCATTGGAATTATTAGTCTTTCTTGCACCATCTTCAGAATGTATCTACTCAGGACATCTTCCATAATAACAAAAAGAGTTGGAGACAAAGGACCTCCTTGTCTCAAACCTCTTCCAACAGAAAAGAAGCCATGTGGACCACCATTAATTGATACAGAAATTCTTGCAGATTCAAATAGGATTTTCAACCATTGACACCAGCTATTAAAAAAACCATACTTGAGCAGAACTTGGAATAAAAATTCCCATCTTACTGAGTCATAAGCTTGTGATATATCAAGCTTCACTCCTACATTCCCTCCTTTCCTTGTTTTCTTCATTTCATTAATCATTTCTGAAGCCAACAAAATTTGATCTTGAATACTTCTTCCTTTGATATATGCTGACTGCTGAGGAGATATCAACTTTGCCATAATAGTACTCATTCTTGTGTTAATTATTTTTGTAAAGATTTTAAAGCTCACATTGCTGAGTCCAATTGGTCTGAACTGATTAGGATTCTTTGCTCCATCAACTTTAGGAATTAGAATAAGAAAATTGGAGTTAAGACCCTTTGGGATAAATTTTCTAGACCAGCAGAACTGAACAGCTTGAATGACATCATGATGAATTATCTCCCAGCAAGCTCTATAAAAAGCTCCAAAAAATCCATCAGGACCAGGAGAACTATCTGAGTCCATACTAAAAACAGTTTTCTTTATTTCCTATTCACTAGGTATTGCATCAAGAATTTTTTGGTATTCTTCATCAATTACTTTTGGAATAACATCCAATAAATGATCAACTTGCTCTACATTTTTAAACTTAAATTTTTCCTGATAATGATTTACCAAAATTTCAGCAATTATTTCTTGATTTAAAGTTATTTCACCATCAGAATCTTGAAGTTCACTTATGAAATTTCTTGCTTGTCTAATCTTCAAGTTTTCATGGAAAAATCCAGTGTTTGAAGAGCCTTCTTTAATCCATTTAATTCTTGCTTTCTCCTTCATCATAGAGTTGAGTTGAGTTTCTTTTGAATTATAGATATTCTGAGCTTGAACCAAATTATTAAGAGCATAAATGTTAGATGGATCACTATCAGAGATGAGCATAGCAGATTTCACTTTTTCTTCAGCTTCCTTTATTTGCTCATTGACATTGCCAAATACTTTCCAGTTCCAATCTTTTATGATGGATTTTAATCTCTTTAATTTATATTGAAAAATATAAGTTGGATTTCCAGAAAATTCTTCAGACCAACATTGTGTAACCACTTCCATAAATTTTGGATGATCCAACCACATCTTCTTAAATTTAAAAGGAATGTTTGCTGGCTTAGTAATACTAGCACTTCCTCCCAATAAGGGTGCATGATCTGATGCAATCCTGAGCCCTACTTTGTAACCCCAATCTTCAAACTTCTTGAACCATAAATGATTATAGACTGCTTTATCTAAATGACAAAGAATTCTATTGTTACCTTGTTGACAATTAGACCAAGAATGAGAAATTCCTATTTTTGGAGCTTGCATTAGAGCACAATTGTTGAGACAAGTGTTGAAATCTTGCATTGATCTTCTATTAGGATTTCTACTTCCAACTTTCTCATCTAATGAAATAATAGAATTGAAATCACCAATTGCTAACCAAGGCTTCTGAAGTTCACCGATTGCTTCCATTTCAACCCATAAGTATCTTCTTTGATTCACCCCCATATGTGCATGAATACCAGAAATAAGCACTTCCCCAATACTAATAGTTATCATCTGACTAGAAATTGAAACTACTGAAGGAGTAGGAAGAGATTTATTCCAAAAAACCTAGATATTTCCTTTATTATTGTTAACTGAATTATGGATTGCCATACTCTGCATTCCTGGCAGATTTAACTTATTACAGAAAGAAGGAGTACATCTAATTTTAGGTTCTGCAACGAAAACTACTGAGGGATTAAATTGATTAACTAGAGACCATAATTTATTTTGAGACCTTGGTCTTCTAAGGCATCTTAAATTCCAGAATAATACTTTCATGGTTTGGAGTGGAGGCTTGCTGTGCCTCCCTTTCCTGGATTCTTTCTAGAATTCCATTTAGGTTGAGGTTTTGTACTTACCTCCTTTGGAGCTTTCTCAGTATGAGCTGTAGGAGATTTTGGGATTGAGGGTCTTTGAACTACTCTTGACCAAGAAGTAGTTGGAATTCTTTCAGCTGAGATAGAGCCATCTATACCATTAATGTATTTAACTTCATTGTTAGCTAATGAATTGTCTTCCGCCACTTTGAGAATTTTATAAGGACTTAACTCAACCTCTTTAACAACAGTATCATCCTGTAATAGACTGAATTTTCCTTTTGAAATATTGATGGTGCTTGACTTATTATTTGATGATAGAATATCTGAATTTGATACTTGTATTACCTCATGAACTTTTTCAGGTGTTTGACATATATCAAATGGTTCCATTACCACTTCTTATTGAGGATCTTTAGGAGCTTGGGGAACTTCATGTTGCTTCCTAGCTTCGGAAACTTGTTCAGTATTACCCTCTGTGTGAGATTTAACTCTGCATTCAGAATGCTGATGGCCAACAATTTTACACATCCAACAAAATTTAGGCAGATTAGTGAGAATCACACTTTGAGAGAAGCATCCATACTTTGTAATAATCCATAACTTGTTTGGAATTGTTTTTGCCAAATTAATTTCTATTAAAACTCTTGCATAGTACCCACTTTGATAGTTTAAAGTAGCATCATCCACCTTAACTGTATTTCCTAGAGCTCTGCTTAATTTGAATAGTGTTTCTTCATCCTAATATTCTAAACTTAACCCTGGAAAACGAACCCACACCATTGCTTTTGAAGTCCTCTGATTCTCAGGTCTAAAGTTTGGAATCCAATTCCCGACACTTAAGTATTGTTCCTTAACTTCCCATTTACCAGATTTAATGTAATTCGTATCCACTTCATTTGCCAATTTGATTGTGAAAAAACCCTTACCTAAAGGAACTAACTGACATTTTCCAGTCAACCTCCATTGTTTTAATAATAAAGCTGAAGCTTCTACAAATTTGAGTTTCTGTAAGTCAAGACGACCAATCAATGAGTGTTTCCACAGATCATACGATTCATACCTTGTATTTCCATGAGAATCGATTAAATTAATCGAAATTTGAGCTTTATAAGATTTGGAAAGATCCACCACCGAATGATGCATCTCAGAAGATTGAATTTCGATGTCTAAGTTCATATTCTTACAAGAATTCATATTAATTAGGACTAATCATTGTAAGAACAAAAGAAACAATTAATACAGAGAGATTTGAATCGAGATTTGATGTCAAACCTCGAATAACGATGAAGGAAATTACTGAGTTGGGGAACCGATTCGTAGACAGCTTCTCACCTCAACTCAGTCCGAGCTCGAAAGATCAACCCCAACCTCATAATCAATACTCTTCTCGGGTTGTTCAAATGAAAATCGATAATTACAATTATTCAATCTCAATCCAGATTCCATTTATTTTCAAGTTTGATTAATTTTCGATATCATATACAACCATTCAGCACATATTCCTTACAGAATTTAACACCTATCATTAGAATAACGATGAAAAACCAAATTAAAATATGTTGATTAACTGAAAAACAAGAAGAAATTTAAGAAATGAAAACTGAGTTGCTCGCCGATTTATTCGCCGAGTCAATCGCCCGATTTACAGAGCGTTTGTGCAGTGTTTTTTCTGAAAGCGCCAAAAGGAAGCACCACTAGCGGAAGAACAATACGAAAACAACGAATATATATATATATATATATATAACTCAAACCAATGCTCTCATCTGCCCAATCACCCCTCTTAATCTAGTATTCTTCTTTTAACTTGGCTTATAACGTGTACTCTTAACAGTTAATACCTTTTTCTTATCTTTATTATGGAATATATGACCTACCATTTTAGACAGTGGAAATGACGAGCGTACCAAGCACACCATAATCTTTTCGGTATCAACCTATAAAGATACTCCTTGTGTAATCTTACAAAAAAAAAAAATTTAACTGCCAAAACTGTTAGAACATCGTTCGGTCAAACTCACAAGTTTTGGTATATCAAGATTGTTTTCAAATTTAGTTGGTTAAAACTATATCTTGATTTATATTCTATTAAGGTCAGTCCCGGACTCGAAATAGAACATGGTAGTTGAGAATAAGAATTCACCAATCGACCTTAAAGATTGACGACTAAAGAATAAAGGAAACATCTACCGGAACTTCATCAACAAAGGTATGCGAGGACTGACTATCCTATTTACTTATATTATTTATCATTCTATTTAATGATACATGTCTTATGATTTCAAATTTTATTTAATATTCCAAAGAAGAAATCTCGACTTCAAGCTAGTACTTGGTAAATCTCACATCATAATATCAAGTAATTTATAACTTATCTCATAACAAGTTGAGAGCAATTTATTGTTCGGCATATTGTAATAGCGTATTAAGTTCATAAGGGGATGTCAAGTTAATTTTTGTATTCACTGAAAATGCAAGGGTCTAACAACCACACCCAATAATTCGTTTGGAAATCCGAGAGAACTCATTCCAATACACTTTCTAGAGAATCAACTAGACAGTCAGACTCAACCTAAAGTAAAGCATATCAAAAAGTTTAATATCTCTGTTTCACAATGTAATCAAAAAATTAAACAGATAGAAATCCGCGAGCCTGATTATTATCTGAAACAACTTGAATGGTACCAAAGACCAATGTTCAAGTGTCAATTAATGTAAATCAACAACCAAAGGTTGGATATTCTAATTGATTGATCTTAACACATAACATGTCATATTTTAATTATATAACAAAATATAATGCAGAAAATAAATAACACAGACACCAGAATTTTGTTAACGAGGAAACCACAAATGCAGAAAAACCCGGGACCTAGTCCAGATTCACCACCATACTGTATTAAGCCGCTACACATACTAGCCTACTACCAATTAACTTCGGACTGGACTGTAGTTGAACACTAATCAATCTCATACTGATTCAAGGTACAGTTGTGCTCCTTACGTCTCTGATCCCAATGGGATACTATGCACCTGATTCCCTTAGTTGATCTCATCCACAACCAAGAGTTGCTACGACCCAAATTTTAAGACTTGATAAACAAATCTGTCTCACACAGAAAAGTCTATAGGATTGAATAAATCTGTCTCCCACTGAAATACCCAAGAGTTTTTGTTCCTTATTTTGATAAATTAAGGTGAAAAGGAACCAATTGATAAACCTGACTTATATTCCCGAAGAACAACCTAGTGTTATCAATTACCTCACAATAAACTTAATCGACTAGCGAAACAAGTTATTGTGGAATCACAAACGATAAGACGAAGGTATTTGTGACTACTTTTATTTTGCCTATCGGAGATGTAAAATCTCGAGTCAATTATTCCAATTATACTCAACACGATAGAAACAACAAGATCAAATCAAGCAACTACAAAGATAATAGTTGGGTCTGGCTTCACAATCCCAATGAAGTCTTCAAGTCGTTAACCTACATGGTCTCGAGAAGAAACCTAAGGTTAAAGGAGAATCGACTCTAGTTATGCAACTAGTAACACACAGGAGGTGTGGGGATTAGGTTTCCCAGTTTCTAGAGTTCTCCCTTATATAGTTTTCAAATTACGGTTTGCAATCCAAGTTATATTGGTAACAATGCATTCAATAATCACCGTTAGATGAAAAACCTGATTCAACCAATCTAATATCTTTCAACCGTTAGATCAAACTTAGCTTATTACACACAAATTAAATGTACCCTTATTTAGGTTTATGTAGGCATACCTAAACATGTACACCATGTTGGTTTATAAATAGTTAACTGAGGTTAGCCGTATGATTAATCTCATATCAACCTTATTCATCTTAACCATAACTAGTTCAAATGACTCCAATGAAACTAGTTAATGAGTTGTTCAATTGTTATATTCTCATGAATTATACAAGAATACAATTGAAGGAAAATCGGTTTGATTCACTTGAATCAATCATGAACATAATAGCCACGGTTTGCAAAGATTGCATTCCTTAAGATTTAAATGTTTAAGTTCATGAACAAACCGATTTGATAAAAATAACCAGCTTAAGTATGCGTACGGATATGCGTACTTAAGCAACCGGATTTTGAGTTTGTTAAGTTTCCAAACTCAGCAGAAATTCTCTTTCGAAAACTTCCGCCAGTATGCATACGGGTACGCATACTTATGGTGACTAGTTTAAGACTTTGTAATTCCCAAACCCAGCAGATATTTTCGGTTCGAAAACTTTCGCCTTATCTTTGTAGTTGCAGGAAATCCTACAATACATCCCTCACAAGAATTCATAACAATCAACACATTACTTAAGATCAATAACGACACTTTTTATTAATTAAATCTAGAAAATTGACAAGAAGGAAATGAAATCAAGAATACAACACTATTTTAGACTTTCTCTTTCCTCAAAACTTTCTCAACACCCCAAAAATTATCTCCCCCTTTCTTTCACCTATTCATCTCTTTATATAGGGTATTACATAGTGGATGACAGCTAAGTTGACTTTTATTTTCGGATCTGATTTGCGGTATTTCGCAAGCTTACAAATGTTAAAATTCGCAAACATCCTAAATTTTGCCAGATCATCACACTTTTCTCATGTTTACGCTGTCGTCATCTGTTATGTCATTTCTGAAATCACTCTGCGATGTCTTCGCAGTGTTGTTGATTAAAATTTCGCAAGTGTGTTGTTGTTGCGATATTCTGATCCTACATCTTGCCTCTTCTAATGTCTTCTCTGCGAAGGGGAGAATGTCTTGAGAATTTGTACTTCAGAATGCCGCAGCTGTTCATCTTTCCATATTCTATTGCACTGGCACGATCTTGTATTCTATGAAGTATTTATTACACGTATCTTTTCTTCCACCCACTTCTTGACACGTCTTTTTCAACCGCTATATCTCAACCGTTTACGTCCACTCTTCGCATTAATGATTTTATCTTCTCTAGAATTATTCTCTCTATATATACTCTTCTTATTCTTCTCCTTTTCTCTTTTCACTTTTTTCTATTCTTCTCTGCAAATTTACAGTTTCTCCGCATATTCCGCTTCTGCTACTGTAAATTTTCATCCTTATTTTTCTTTTGATCTTCATCCCTTCATTCTCATACTCAGATATGCCTCCAAGCGGTCACAAAGCTAAAACTTCTCTTGAAGGAATTCAGAAAGTTTTTAAAGAGAAGGGTTTTATGCTATCCACTATTCCCAATCAAGAAGCTACCTCCATTCTTTCTGCTAAATTATTTTTTGATCATCATTGTGATGATAAAGAGATCATAGTTTCGCTGGGTCATATTCTCGCTGGCCTTCCTATCCCTCTTTATGATCCTAACCTTCCTTTATTCTATGAAATACTCTCCCACACGAAGTTCTCACGGGCAATATATCTATTAAGTGGGGATTGCATTCGCTTAATTCTTTAATTCGCCAACCGTGGTGCTGGCAAAGGGTCTCTTTATTCACAAGATATTAGGGATCCTGAATTTAAGGAATTAGAAATTCCTCCCGAAAAATACATCGCTAGAAAGCTTATTTGATAACTATGAACTAATACCTATGAAGAATGTCAAAACTCGCTGGGGTATTCGCTTGAAGAGGAAGGAAAATGTTGATGATGATAAAAGGCTTATGCATGACATTGATTGGCATTCTGGCAAGAATAAAACTCCTCTCCAATCCAAAGATGAAAAGTGGTGCGTCTTTCCACTGATTCTGAGGGGCCCTTATGTTTCTGGTTCAAACGTGCTTCCTGCGAATCTCGCTACTTACCAACCTTGGGCATTTAATTGGCCTGAGAAAGAGAAAGAGGTGTGTTTCTTTCGTTCAGTCCATTATCTTCATTCCTCTTTATACTTATTAACTTTGCAAAATCTTCAGATTAATAAGTTAAGAAGAAACTACAAGAGAATTAGCAAGGCAAGCACCCTAGCACCACTTCGCTCGATCACGAATGAAGTAAGAAATACTTTCCTTTATCATTTTTAACAATATTGTTGCCTCTGTTTCTTATCTTCATTCGTGTGCGTAGATTGGCGTTGTAGTTGTGGAAGAAGAAGGGTTTAATGCTGCGAAGACCAAAGGCAAGGATAAAAATGTTCTTCGCAAAGAAAAATCCACTGCCCCATCTTCAAAGAAAATAAAAGTTCGCTCTCCCTCTCCCTCAAGTTCCCACTCTGATAAAACTACAGATGATGATGCTATGTTCGCAAAGGAAGGTGCCTCTTATGAGTCTTCAATGGCACAACTGTCTAGCATCTTTTATGATTCCATGCAAGGGATTGGTAATGACAATCTCACCAATACATGCAAAGCTCTTGCGAATATCTGTGATTCCACTCTATTGGAGGGTGATAGTTCTCTTCGCGGAGTTTCTAGATCATTGACTCCTGACTTTCTGAACTCACTTGGTATTCTGGTATGATTTTATTTCTTTGTTTCTTATTCATACTTATAATTTAAAGTTATATCTATCTTGATAATTTTTGCTTTCTTTCGCAATCTAGAAGAGCTTCTTTCGTTGTTGCCTCAAATTTGGAAAGAAGGCGTGCTACTCTTGAGAAGAAGAGTCTTGAACTTCGCAAGAAAAACGAAGAACTGAAGGCTGAAGCTGCTGATCTTCGCGAAAAGAATAAGCAGTTGGATTCTGAAAATTTTACTTAGAAGGACAAAATATCTAGTCTTCAAGATGCCAATAAGCAACTTTATGGTATAGAGCTTTTCTTCCTTTTCTTCATTTCGTTTTCTCACTATCTTTCCTCATATGATTTACCATTTTCGCAGACGTTTATGGTCTTTCTGATGAAGCTATCATTCTTCGTTCTTTTCCCGAACCCATAGATAATGATACCCTGCTTGAACTCCTTAATAATTCTTTAAATAGTTTTTCAAACGACAAGATTAAGTCCCTTTCCGTAGATGAACTCAGATCCAAATTTTGCCTCTTAGAGATTGACCATAGATCCAGCTTGGGCTTAGCTAATAAATTTAAGTGTTTCTATCTTAACTCTAAAGAGGAAATTAATAATTTAAGGACCAAGAATAGTAGTCTTATATATGAAAAAGATCGTATTGCTCTCCAAGGTGCTCAAACTCTAGCGCAATTCCATGAAACTCCTCTTGAGGTTCAAATTGAACGAGATGAAGCTATTCGCCAAAACGCTATACTTAGCGAAAGAGAGAGTCAAGTTCGCTCATGTCTTCTAATACATAATGATGATGAATTCGCTTGGGCTGTGAAAGTTCTAGATAACGCCAGGAATAATCTAGGTGTAGATGTTAGCCTCCATACTGAACACAAAGCCTTGGTTAGAGATATGATTTCTTACAGAGAAGGTTGTTAACTACTTTCCCTTATTTAATTGTTTGTTTTTCATAAATTACCAACAAGTTGTTGATTCATAGTTATATTTTCGCAGAAACTGAAGATAGATTTCGCAAAAGAATTGAAGAACTTGAGGCTGAGAAGGGGCAGCTTGCAAAGGATCTTGCTTCTCGCAATAATAAATGTTCTAAGCTGAAGAGCCAATTGAAAATTACTGTTGCGAACTTTAAAAATGATGCTACTCTTTTTCGCAACCAGAATATTAAAATGGTTTGTGATGACAATAACATTCCGCATTTCACATATCCTTATATCTTAGATGAAGTCCCAAAGAACACTCCTGATTTGGTCATCTCTGATAGCGATGCTAGCGAAGAAGAAGAATCTGATGAAGATGTATATAGTTGCAGGAAAACCCACAACATACCCCATGTAATATTTTCTAGATCTAAATCTATTTCATAATAAAAATAAAAATTAAAGTGTTAAAATTATAAAATGGACACAAGGATTTTTTACATGGTTCGATCAATGTGATCAACATCCATGGTTCTTCGCTATGATTGTTTGAATTACATGAGTATTACATTAGAATCTCCATTAATGGGTTCTTGGTAGAGCTCTAGATCTAGTTTTTGGGGAAGAAGATGATAAAGAAAATAGAGTCTCTCTCTCTCTTACAAAAATGTGTATCCTCCTTTCTCTCTCTCATGCCTTTCTCTTTATATAGGTGTTTACATAGTGGGTGACAGCTCATATACAGCTCATATTTTCGCAAGTCTTTGATAATCTCGCAGGCTCTTTCTACCTTCTCGCGAGCTATGTAAATGAATGCATCTCGCACACTAAGAAAATGTTGTTGCGAGATTCTGCTCCTACATTTTGCCTCTTTTTTCTTGAATATTGCTTGAAGAGCGATCTTTAAGAAAAAATCCGTTGTTATAGTAGTCTTTGATCTTTGTTGATGAAGGAACGAGCAAAAGAATAATGGACTTGGAAAGTACGTACTTGCCTCTATTCTTTTGCGAAGTTCCGAAGCTTTGAGAAGTAATTAGAAGTATCGTCCAGAAGTATACGAAGTATGAAGTATCCTTGAAGAAGTATAAGAAGTACTCAATCCTTGAAATATAAGAAGTATCCATCCTTGAATGCGAATAAGAAGTGTTGCCTCTCTATTCATGCGAAATTACTACTCTATTTTTGGTGAAGATTCTTGTTGTTCATTAGTGAACATCCATTTTGGAAATGATTCTTGTCGAGAAGATAAAGAACATAAAATATTTTCTTGGTAATCCATAGTTAATCCGTTGTTGTAATAGTCTTTGATCTTTGTTGATGAAGGAATGAGCGAAAGAATAATGAACTTGAAAAGTACGTACTTGCCTCTATTCTTTTGCGAAGTTTCGAAGCTTTGAGAAGTAATTAGAAGTATCGTCCTGACGTATACGAAGTATGAAGTATCCTTGAAGAAGTATAAGAAATACTCAATCCTCGAAATATAAGAAGTATCCATCCTTGACTGATAATAAGAAGTGTTGCCTCTCTATTCATGCGAAATTACTACTCCATTTTTGTTGAAGATTCTTGTTGTTCATAAGTGAACATCCATTTTGGAAATAATTCTTGCCGAGAAGATAAAGAACATAAAATGTTTTCTTGGTAATCTATAGTTGCCCCTGTTCTTTATCTATGAGGGTAGAATCCTTGAGAAAATGTTAAATGAGCGAGTTGTTTCTTCATTCTTATCTTGCCTCTGCCTCATACGATAATATAATCTCTTCAAGTTGCTTATAATTGTACGAAATAATCATATTCTGCGAAATAATCACACCTCATGTGAAATTCTGAATTAGTCTACGATATTTTGAATTAATCTACGAAATTTTGAATTAGTCAGCGAAATTCTGAATGAGGCTGCGAAATTTTGAATGAGTCTGCGAAATTTTGAAAAATTCTGCATAATTCTGTGATGTCATTCTGTAAAGTTTTGTAAAATACTTGTGCGAATATAATGTTTATGTAATGGTTATGTTATGAAATGTGCTATGCGATGTTTATGTCATGAAATGCTTATGCAATGCTTTTATGATGCGGGTATAATGCTTGTTGTTTATGGGCAAAAACTACTTCCGCTGGTTTTGGTAATTTGAGGTGTGTGGATGAGAAATGAATCTAAACCCTAAACAAATGCACTACATGGGAGTGCTTTTGATTCGAGAAATCAATCTATACAATTCTGGCCTAAACCAAGAAATGGACGTTCCAGACTTGTTTTGGTCACAAAGTGAAGGAGATGGGGTTGATCATAGGGAGGGAAGCGAAGAAGGTGTTGAGATTGTGAAGGTGTATGCTTTTTTATGACTTGTAACAGAAGGGTGAGCAGGCTTACGATTATGCAAGCAGGCTTTGGGTGTTTGAATACGTTTCGTATTAACACTTGGTTTTTGTGTTGTGTTCTGTTGGAAATAGGGAGGAGAACCTATTTATACAAGTCATTTGAGCCTTATTCACGTCTCTCGTGGGAAGTGGAGGAAGTGGAATGATGGAGTAGTGGAGTTGTGTGTTAGTGTCACACGACCGGTCTTTCCCACTTCTCCCATCATCACTAACCTTCCATGTATTCCTGACACGTTCTTGTGATGTCGCGTTGCACGCTGCACGCAGTAAACCGCCAGACCAATACCCCAATGTGTATCCCCCAGTTTGTGACATGATTGATGTCTCGAGTGTGTGGATCGTGGGACCCACAGAAGGTAGCATGTAATTCTAGTTAAATAACTAAGTTATTTAGGAAGTCGATACTTGTAAAGTATCGTGTGCATTCTATGCATGTTATGCATCGAATGTATTCGGTATATATGAAGCATCGTTGTTGAGCATTATTCCCTGCCTACTTCATGTGATGGTTTGGAGGTTGCGCTAGCAAGTCCTCCCTTGGCCGACCACATGGTGTGGTAGAGTGGAGGATGGTGATCATCATGACGCCTCATTGACCAATTAACTCCTAACTAGGGTTGTATAACCAAGCAGGTAAATTTGAACGGATGAGATGATCTTTGAGACGCTCATCTGCGACGGTTAGTGAAATTAGGGTTTATGAAGAGGGGCGCAAGCATCACTCTTTAGCTTGGTCGAATCCAAGCTTGGGACACGTTTTTGGCAGGGCCAACCGTGCACGCGTGTGGACGACATGACGGTGTAGGCGCCCATAACTCATTGTCTCGTGAAAGTATGATCTGGGCCACTCAATTCGTCCGGCGAAGTTGAGTGGTCAAGATCGATTTGAGATAGAAATCCAATGCCGCAAAGGAATTGGAAACCGCGCGACATGGCTACTTCAGGCGCTCATTTCAAGGCGTTCGATCATGGTTGGCCTTGGTCGATCAGTCATGCATGTAGATGGGCCCATGTTGATCATGTTGACATGCTCGGGACCTTTTAAGTCTACATCTACACCCTCCATCTAATCTTGCGAAGATGGACGCTCGTGATTGATTTGCGGCACATGTAACATGTCGGAAAACCCTAATTATGGTTTCGTATAGTTCACGCCCATGCAACTTCACCCGATCGGTTTTGCATGCCATGCTTCTCCCTTGGGGAGGCCGATCGTGTGGGGCCCACATTGGGCAGGCGGTGAACATGTTGGTAACTGTTCCATGGCCATATGTTTGATCTAAGCCATCCAAACATGCCGGTGAAGTTGGATGGTTGTGATCAAACTGCGACACATAACCCTTTAAAGCATGACGTCAACCTTGTTTTGAGTAAACGTTTGTTGCTCTAAGGCTTTGCTCGTGAGATGGTCGGTCAGGTAAGTATGAAGGGGGCCCACCGATATGTAGGACAAGCTTGTCCGACCGGCCATATAATGATCCACGCCGTCCGATCGCGCCGGCAAAGTTGGACGGTCGTGGATGATTTTTAAGACCGCTGCTAGCAGTCTTTGCTCGTTCACGTTTCCTTCAAGCTGCTTCACGACCATCCTTCCTTAGGCTGGCATTTGGTGGCTTTGGGGAGATGTGATAGATGTTCGACCGATCATGGCATAAACGGGCCCGCTGGTGGTCATTGTGGTGATATCCTGCTCCTGTTAGGGTTCGTCTAGGCTGGTTAAATCATGCGGCCAACTTGCGTGGACGTGATTGTTTCTGAGACTGCTATGGACAGTCCGGATGCTCAATCGGGCTAGTATAGCACACCGAGAGATATATGCTCAATTGGGCTAGTATAACACACCGAGATATGTATGCTCAATCGGGCTAGTATAACACACCGAGAGTTGCAGCATGTACGGGCATTTTGTACATGCCTCGCTGTTGGTACTTGGATATTCATGTTACTCTGCTGCGAGTAATAATCAGTCATCATGCAACACCAACAATGAGAGTTCTGCTGAGAATAACACAGGAAATACAAGGCATTTATGCATTAACTGGTAACGCTGAGATTCACAGAATATTTGGGGATTGTTGTTACATGCTCCATTCTAGGTGAATCAATAAAGCGAAGAAGTATTTATCACTTATCAAATAGCCTTATCCTCTGCAGGACGGCTGTAAAAAATATCGGTTTTACAACTTTAGCCCTGAACTAAAATCCACCATCAACATTAAGTCCCATGCCTAGCGCATAATGGTTACACTATTGTGGGGTAAGCATTAGATGGTGACAAATAAAGATAAAAAATTTGAGACAAAGTTTATATATTACCAGGAGAGACGGGTCATCCTACCATTGGAGCATGTCACGTTCAAGAGGCGTCCAGGAGAGCATTCCCCTAGCATGATATCAGTCTTGCATTCTTCGATCGACTTGCTATGCCTTCTTCGGTCGAGAGACTGCTTCGTGCTTGTTCCGATCGAATATCGGTCTTGCTTTCTTCGATCGACCTTGCTATATCTGCTTCGGTCGAGAGACTACTTCATGCTTGTTCCGCTCGAATATCGGTCTTGCTTGCTTCGATCAACCTTGCTATGCCTGCTTCGGTCGAGCGTGGGACCTGATGTGAGCATGCTTGCTTCGAACATGGGCAGCTGTGCATGCTTCGATCAAACACGGGTCCAACATGTACATGTTTCAGACGTCGGCCCTGTCATGTGCCTGCTTTGACCGTACTGTTGATGTGCTTGCTCGAGTGTCATCCTTAAAACACCGACCCTGCTATCTTGACCAAACACCGGCCTTGCTGCCTTGACCTTGCCGCCTTCTTTGCTCAAACGTGGGAGCCACTGCGTGCTTGCTTTGCTCAAAAATGAACCTTGTGTACTCAAATATGGATGTGGGTCCTGCAGAGAGCGTTGAAGCAGCTTCTGGAGCGAGAAAGTCCCGGAGAGTGTTGAAGAAGCTTCTGGAGCGAACAGGTCTCGGAGAGTTTTGAAGCATCTTCTGGAGCGAACAGGTCCCGGAGAGTGTTGAAGCAGCTTCCGGAGCGAACAGGTCCTGGAGAGTGTTGAAGCAGCTTCTGCTGGAGGGAGAGTTGAAGTGTTGAAGCGACTTATTCTTCTGGAGAGAGAGATGAAACGCCTTCTTCTAGAGAGAGATGAAACACCTTCTTCTAGAGAGAACATTGAAGCGGCTTGGAGGGAGCATTTGAAGCGGCTTCTGCTGGAGGGAGCGTTGAAGCGGCCTTTTCTTCAGTTCGGTTTCCCCTTGCAAATTACATGCTTCTTGATTGACCATCTCTCTTGTGTTGAAGAAGTCCTTGATTGTCGGCGAAGGAATTTCATGTTGAGCCTCAGTCCCCAAGCGTGATTTATATGGTTCTATCTTGTATGGTCGATGAGTTTACCATAATAAAGATATCGTCATCTCTTCTCCGTGACTCTATTACTTCTCCATGGGACAATAAAATATGCAGAAGTTCGGATTACCTCTGTCCATAGTGGTTGTTGCTATCGTAATCTCGGGCACTGGTATCAGCAAATGACCAACGGTTCTTAGCTGCAGCTGTGATCAGAAGAGACTGGCAGGAAAAGACGTGATATCAACTTGCACGAACTTGACACTCTTCATACAACGGTAGAGATCGTCTCGTTATTAGAGTGGTACGCTGGAACCGATAGCTTTCTTGATATTTCTTCATGGAATAGAGAAAAGGGAGACAGTCCCCTGCCTGCGAGTATCCAGGGATCTCGTCTTGATAGATGTTGCCACGCTAGGTTCACGAGGCCATCTTTACATCTGCTCTCTAGAGTATATCCTCATCTCTGGCCATCTTGGAATCATAATGATAGCGTGCTTGCATCTCTCTAAATTCACCATCTTTGAGATGGGCAGTGGTAAGAAGTCCCCAGTCATACTCCTTTGGTAACGCAACTACTTCTTCTACGGGAAACAGATTTTGAAAGCGTACGTAGCTACCGTCAATCTAGATATGGAATATCTTAGATGTTGTTTCACCATTATGGAAGTCGTGCACATGGTACTAGAGTCCGGAGTTTGTGATTTTGGACGTGCAAGATGTTGCATCTCGGTGGTCTTCCTCTTGCTGCTTCAGCAAAACTGCTTACAGAAGGTTGAAGCTTGCACTACCTGATGGTGAGATGTATGTTTCCACGAACATCATGAGGCTCTTTATGGCGGGAAGGCTTGTTCTTTCTAGCAGGGCAGGTGTTGTTGCAACCTGAGCGTTTAGTAGCTTCACGGAGTTCAGAGGGTGTCTGAAAGCACAGGCTCTTCCACAAAGCACGTTTGATAGGTACCATCCTATTGATGCACAATTACTCCACTTGTTATTCAGTCATATTTGGATTGTGATCCTTCAGTGCCTAAATTTGGGACCTCTTGACATAATCATTTGGATGTTCACTGTTTCGCTGAAGCATTCCTCTTAAGTCTGACAGAGTAATTCACCCAAGCTTAGGATTCTTTCTCGACATGACGATGCCTATCTTCTTAAGGATGCTCCCTTGAGGTGTTGGCTCCAGTAGATCTGAAGATATTTCGGGATCTCTCTTCTTCCGGACTGACATAATAGGCGAACCCTTTATGATGATTTGGATATGACAATGTTCGTTGAATCTTCCGAAACGCTTCCCGCTGTAGTGCGGTCCAGACAAAACTTGCTTCTTTCTTTCCCATGAAGCTTTGGAGTTTTTTTACAGTTTGCGGAGGTGGCGTCGTAAGGATAAATTGGGTCTTAGATGGGTCCACTTTGATCCCCTCAGCAGTCACCTGGAATCCCAGAAATTTTCCTGAAGAGATGCCGAAAGCGCATTTCAAGGGATTCATCTTCAACTTGTATTCACGGCACTCGAACACTTGTCGTAAGACTCCTGTGTGGGCCGCTCGAGATTTTAATTTGAGCACTATATCATCCACGTAGTCTTTAACTTGCTTATGCATCATGTCGTGGAAGATTGCCATCGTAGCGCGTTGATACGTTGCACCGGCATTTTTTTTTTAAAACCAAATGACATTACAGTATAATAATTTTTTTGAGAGGAGTTTGAAAGTTGTCTTACCCGCGTCATGCTCATACATCCTTATCTGATTGTAGCCGTTATATCCATCCATGAAGGAGAACATGCCGTGTCCGCTGGTGGCATCTACTAACATGCCGATGTTAGGTAGAGGAAAATCGTCTTTGGGGTAGCATTCGTTCAAGTCTCTGGAATCCGCACAACACCTGATCTCGTGCCTGAATTGCCTCAAAGATTGTTTGACTGGCTTGGATCGGAGATTGTTTGAATGCCTACGCAAGGTCGAGCTGATGGAGATAGGCCTAGGAGATTCCTCATCGTCGAGCTCTTCAATCGTGGAGTTGGTGTCGTCTTGCAGATGTCGTGGAGCATCCAACACCTCTTCTTGTGGATCATCATTCTTGTAGCATTTAATTGGGCGGGGAGACTGGGCATCAGTCTCCCTCTTAGTGTGAACGTGGGTCGCTGCTTCACCGGATGAAGAAGAACGCCTTGTCAGCAAAGATGCATCGTGAGGATATGCAACTCGGTCCTCCTCCTTGATTGACGCCCACGTGAGGAGTGGGATGCAATGAACTTTGTATGGTTCTTTCCGAAAGCTTCTCTTGGTTCAAATAACTCCACTTCACATATCGGTGCATAAGGAGACAACGATGCAGGAATACAAAAGACTTTTTTATTCAGCATAGTCTTCGGGCACTGGTGATACATCGAAGGGACAATCCTATTGTCATGAAGCCACGGTCTCCCCGGTATCATATGGTAGTCGAGATCCTTTTCTATGACTTCAAATTTCACCTTTGACTGGATGGGCCCTACAGATAAATTCAGATTGACATACCTATATGTGTTGGTTTGGTTTCCTTCAAAGTTTGTCATCGTGGTAGGATTCCGTACAATTTTGTTTGGGCGAACCTTGGCTGTCCCGAGTGTCTTGAGGGTAATCACATTTGAAGACGCTCCTGTATCGATGAGGGACCTCTTGAACTATGAATCCTTGATGCGTGCAGTAACGTGTAGGGCCCGGTTGTGACCTTCTTCTGCAATCATGTCTTCTTCTGTAAATGTAACGTTATTCATAGACATCTCCGGTGCTCTGGAGGCTTGTGGACGCGAAGGAATTAACTGTACGTCGAAGGCTATCTGAGTGATTGCAGCAAACGTCTCTGCCCGCTGATTCTTCGAGAGGTGTAAAAGTTCGCACAATCTTTCCACTAGAGAAGCCGCTTCCTGGTCCACCGACCTTTGATTCATAATAAAACTGTTGACTTGAGGAGGATCGTTGTAAGAATCAGTCCCAGTGTAGAAATCTCTGTGACATGGAAGCCGCTCATTTCTGATGTCATCTTGATGAGGAGATCGAGTATGCCGTTTATCGTTTCTTTGATCAGGTCCATGTTTTTCGTGTGAATCTTCTACACCCGTGCTAACTCGATCAATGTTGGGATTCTTCCGGTTACACCATCAGACACGCCATTGGGAGGAGGAGCATCTTCGTTGGAGGAACTTCGACAAGAATTTGAAACTGTTTGGTGAGTCCTAAGACCAACCATATTGAGATCAACCAATGAGATTGGGTACTGATGAAATGACTTTATAACCGAGAGATTAATATCCCACTATGGTCGCCAAATGTTTATGGGTAAAAACTACTTCTGCTGGTTTTGATAATTTGAGGTGTGTGGATGAGAAATGAATCTAAACCCTAAACAAATGCACTGCACAGGAGTGCTTTTGATTCGAGAAATCAATCTATACAATTCTGGCCTAAACAAAGAAATGGCCGTTCCAGACCTATTTCGGTCACAAAGTGAAGGAGATGGGGTTGATCTTAGGGAGGGAAGCGAAGAAGGTGTTGAGATTGTGAAGGCGTAGGCTTGTTTATGACTTGTAACAGAAGGGTGAGCAGGCTTACGATTAATGCAAGTAGGATCTGGGTGTTTGAATACGTTTCGTATTAACATTTGGTTTTTGTGTTGTGTTGTGTTCTGTTGGAAATAGGGAGGAGAACCTATTTATACAAGTCATTTGAGCCTTATTCACATAATTCGTGGGAAGTGGAGGAAGTGGAATGATGGAGTAGTGGAGTTGTGTGTTAGTGTCACACGATCAGTCTTGCCCACTTCTCCCATCATCACTAACTGTCCATGTCTTCCTGACACGTTCTTGTGATTGCGCGCTGCACGCTGCACGCTGTAAACCGCCAGACCAATACCCAAGTGTGTATCACCCAGTTTGTGACATGATTGATGTCTCGAGTGTGTGGATCGTGGGACCCACAGAAGGTAGCATGTAATTCTAGTTAAATAACTAAGTTATTTAGGAAGTCGATACTTGTAAAGTACCGTGTGTATTCTATGCATGTTATGCATCGAATGTATTCGGCATATATGAAGCATCGCTGTTGAGCATTATTCCATGCCTACTTTATATGATAGTTTGGAGGCTGCGCTAGTAAGCCCTCCCTTGGCCGACCACATGGTGTGGTAGAGTGGCGGATGGTGACCATCATGACGCCTCATTGACCAATTAACTCCCGACTAGGATTGTATAAACAAGCAGGTAAAGTTGAACGGACGAGATGATCTTTGAGACGCTCATCTGCGATCGTTAGTGAAATTAGGGTTTATGAAGAGGTGCGCAAGCATCACTCTTCAGCTTGGTCGAATCCAAGCTTGGGACACGTTTTTGGCAGGGACGACCGTGCACGCATGTAGATGCCCATACCTTATTGTCTCTTGAAAGCGTGATCTGGGCCACTCAATTCGTCCGGCGAAGTTGAGTGGTCGAGATCGATTTGCGATAGAAATCCAATGCCGCAAAAGAATTGGAAACCGCGCTACATAGCTACTTCATGCGCACGTTTCAAGGCGTTCATCCATGGTTGGCCTTGGTTGATCAGTCATGCGTGTAGATGGGCCCATGGTGATCATGTTGACATACTCGGGACCTTTTAAGTCTACATCTACACCCTCCATCTAAGCTTGGGAAGATGGACGCTCGTGATTGATTTGCGACACATGTAACATGTCGCAAAACCCTAATTAGGGTTTCGTATAGTTCACGCCCATGCAACTTCACCCGATCGGTTTTGTATGCCATGCTTCTCCCTTGTGGAGGCCGATCGTATGGGGCCTATATTGGGCAGGCGGTGAACATGTTGGTACCTGTTCCATGGCCATAGGTTTGATCTAAGCCATCCAAACATGTCGGTGAAGTTGGATGGTTGTGATCAAACTGCGACACATAACCCTTTAAAGCATCACGACAGCCTTGTTTTGAGTAAACGTTTGTTTCTCTAAGGCTTTGCTCGTGAGAAGGTCGGTCAGGTAAGTATGAAGGGGGCCCGCCGGTGTACATGACAAGTTTGTCCGACCGGCCATAGGGTGATCCACGCCGTCCGATCGCGCCGGCGAAGTTGGACGGCCGTGGCTGACTTTTTAAGACCGCTGCACTACAAAAAAAGTCTCAATCGTGAGGGTTTTTTTAGGGGGGGGCGTCACAAATATGAGCTATTTGTGAGGGTTTTTGTCAAACCGCCACAAATACTCTAACTAGTCAAAGTCAGCTGAAGCTCGGTCGGTTTCAAGGGTCCGACACAAATTATTGTGAGGGTTAGCTGGACCAAGCGCCACAAATGCAGGTTAGTCAAAGTCTAACCTACTTTCTCGTCAGTTGAGTCTCCGACACAAACAAATTTCATAAGTTTTAGTTTATGTACAGAAGAAACTTTCTTCAATTGCTGCGGTTCTTAAATCCGTCAAGAAATTTTCAGAAAAGGCGGTGATTTTTGGTGGATTTCAATCTCTCCCGCTGAAAATTTCGCCAAAATTTTCAGTCTTTATATTCTTTATTTCTCTCTCTTATCTTCTTTACAAAACTTAGATCTGTTTTTATCTTCTCTTTCCTTCTGTTCTTCTCCACTGAAGAAGATTGCTGAGAGGTTTGCTTCTCTTACTTTCTCTTCATCTCTTCTATCTCATCTGTAACCATCACTACTGTTGATTTTACTCTTATCTATTAATGGGTTTTTTTTTCTTTTGCTTTGCAGGATCTAAAGGAGTCAATCGGAGGTGATTTTCCCCTTCTTTTTTTTTTGGTTCATATCTTTGATTAAGGACTGGAAGTTTTTTAGATCTAGTTAATTTGCTTAATATTACTTTTAATTCCTATTTCTTTGTTCTGCAGGATTTGAAGGAGTAAACTTGAAGGTAAAATTTCCTCTTTTAATCTCTTTTTGTTTCTTTGTTTCTTTGATTAAGGACTGATTTTTCTTTTAATTGCTTGATTTTATTGTTTTGCAGGATCTAAAGGAGTAAACTTTCAGGTGAAATTTCCCCTCTTTTTCTTTGTATTTACTAGGGATTAAACAAATTTAATTTGTTTTTCTTTAGTTTCAATTTCTTAGGGTTTACTGGAAATTTTTATTTTCTTTAATTTCTAATGGTCTGTGTTGGATTTCATTTGTTTAATTTTTAAGGTTTGTGTTATGGATTTTTGGTCATATGGGTTTCTGTTGATTGAACTTGATATTGTGCTTTGAGCTTTGATTTTCTTTGATTTGAGCCTTGAATTTCTGATTGGGGTCTTAGTTTTATCTGTTTTGTACAAATGTTGGGGTTTTGGGAAAGCTTGAGAAAAGGCTGAGCCTTGAAATAAAGAACCCCTTACCCCTTATATCAATATCAATTTATTGGATTATTATGATGTTTTGTACAAATAAAGATATTATGATGTTGGAAATGAAATTTCAGTTCTTAGAGAGGTACGATAGGAAACTATAAGATGTTCTGCTATTTTTGTTGTGTGTTTGGTACTTCTCAGCACTATTTTATCTACATGGTTTAGCTTTTCTGAAAGAAAATACAAACTGTCCAACTTCCTTTAGAGACTATGAACTTTTTTAGCCAAAGCATTTGATGATTACGTGTTGTAAGAAGATCGATAAGGTGATGCAGTAAGATTATATGTACATAATGTGAACTATGTCTGTAGGAGAGGTAGTTATCAATAGGAGAGATGGTTTACTGTGTCTGGACATACAATATCCCATACTTATAAGATGCTCAGTTCACTACCAGGCTTACTTTGATAACTTGCTTTCTGAATTTGGCGGCGAAAAAATGGCGTCTTAATCGCCTTATGAAATTTATTTTTTTACCCCAAAATGTTGTTTTGAATTTGGTCTTATTGGTTTACGGATTTAAAGAGTCAGCAAGGGTTATATATGGTTTTGTCATTTGCCTCTCATCTCAAAATTGGTGTCTTCTAGTTTGTAGGGGGCATAGGATGTATACATTGTCTGAACACGATTTGTTTCCTAGAAAATCCAATGCTAAATTAACTGGGTCATTTTCTTTGGTGCTCAAATAAAGTGTTGATTAATCAATTACACTTTATTAAATTGCATTATGAGGTCTTGGTTTGAATCATTTCCAACCTAGTGGCAAGATTGATGAACCTTCCTTTTTTACAAAGTTTGTAGAATCAGTTGTTTTTTTTAGCACTGGTCATGTGAACTTTGTATGCAATTCTTGGACCAAATTCTATGGAATACACAAGAGATCAGCCTTAAATGCTAAATGCTTTGTTTGCAAAAAATTTGTGTTAATAAGGAATGGTAAGAGGGGATTCCATTGTTCTATCTGTATCAATCGATTAAGTTTGATTTTATTGGTTGCAGATAATGTGTTTATTGAATCTTTCCTACTGTTCTTTTCTGTTAAAATTATTGAAATCACTGTGTTTGTTGAATTCCATTAGGTTTTGGCCATTTATAACGGTGTCTACTGTGTTCGAATACTAGTTTTCAAATCCATTGTAATGTTCTGGACATTTAGGATTTTCTCTTAGACTTGAACATTTTGGTTAAAATCTGATGAGCACTAAATGATGATGGATGGACCACTTTTAAAATTTGTAGATATTTTGTTTTCCTAAAGTGAAATGTGAAAACCTTATCAAGAGAAAAGAATTGAAAAGATTTTTTTTTTTTTTTTTGAAAAAGATATAGTAGTATGTTTGATTTTAGCCAATTTGTACTTTGAAAAAGATAAAGTAGTATGTTTGAAAAAGATAAAGTAGTATGTTTGAAAAAGAGAAAAGAATCTAAAACCTTATCAGTTGGAATTCAGATCAATATTTTTTAAATGCTCTAATTTGGAAATGTATTCTTTAGGGATTAAATGTTATGATTTCTATTTAGTGGAGAAGTATGCGCATTATGATGGTAAAACAGTTAGTGTCCAATTTGTTTGTTGCTGTGCTTGGAATGTGGTAGTTGAATGTTGTGATATGCAAAGAACAATCTTTTGGATGTATATTAGCTAGCAATTTTGCCATTTTTAGACGTGTTTCCCTTGTGATAGATATATTGATGCTAATATGTAGCTAACTAATTAATTCTTGAAGAGTGAAACAACTGTTTCTTGTGAGTGACTGCGACTGTCAGTTTATGCCATGCACTTTCGTGCATATGCACAAGAATGACATAACTTGGTATATCTATTATATAATTTATGGAGTTCAGTTGAATGACTAAGAGCTAAACCTTTGTTTGTATAAACAAATGAGAGGGACTGTAGTTGACTAGTGTATCTCTGTCTTCATCGACATTGAGTGGAAGCTTCCTCTCTTTTTTTTATATGGATAGAGTGCTATATGTCATTTAGACTTTTCTTATCTTACCTTTAAGAAATGAAACATACAACTAAAATCCTAGTTCATTGTAAAGTTCTGGCCATTTAGGATTTTCTCTTAGTCTTTGACATTTTGGTTATGCTGTGTTCGAATACTAGCTTTGTAATCCACAGAGGTATCTTCATGTGCTTCTTTCATTAAATACTTGAATGTTTGAGTAAACACTTCATTGTTTTGTCTTGTTGGATAATTTTAACATATTACTCTTGGATAAATTAGAACAATGCACATGTATTAATATTTATCTCTACATACTATTGTCTCTCTGGTGTTTGCGATTTAGAGGTTTAGTCCATTTATGGTGTATGCTACCTAGTCCATTGGAATGTTCAGGCCATTTAAGATTTTCTTGGTCTTAGACTTGCACATTAGTTATGATTGTGTTCTAATACTTTTTATTGGGTACTCTAAAATGTCACTGAAACACTTTTTATTTTTTTTCATGTAGTTTCTTTTGTTAGATACTTCCATTATTTCTCTTTGTAAGTCTCAGAACTCTAATTTTCTAATTTTGCTTTCAACTGTCAGGTACTAGTATGGTCCAAGAATATTGTTTGAATTAATTTCTACTGATTGCATCCGTCATTATTTTAGTTGAAGAATATTGTGATTGATAAATGGATAAGAATTGGGTTCATTTTGAAAGATCAAGTAAGGAGTTTCATGAAGGGTTGTGTTTGTTCTTGAATTATGCGTTTGAAAATGGGTTTGTTACTGAAGATAACAAAGTCAAGTGTCCATGCAAGAAGTGTGCTAATATACATTACAAGACTAGAGATGAGATATATGATGACTTAGTTACCTGTGGTATGTTAAGGAGTTATACAGTATGGTATCATCACGGTGAAGGGTTCAGAACAACATTTCCAGGTAATTTTGGGGCAGAGAATACCAATGTGGATCAGGTTAATATGGATAACAATTCCGAGGAGGTTGGAGATGACATTACAGGAATGCTGCGAGATGCATATGGATTACGTGCTGATGAGGATATGAGTGATATGTTGGATGCAGAAATGAGTGGGATGCCAAGTGATAGTTCAGCTGCGCAGTTTTATAAGTTGCTAGAAGATTCAAAGAAGCCGTTATACCCTGGATGCGATAAGATGTCGATGATGTCTTTTCTTATCAGATTTTGGAACTACAAATGCGTTGGTGGGATGTCTGACAAGTCATTCAAAGAGATGCTTCAACTCATGAGAGAATCATTTCCAGAAGGGTGCACATTGCCAGAAAATTTCACACAGTGTAAGAAGGTATTATCAGATTTGGGATTATCTTACATTAAAATCGATGCGTGTCCCAATGATTGTATGCTTTATTATAAGGAGACAACGGATCTTGAGTCTTGTACGGTTTGTAAAGCTTCTCGTTACAAAGATGGAAGATTAAAAACGCCGGCTAAAATACTTCGTCACTTTCCATTAAAACCTCGGCTACAACGGTTGTTCATGTGTTCTAAGACTGCAGGAGATATGAGATGGCATCATGAAGGGCGTACAAAAGATGGGGTATTGAGACATCCAGCTGATTCTGAAGCTTGGAGGCATTTTGATGAGATGAATCCAACTTTTAAGGCAGATCCAAGGAATATCAGATTAGGTTTGTCAACTGATGGGTTTAGTCCATATAGTTCAATGAGAAATCCGCATAGCACATGGCCTGTCGTTCTGTTACCCTATAACTTACCTCCATGGTTATGCATGAAACAACCTAACATGATATTATCTTTGCTTATACCAGGCCCTCATAGTCCAGGTAATGATATTTATCTTGATTTTTATCTGTTTTGTCAAGATTACATTAATACTCTGTTTCATAAATATTCAAACTGATCACAACCTTCTATGTCAAAATTTACAGGTAATGACATTGATGTGTATTTGAGACCATTAATAGATGAGCTGAAGGAATTATGGGAGGAAGGGGTGGACACGTATGATTCCTCACGAAATGAAATGTTCAATCTGAAAGCGGGATTACTATGGACTATAAGTGATTATCCTGGACTTGCAATGCTCTCTGGATGGAGTAATAAAGGTAAATTGGCATGTTCAACGTGTCTTGAAGAAACTCGGCACCAGTGGTTGAAGAATGGAAGAAAAACAGTCTACATGGGCCATCGGCGATTCTTACCAATGAATCATAGGTAATAACCTTTATACTTCAACTGATATCCCTGTCAAAATGATTCTCTTTATTGGCCCTTTCGTACTTCTTTCTATTTGACATAGACTGCCAGGGCTGGACCTGCAGTTAAAGCAGCTCCTGGGCTGATAGTTGGTTTTAGATTTTGGAATCTTAATTTGGATGTTTGTAAACCATGATATTCAGCATTTTAGAATTAATTAGTCTCTCTTTTTTGGATTTTTACATAGAAAATAACTTTTATCTTTTGTGGTGAATCTGTTTTGCACTAATTAAAGAAAATTGTGAAGACTATTATTAGAATATGAGTAACAATTATGTAATTGAGTTGTTATTAGAATATGAGTAACTAATGTGTTGAGTTGTAGGTATTGTGTAGTACCATTGTTTTTTTTGTTTTTTTTTTCTTTTGATATCTAATACCATTGTTAGGAACTAGGAAGACAAGTTTTATTAACTTGCAGCACATCAATTTTAGTGATCCTAGATTTTGATTTTGAATTTGATGAGCTTGATTATAATGTCATTCATTTGGATTCCAATTTTAGAAGCTTGACCGGTACCCGTGGTGCTCGTGCTTCGAAGCAATTTCGCCTCTTTCTTTAATCCATTACAAGGAATGTGTGCCACTGACTAATGACCTTCCTTACAACACCTTTGCACTGTATGGCGCTTAATTTCTGCGGTGTGGAAGGTCACGTTTTTGGTTAGAGAACAAACTCTGAAAATGGAAACAACTCTTCACAGTTTCTTAGTTTTGCTGATATAGGGGGGAACATGTGTAAGTAGAGGGGTCAGTGTTCACATCATGACTTTTATTAACTTGCAGTACATCAATTTTCCTTTTCTAAATTGAAGTTTTTTTTTTTCATTTTTATCACTTAACTGTTACTAGAAAACGGATTGAAAATATCAACCATGGCTTGATTAATCTCAAACTTGGAGCATTGTTGTAGCTTTTGAGGTGTAGAATTTGCCGTCATGTTTTAGATTTATATAATATTTTAACTGTGTTTGTTTATAACTTGTCATTTGTCCCTCACCAATCAGCTGTGATGTTTTATATTCTTTATGTTATTTGTAAGTTTGTAAGATTCTTCATGTATGAACAAAGTCTCTTTTGTTCAAAGTTCAAATCTTGATGGTAAGAACTGATTTTTTTGGTTTGCTGCATGTGCTTGAGCATTATTCTATTCTTTTTATTTCTTCATGTCTTTGTGGTCTGACAAGAGTGTGGTAGTGGATTTTACATTATTAATGATGTTTGTTTTGAAATGGCTGTGTATTTGACAGTTGATTGTCTGAATTTTTATCATAGGTTTCGCACTACACTTAAGAAAGATTTTGATGGGAAAGTAGAACTGAGCCCACGTCCAAACCCATTGTTAGGGCCAGATATCTTGAGCTTGCTGAAAGACATTCCGCACACATTCGGGAAACCGTTTGAGGAAAATTTGAGGGGAGATCGTCCACGCAAGAGAAAATCACGAGGATCAAGTAGAGACGCAAATAATATGCCAAGCAATTGGAAGAAATTGAGTATTTTTTATGAACTTCCATACTGGGTTAATAATCTTCTCAAACATAACATAGATGTGATGCACACTGAAAAAAATGTCTGTGATAGTGTTTTGGGTACGATAATGGATATTGCTGGAAAAACTAAGGATGGGCTTAAAGCAAGATTTGATTTGCAACTCCTGAAGATTAGACCTGAACTTCATCCAAGGCCATTACCAAATGGGAAATACTTCTTGCCAGGAGCGTGTTATTCCATGGATAATGCAAGAAAGACTATGTTTCTTAATGTCTTGAAGAATTTGAAGACTCCAGATGGTTACTCAGCATACATTGCGAGGTGTGTGAATGTCTAGCAACGTAAAATTTTTGGTCTAAAAAGTCATGATTCACATGTGCTCATGCAGCAGCTTCTACCTTTGGCATTCCGAAAGACGTTACCATCTAAGGTCAGTAAAGTGCTGATGGAGTTGAGTTCCTTTTTTCGTGAACTATGCTCCAAGGTGTCACGCCCCGAAGATTTTGAAGAGTTGGAGAAGCGCATTGTTACCATTGTCTGTGAATTAGAGAGGATTTTTCCACCTGCCTTCTTCGATATTATGGTTCACTTGCCTATACATCTGGCGACAGAAGCACGTTTAGGAGGACCGGTGCAGTATCGGTGGATGTATCCCATTGAACGGTATACATTTTAAACTTCTGTTTGCTTTGTTTGTTTTTTACTTACTTATGTTTAATAAGTTATATGCTCTCTTTATTGTTGGTTTTCTGTTCACTGACTTATTATTCTTTTTGGCAGGTATTTGTACACTTTGAAGAAATATGTAAGGAATAAAGCTCATCCAGAGGGATCTATTGCTGAAGGCTATTTGGCTGATGAATGTGTTACATTCTTGTCGAGGTACCTCAAAGATATCGAGTCAAGAACCAATAAACCACCTAGATACGTAGATGATACTCCTATTGGGAAACCTGTGAGATTTGCTTTAACTGGAGATCAAAAGAAGAAGATGCATGACTATATCTTGTCTAATGATGATGATGTTGCTCCGTACATAGCGTAAGCAACACTCTATTTATGTTTTGTGTTAAGTCTTTTACTTTATAGGCCACACCATTTAATTTATCTGCTTTGATTACATTTTGTAGGCAACACAAAACTACACTGGCTATGATGCACCCAAGACTGAGTGACCTTGAACGCCTTCTAAAGCATAAACATGAGTTTGCTGATTGGTTTAAGAATCATATTAGGTTGCTTATGAGATCTAAAGTGAGTATTGCTGAAGGATTAGATTTGATTGCTGAAGGTCCTTTTTCAACTGCGAGAAAATTCACAGGCTATACAACACAAGGCTATAATTTCAAAGTTGTAAGTAAAGAAAATGGAGCAAAGACACAGAATAGTGGTGTAGTAGTCGATTCAACAGCGCCTTCCTTTAGAAATGGATCAGCTCAGAACCCAAGCAATGATACGGAGCGCACGTACTATGGAGTACTTACCAACATAATTGAGTTGACATATAGACAAGGTCACTCATATGTGTTGTTTGAGTGCAAATGGGCTAATGTGGTTAATACTTCAGGCAGAACAAGGACTGCTGGTTTGAAGACTGATAGCTTGGGGTTCACTCTTGTGAATTTTAACCATCTTTTGGGGACACAACGGGAGGAGCCTTACGTGTTGGCCTCTCAATGCCGACAAGTTTTTTATGCCCAAGACCCCGTAGAACCTGAATGGAATGTTGTGGTCAGGAATAAACCGAGGGATATTTTTGACATGGGTGATGACAATCCAGATCAACTACTGGATAACCTTCCATTTGGAAATGAAGTCAACAATGAGGAGGATGACAGTGTTGGTGTTATGAATAATGGGACTGGGGTGATAGTTGATGCTCCTACGATAAATGGCAGTGAAGATCATATATGGGTTGAAGAAGAAGAAGAAGAAGAAGAAGAAGAAGAAGAAGAAGAAGAAGAAGAAGAAGAAGAAGAAGAAGAAGAAGAAGAAGAAGTAGAGGAAGATGCCGACAAAGAAGTAGAGTCAGAAGAAGAGGAATTTGTGGATGGGTTTTCAGAAGATGAGAATGATGAATCTGTTGTTGGATTTGATAGTGGATCAGATGATTCTTAAACATGTTATAATTTTTCATTCCTGCATTGCTTGTTCTCTTTCTAATGTGTTCTTAATATAACATTTGAATAAATAGTTCTGTTGAAATTGTGTCTTTATAGAAGTTATGCTTATTTCAGTTCTCTAGTTGTTAGATTATCAGTTAAGCATACTTACATTGTAACTTTGATATTTTTTGTAGGATGCCTCGAGGTGGAGCGGCTATGAGGTTCTTGCATGACCTATTACCAAATCAGAGGCTTGTAGTTGAAGTGGACATGGAACACCTTTGCCCTATGGGGGATAATGGTACGTATATAACCAAATATATCAGTCATCTAGCGAATGATGGACACAAACTACCATTGACAATAGATGACTGGAAACGCATGCCTTCACAGTTAATTGAGAATGTGGTGCTTGAAATAAAGGTACAATAACACATGCATGTATTTTCATATAACCATGAAATCCATATCTTTTCAAAATCTGAAATATTTTTGTCTGTGTGGTTGTATATTTGGTGTCAGCAAATATTTGAGTACCCAGAAGTGTTGGATGGCTGGATCTACACCAAGATAAATGATAGGTGGAAGGATCACAAATTTCATGTTAAAAAGGCTGCTTATACAAAATGGAACACGGTGGAAGAACGTCTTGCTAATCCACCACACGATGTTGTTGAGAGCCAGTGGAGGGTACTCGTTGAGGTTTGGAATACTGATTTGAAGAAACAAGTAAGGATTATTACTCTTGTTTTTCATGAGAATTCTCATAATTAAGCAGGAATGACATTATAAGATCTTATATTTGGTGCAGGCAATAAGCCAAATAAATAAAGAAAACAGGGAGAAACAAAAATTTCACCATACTACTGGCTCAAAACCACATGCTAAGTGTGCAGCAGAGGTAAGTTTCTATACCACTATTAAGTCTTAAATACTCTTTCCTATGCTACAAGTTTTAACATCTTTCTAGCATCTTTCAACTGAACAATGCTAACCTACCTTTAAATATAGAGAATCTGTATTTTTTATAGCAAAGAGAAGTTAGTATACATTACATTTATATCTCCCCTCTTTTGGAATTTATTGGAACTTTACATTGAATGAAACCATGTTATTTATGTAGCTGAATAGTGATGGATCTTCCTAGCTGTTAAAAAGTAGAACTTGAATAGTAGAACTTAGAATTGAACGTAATCACTACGGCCCTACCTTCCTTAGTTACTTTTTTTCCCAATAATGTTTGTTATGTGTGATTCTTAAGATGGAAATTCATCCATTGTCTCTGAATCTCTGAGTCTGTTATGCTAGGTGCTATCTAGATCTGAAACATGTTGTGTATATGATTTCAAAAACTAGCTCTTGATTCCCATAAGAATGATCCTGCAATATTTTCGCTGTGCTAAGCTTTTATGGTTGTGAATCTTTTAACCTGTCTGTCTTCCCTTTAAGCTCCATCTATGGCCTGACTTGGGTAGTTGTTGCTTATTTTGGGTGTTATAACCTAGTATTTGGGATGTTCCCTAGGCTATGATAGTAGTTTCATGACTGAACTAATTGCTTGCATATGATTTATTCAAACTTTCTACTTGAAATCCCATTCCCAGTTGTTGACATGACTGTCCAAGATGAGACAATGGGTGAAGCTATGAATCTGCCCCGTACCCTCCAGGATTACATGTATCCTACGAGATTAAGTTTGTCCTCATAAATGTTTTACCTCAAACTGATAGTCCATTTGAATTAAATTCAAACATGTTACAACTGCTTCCGATAAAGTATTCAATGAGTTTATATGTATGTTTCTGTTTTTATATGTATGTTGATTTTCTTATCAAATTCTCTTTATATAGCTGGGGAAGAAACTAGGACGGCGTCCTAAACGTCACGAGATATTTGGTGTTACCCATACCAAAAAGAAGAAAACTGAAGACCCAGAAGAAGTTTTGATGGATCCAGATGTGGCTGCAGAGCTTGTATGTATTTTTGATTTATTATTAATCAATTTTGAATTTGTTTATGTATGATTACTTACGTATTTGATCTTGAAAATGATATTTATGTAGAAGGAAATGGAGGAAGTAGAGATCCAAGCTAGCTTACCAGGTTCTGATATTGTGCTACAAGGACGACATGATGCTTTTGCCCAAGTGCGAGGACGAGATAAAGGGGGTCGTGTTCGTTGTCTAGGAAATGGTATAAAGCCAAAGAACTATTGGGGTGAAGAATCATCCACCAACCCTGCCACTGACCCAAATGCTGAAATTGTGAACCTTAGACAACAACTGGAGAATACTGTTGCACAACTTCAAGTATCAATGCAACGGATAGCTGATTTGGAGGCACTACTTGTTGCGCGTGATGAACTAGGAACTGCTAATACTGTTACGCCATCGAATGACGCAAATATTATGAGCAGTCCATGAATGGAAGATCTTGGTGCACAAATGCTTCACCGATATACTACTTATATAACTCTGGTGACTCAGGTGCTTGTTTTTTTGAGTATAAGGGAGTGGGATCTCTTTTATTTTTTGTTTTCATGCCATCAGGTGTGTTCTTATCATGTCCCAAACTTTCCACAGGCATTTGGATGTTGATAATCTTAGTTACCAGCTTTCTAACTATCTGGGTGTTGTCATGTTGCCCAGATTTATATTTTTTGATCAGTTAAACATCTAACTGTCGGATATGTAGGTTTCTATATATATGGTGCATCAATGTAAAACTTTGTTATGAATGGTATAAATTTCATTTTTTGAAATGCTTTTTAATTTGTGTTAATGACTTGAGATTTATGAGAAATTCTGGGAATGTAAATCCGGCACCGGATAAGAGTAACCGGTAATCGACGACCGGTATCAATGTCCGGCAACGTTGGACAAATCCGGCGCCAATAATACATATACTAGTGAGGGTTTTTAAACCGTCACAATAGAAAAATCTGGCAACGGAAGCGGCGCCGGAATATTTCGAACGGCGGGAAGAAAACTATTTATGACGGTTTGACTGAACGCCACAAATAGAATATATAATCGTGACGGTTGACCAACCGTCACAAATAACACTCAACCGTCACAAAGAACATTTGTGACCCCGGTATTAACGACGGATTTTGGCCCGTCACAAATGTTTTTTTGTGACGGTGTTTTGGATATTTGTGACGGTTTTTTGCTATTTGTGACGGTTTAAAAACCGTCACAATAGGTCATCTGTTTTGTAAAAAATAGCCTTATCCTCTGAAGTATTTATCACTTATCAAATAGCCTTATCCTCTGCAGGACGGCTGTAAAAAATATCGGTTTTACAACTTTAGCCCTGAACTAAAATCCACCATCAACATTAAGTCCCATGCCTAGCGCATAATGGTTACACTATTGTGGGGTAAGCATTAGATGGTGACAAATAAAGATAAAAAATTTGAGACAAAGTTTATATATTACCAGGAGAGACGGGTCATCCTACCATTGGAGCATGTCACGTTCAAGAGGCGTCCAAGAGAGCATTCCCCTAGCATGATATCAGTCTTGCATTCTTCGATCGACTTGCTATGCCTTCTTCGGTCGAGAGACTGCTTCGTGCTTGTTCCGATCGAATATCGGTCTTGCTTTCTTCGATCGACCTTGCTATGTCTGCTTCGGTCGAGAGACTGCTTCATGCTTGTTCCACTCGAATATCGGTCTTGCTTGCTTCGATCAACCTTGCTATGCCTGCTTCGGTCGAGCGTGGGACCTGATGTGAGCATGCTTGCTTCGAACATGGGCATCTGTGCATGCTTCGATCAAACATGGGTCCAACATGTACATGTTTCAGACGTCGGCCCTGTCATGTGCCTGCTTTGACCGTACTGTTGATGTGCTTGCTCGAGTGTCATCCTTAAAACACCGACCCTGCTATCTTGACCAAACACCGGCCTTGCTGCCTTGACCTTGCCGCCTTCTTTCCTCAAACCTGGGAGCCACTGCGTGCTTGCTTTGCTCAAAAATGAACCTTGTGTACTCAAATATGGATGTGGGTCCTGCAGAGAGCGTTGAAGCAGCTTCTGGAGCGAGAAAGTCCCGGAGAGTGTTGAAGAAGCTTCTGGAGCGAACAGGTCTCGGAGAGTTTTGAAGCATCTTCTGGAGCAAACAGGTCCCGGAGAGTGTTGAAGCAGCTTCCGGAGCGAACAGGTCCTGGAGAGTGTTGAAGCAGCTTCTGCTGGAGGGAGAGTTGAAGTGTTGAAGCGACTTATTATTCTGGAGAGAGAGCTGAAACGCCTTCTTCTAGAGAGAGATGAAACACCTTCTTCTAGAGAGAACATTGAAGCGGCTTGGAGGGAGCGTTTGAAGCGGCTTCTGCTGGAGGGAGCGTTGAAGCGTCCTTTCCTTCAGTTCGGTTTCCCCTTGCAAATTACATGCTTCTTGATTGACCATCTCTCTTGTGTTGAAGAAGTCCTTGATTGTCGGCGAAGGAATTTCATGTTGAGCCTCAGTCCCCAAGCGTGATTTATATGGTTCTATCTTGTATGGTCGATGAGTTTACCATAATAAAGATATCGTCATCTCTTCTTCGTGACTCTATTACTTCTCCATGGGACAATAAAATATGCAAAAGTTCGGATTACCTCTGTCCGTAGTGGTTGTTGCTATCGTAATCTCGGGCACTGGTATCAGCAAATGACCAACGGTTCTTAGCTGCAGCTGTGATCAGAAGAGACTGGCAGGAAAAGACGTGATATCAACTTGCACGAACTTGACACTCTTCATACAACGGTAGAGATCGTCTCGTTATTAGAGTGGTACGCTGGAACCGATAGCTTTCTTGATATTTCTTCATGGAATGGAGAAAAGGGAGACAGTCCCCTGCCTGCGAGTATCCAGGGATCTCGTCTTGATAGATGTTGCCACGCTAGGTTCACGAGGCCATCTTTACATCTGCTCTCTAGAGTATATCCTCATCTCTGGCCATCTTGGAATCATAATGATAGCGTGCTTGCATCTCTCTAAATTCACCATCTTTGAGATGGGCAGTGGTAAGAAGTCCCCAGTCATACTCCTTTGGTAACGCAACTACTTCTTCTACGGGAAACAGATTTTGAAAGCGTACGTAGCTACCGTCAATCTAGATATGGAATATCTTAGATGTTGTTTCACCATTATGGCAGTCGTGCACATGGTACTGGAGTCCGGAGTTTGTGATTTTGGACGTGCAAGATGTTGCATCTCGGTGGTCTTCCTCTTACTGCTTCAAGCAAACCGCTACGTAAGGTTGAAGCTTGCACTACCTGATGGTGAGATGTATGTTTCCACGAACATCATGAGGCTCTTTATGGCGGGAAGGCTTGTTCTTTCTAGCAGGGCAGGTGTTGTTGCAACCTGAGCGTTTAGTAGCTTCACGGAGTTCAGAGGGTGTATGAAAGCACATGCTCTTCCACAAAGCACGTTTGATAGGTACCATCCTATTGATGCACAATTACTCCACTTGTTATTCAGTCATATTTGGATTGTGATCCTTCAGTGCCTAAATTCGGGACCTCTTGACATAATCATTTGGATGTTCACTGTTTCGCTGAAGCATTCCTCTTAAGTCTGACAGAGTAATTCACCCAAGCTTAGGATTCTTTCTCGACATGACGATGCCTATCTTCTTAAGGCTGCTCCCTTGAGGTGTTGGCTCCAGTAGATCTGAAGATATTCCGGGATCGCTCTTCTTCCGGACTGACATAATAGGAGAACCCTTTATGATGATTTGGATATGACAATGTTCGTTGAATCTTCCGAAACGCTTCCCGCTGTAGTGCGGTCCAGACAAAACTTGCTTCTTTCTTTCCCATGAAGCTTTGGAGTTTCTTTACAGTTTGCGGAGGTGGCGTCGTAAGGATAAATTGGGTCTTAGATGGGTCCACTTTGATCCCCTCAACAGTCACCTGGAATCCCAGAAATTTTCCTGAAGAGATGCCGAAAGCGCATTTCAAGGGATTCATCTTCAACTTGTATTCACGGCACTCGAACACTTGTCGTAAGACTCCTGTGTGGGCCGCTCGAGCTTTTAATTTGAGCACTATATCATCCACGTAGTCTTTAACTTGCTTATGCATCATGTCGTGGAAGATTTCCATCGTAGCGCGTTGATACGTTGCACCGGCATTTTTTTTTAAAACCAAATGACATTACAGTATAATAATTTTTTTGAGAGGAGTTTGAAAGTTGTCTTACCCGCGTCATGCTCATACATCCTTATCTGATTGTAGCCGTTATATCCATCCATGAAGGAGAACATGCCATGTCCGCTGGTGGCATCTACTAACATGCCGATGTTAGGTAGAGGAAAATCGTCTTTGGGGTAGCATTCGTTCAAGTCTCTGGAATCCGCACAACACCTGATCTCATGCCTGAATTGCCTCAAAGATTGTTTGACTGGCTTGGATCGGAGATTGTTTGAATGCCTACGCAAGGTCGAGCTGATGGAGATAGGCCTAGGAGATTCCTCATCGTCGAGCTCTTCAATCGTGGAGTTGGTGTCGTCTTGCAGATGTCGTGGAGCATCCAACACCTCTTCTTGTGGATCGTCATTCTTGTAGCATTTAATTGGGCGGGGAGACTGGGCATCAGTCTCCCTCTTAGTGTGAACGTGGGTCGCTTCTTCACCGGATGAAGAAGAACGCCTTGTCAGCAAAGATGCATCGTGAGGATATGCAACTCGGTCCTCCTCCTTGATTGACGCCCACGTGAGGAGTGGGATGCAATGAACTTTGTATGGTTCTTTCCGCGAAGCTTCTCTTGGTTCAAATAACTCCACTTCACATATCGGTGCATAAGGAGACAACGATGCAGGAATACAAAAGACTTTTTTATTCAGCATAGTCTTCGGGCACTGATGATACATCGAAGGGACAATCCTATTGTCATGAAGCCACGGTCTCCCCGGTATCATATGGTAGTCGAGATCCTTTTCTATGACTTCAAATTTCACCTTTGACTGGATGGGCCCTACAGATAAATTCAGATTGACATACCTATATGTGTTGGTTTGGTTTCCTTCAAAGTTTGTCATCGTGGTAGGATTCCGTACAATTTTGTTTGGGCGAACCTTGGCTGTCCCGAGTGTCTTGAGGGTAATCACATTTGAAGACGCTCCTGTATCGATGAGGGCCCTCTTGAACTATGAATCCTTGATGCGTGCAGTAACGTGTAGGGCCCGGTTGTGACCTTCTTCTGCAATCATGTCTTCTTCTGTAAATGTAACGTTATTCATAGACATCTCCGGTGCTCTGGAGGCTTGTGGACGTGAAGGAATTAACTGTACGTCGAAGGCTATCTGAGTGATTGCAGCAAACGTCTCTGCCCGCTGATTCTTCGAGAGGTGTAAAAGTTCGCACAATATTTCCACTAGAGAAGCCGCTTCCTGGTCCACCGACCTTTGATTCATAATAAAACTGTTGACTTGAGGAGGATCGTTGTAAGAATCAGTCCCCAGTGTAGAAATCTCTGTGACATGGAAGCCGCTCATTTCTGATGTCATCTTGATGAGGAGATCGAGTATGCCGTTTATCGTTTCTTTGATCAGGTCCATGTTTTTCGTGTGAATCTTCTACACCCGTGCTAACTCGATCAATGTTGGGATTCTTCTGGTTACACCATCAGACACGCCATTGGGAGGAGGAGCATCTTCGTTGGAGGAACTTCGACAAGAATTTGAAACTGTTTGGTGAGTCCTAAGACCAACCATATTGAGATCAACCAATGAGATTGGGTACTGATGAAATGACTTTATAACCGAGAGATTAATATCCCACTATGGTCGCCAAATGTTTATGGGTAAAAACTACTTCTGCTGGTTTTGATAATTTGAGGTGTGTGGATGAGAAATGAATCTAAACCCTAAACAAATGCACTGCACAGGAGTGCTTTTGATTCGAGAAATCAATCTATACAATTCTGGCCTAAACAAAGAAATGGCCGTTCCATACCTATTTCGGTCACAAAGTGAAGGAGATGGGGTTGATCTTAGGGAGGGAAGCGAAGAAGGTGTTGAGATTGTGAAGGCGTAGGCTTGTTTATGACTTGTAACAGAAGGGTGAGCAGGCTTACGATTAATGCAAGTAGGATCTGGGTGTTTGAATACATTTCGTATTAACATTTGGTTTTTGTGTTGTGTTCTGTTGGAAATAGGGAGGAGAACCTATTTATACAAGTCATTTGAGCCTTATTCACATAATTCGTGGGAAGTGGAGGAAGTGGAATGATGGAGTAGTGGAGTTGTGTGTTAGTGTCACACGATCAGTCTTGCCCACTTCTCCCATCATCACTAACTGTCCATGTCTTCCTGACACGTTCTTGTGATTGCGCGTTGCACGCTGCACGCTGTAAACCGCCATACCAATACCCCAGTGTGTATCACCCAGTTTGTGACATGATTGATGTCTCGAGTGTGTGGATCGTGGGACCCACAGAAGGTAGCATGTAATTCTAGTTAAATAACTAAGTTATTTAGGAAGTCGATACTTGTAAAGTACCGTGTGTATTCTATGCATGTTATGCATCGAATGTATTCGGCATATATGAAGCATCGCTGTTGAGCATTATTCCATGCCTACTTTATATGATAGTTTGGAGGCTGCGCTAGTAAGCCCTCCCTTGGCCGACCACATGGTGTGGTAGAGTGGCGGATGGTGACCATCATGACGCCTCATTGGCCAATTAACTCCCGACTAGGATTGTATAAACAAGCAGGTAAAGTTGAACGGACGAGATGATCTTTGAGACGCTCATCTGCGATCGTTAGTGAAATTAGGGTTTATGAAGAGGTGCGCAAGCATCACTCTTCATCTTGGTCGAATCCAAGCTTGGGACACGTTTTTGGCAGGGACGACCGTGCACGCATGTAGATGCCCATACCTTATTGTCTCTTGAAAGCGTGATCTGGGCCACTCAATTCGTCCGGAGAAGTTGAGTGGTCGAGATCGATTTGCGATAGAAATCCAATGCCGCAAAAGAATTGGAAACCGCGCTACATAGCTACTTCATGCGCACGTTTCAAGGCGTTCATCCATGGTTGGCCTTGGTTGATCAGTCATGCGTGTAGATGGGCCCATGGTGATCATGTTGACATACTCGGGACCTTTTAAGTCTACATCTACACCCTCCATCTAAGCTTGTGAAGATGGACGCTCGTGATTGATTTGCGACACATGTAACATGTCGCAAAACCCTAATTAGGGTTTCGTATAGTTCACGCCCATGCAACTTCACCCGATCGGTTTTGTATGCCATGCTTCTCCCTTGTGGAGGCCGATCGTATGGGGCCTATATTGGGCAGGCGGTGAACATGTTGGTACCTGTTCCATGGCCATAGGTTTGATCTAAGCCATCCAAACATGTCGGTGAAGTTGGATGGTTGTGATCAAACTGCGACACATAACCCTTTAAAGCATCACGACAGCCTTGTTTTGAGTAAACGTTTGTTTCTCTAAGGCTTTGCTCGTGAGAAGGTCGGTCAGGTAAGTATGAAGGGGGCCCGCCGGTGTACAAGACAAATTTGTCCGACCGGCCATAGGGTGATCCACGCCGTCCGATCGCGCCGGCGAAGTTGGACGGCCGTGGCTGACTTTTTAAGACCGCTGCTAGCAGTCTTTGCTCGTTCACGTATCCTTCAAGCTGCTTCACGACCATCCTTTCTTAGGCTGTCGTTTGGTGGCTTTTGGGAGATGTGATATATGTTCGACCGATCAGGGCATAAACGGGCCCGCTGGTGGTCATTGTGGTGATAGCCTGCTCCTGGTAGGGTTCGTCTAGGCTGGTTAAATCATGCAGCCAACTTGCATGGTCGTGATTGTTTCTGAGACTTCTATGGACAGTCCGGATGCTCAATCGGGCTAGTATAGCATACCGAGAGATATATGCTCAATCGGGATAGTATAACACACCGAGAGATGTATGCTCAATCGGGCTAGTATAACATACCGAGAGTTGCAGCCTGTATGGGCATTTCGTGCATGCCTCGCTGTTGGTACTTGGATATTCATGCTACTCTGCTGCGAGTAACAATCAGTCATCATGACGCACCAACAATGAGAGTTCTGCTGAGAACATCACATGAAATACAAGGCATTTATGCATTAACTGGTAACGCTGAGATTCACAGAATATTTGGGGATTGTTGCTACATGCTCCATTCTAGGTGAATCAATAAAGCGAAGAAGTATTCATCACTTATCAAATAGCCTTATCCTCTGCAGGACGGATGTAAAAAATATCGGTTTTACAACTTTAGACGTGAACTAAAATCCACCATAAACACTTGTATGATGAGAATGTTTATCTATTGCAATGTATAGCTAACGTTTGTGTAACTTAGCTCATTTTGCTGCTCTAAAATTGAAGTAACTTTAAATCGCTTCCATTCTCCATTTCTCTGGCTTTGTCTCTAGTATATGCATTCCTCTTTGCGTATTTATTGTTCTCGCAAGTTCATTTGCTGGTGCCTCATTTTTCTTGCTTTTATTTTTTGTCCATCTTTGGCTCATTGTATCTCATTGTTTTATTGTCTCCACTGTTTATTCCTGCACTATTACTACCGCATAGTATAATATAATCAAAATATCAAAGGTGCATCATTTTCATTTTCATTATCTCAATTTCATTTCTTTATACATGTTCGCAAGCTTGTTTGCTTACATATAATCATCTTCGCAAGTTTATTTTCGTACTCTCTTATGTAGTATTATTTTGCCTTCCTAGATAAAGGTCTTATTTCGCCACGTTTCTTTTTTCTTTGCGACAAAATCGCAGGACGTCTTTACACTTTCATGTATTGACCCATTGATCTTGTCTTATCATTTCTTCTAGTATTATTGCCTCTGCAGGATATTTTTCATGCGACAATATGATAGGCCTAAATATTATTGCGAACGTAAATCCCCATGACATTTTCGTCTTGTGACGAAATCGCAGGACGTCCGTACACTTGCATGTATAAACCCATTGATCTCGTCTTATCTTTTCTCTAGTATTTTTTCCTCTTCAGGATTGTTGCACAAATATGACAAGCCTAGATATTCTTGCGAACATAAAGCCTCATGACATTTGCGTCTTTTTTGACACTGTCAGCTCCCTAATGGAGGGTGCCGCCCTTATCTCCCCCTGGTTTCCCCTTTAAGGAGGCGTACTTCTACCATACAAGGTTAGCTCCTCCCATCCGGTCTTAACAACAACCAGTTGTTTTCGTAGCCTCTTATCCCTTTTGCCTATATGGCTTATGGTTACAAGATTGCACCCTAAGTGGGGTTTTCTTAAGGACGAGTGCATCATAGTCAAGACTTGCCAAGAGTGGTAAAGAGGCTCCAACGCCCCCCGCACTCTTGACTCAACCGTGTACCTCGGCTCCTTGATCATATTCTGCACCCCTTAGTAGAGACCCTCAATCGTCCAACGTAAATCATAAGTCTAGGTTGAAAATCTAAGGTACCTCTCCTGGATAGGTTTTTATGGACCCCACATCTCCATGACTCAGGTTCCAGTGGCGGTGTAACCTTTTCACTGATCCATGCAACAGATACCTTCTATGACGCACTTTAGGTCTTACATTTGCCTCTTGCAAAATTTTATTCGCGAACTAGGGTGTACGTCATAAAGGTTCGTCCCATTCTAATATGTCATTGATCGCTGCGAAATTTTCGCACATTATCATTCTTTCATTTCTTTCGTTCTCATAATATCATATCATTTGATGCAAAGTAAATATTCAAGAGAAATTCTAATACATTGTAATTCTGAAATCTTTGTAGTTGCGAAATCTTTGTAATTCTGCGATTTTATCGCATTTTGTAAATCAAATCAAAAATCTTTTATTTTCTGTAAAAGAAGTATTCTAGAGAAATATATAAATTGAATTTTCTGGGTTTTTTTTTTCTTTTTCTAATTTTGAAATCTTTGTAATCGTGCGATTGTATCGCTTTTTGTCAATCAAATCTAAAATCTTTTATTTCTATAAGTAAAATGTTCAAGGAAGTGGTACTTAGATTTTGCGGCTTGATGTTGTTAATTTTGCACGAAAAATATGGTACATGAAGTATAAATGTCACTTAGCAAAAGTAGATGTGAGAGGAAAGAATTGAACCCGCGACCTGCTACTTGCATATTCTCGCATCATACCAACTGTGCTAACCATCCTATGTGAAGTGTGTCTGCGAAATAATTACCTACTTTATTTTTGCGAAATTATCAAAGGCTGTGCGAAGTAAACATTTGCATGAAATAAACGAACATATGCGAAGTGTTCGTGCTGCGAACGTTCGCTAGGTAATCATCTGCGAAGGGAAAAACTTCTTTGCGAATGGGGAGATTCGAACCCTAGACATCAAACTTCTTCTCTTCAATGCTGACCATCTATACTAACTTCTGTTTGTGATAGAAAGCCATACTACCGTCGTCTTATTATTATCTTCTCTTTAGGCAACTTCAGAAAAAATGTGAAAAAATATTGCTGCGGTGAGACTCGATCTTACGACATCAAGCTTCTTCTTTTCGTTCGTGACCATCTGTGCGCGCTTCTGTTTGTGATGAAACAGTATGATTCGCTCAACTTATTCTTTGGTTGTCATCTTGTATCATCTAGCTCCTTTCTTTTTCTCCTGTTCTTCCCATGAATTTTTTAGCTCCGTGTGTGTTGTTTACTTTGTTCATCTTTGTACTTTCTTGGCACTATTCTACCGCCCTTGCTTTGCTATTTACATCTCACTTCTCACCGCATGTACTCTCTTCATGATCAATTTATTCGCTTGGAGAGACTCTTTCACTTCTTTTTCCTTCGCACAAGCTTTCTTCTTTCCCTTGTGACTCTTTCTTTCTCTCACCTTTAGTTGTGCTCAACTTTGTATCCTTCTTCTCTTCTGCTATTTTCTTCCTCGCTACCAAACTACTTTGCAAAATTAATCATATCCTTCTCTTACTAATACTTCGCAGAAGTAATCATATTCTTCTCTTGCTCTTTATTATATCTGGTGACGGGGTTGCATTAATTCTTCTTGGTTGGAATACTTCGTCTGCTTCCGTTCATGCCAAACGACACTTTTAATCCTGCTTCATATGATTATGACTGGAGTTGCGGTGTCTTGTTGTTGCTGCGACGAAATGATTTCTTAATTTCGCTGGAATTAATATAATAGAACCCTTGACAAAATGATTCCTTAATTTCGCTGGAACTAACTACAATGGAAACCTGATTTTGTATTCTTCCTCTCATCGCCAGCAGCATTCATTAAAGGTTGGTGTTGTTTCTTCGTGAATTTCGATTGTCTGGTATAAATGAGAATGATTTCTTCGCTGCGATGTCACACTTATTTTCTTGAACAACAACGCCATAATCTCTCTTCGCAAAATGAGATTTAAAAAAGCCTGCGAGATTGACTTTGTTTTCTGTACGTCTTTCACACTTGTTTCTTTAGGAGCAGAATCTCTCTTCGCAAACTGATGAATCTCCATATTTTTATCACGAGTACATCCTTCTTTGTTTTCATCATAGATCTAAATATTTAAAGGACAAAATCAAAGATATTCGAAGTGAATTCATCCTCTTAAAATTGATTGTTGACGCAATTTTGTTTAATGCCTTGTCCAAATCTGTATCCGGTCTTCATAATCTCTGTTTCTTTATTTATGTGAGCTACCGATAGTATTTATTGTCTTAAAATGTAAAAACTTTTTCTGAAACTTCCAGTTTTGTTTTTGACGCTCTTAGATCCAGTGGAACCCATCATCCATATTAGTTAATTTGTTTGATTCTCCTTCAACAGCAGCTAATTTTCTGAAAATATAAAAAAAACATCCCTGTTTCTAGCGCCAAAAATGTAGTTGCAGGAAATCCCACAACACACCCCATGTAATATTTTCTAGATCTAAATCTATTTCATAATTAAAATAAAAATTAAAGTGCTAAAATTGTAAAATGGACACAAGGATTTTTTACATGGTTCAATCAATGTGATCTACATCCATGGTTCTTCACTATGATTGTTTGAATTACATGAGTATTACATTAGAATCTCCATTAATGGGTTCTCGGTAGAGCTCTAGATCTAGTTTTTGGGGAAGAAGATGATAAACAAAATAGAGTCTCTCTCTCTTACAAATATGTGTATCCTCCTTTTTCTCTCTCCTGCCTTTCTCTTTATATAGGTGTTTACATAGTGGATGACAGCTCATATACAGCTCATATTTTCATAGGTCTTTGATAATCTCGCAAGCTCTTGCTACCTTTTCGCGAGCTATGGAAATGAATGCATCTCGCACGCTAAGAAAATGTTGTTGCGAGATTCTGCTCCTACAATGTAGAAGAAGAAGAATCTGACACTAGTGAGGAAGGAGAAGATTCTAATGAGGATGATGAAGAATCAAGCAAGAAATAATTTTTGCTTCCTTCTTTGATTTTTTGTAATATTTGTATATTTGTCTTTTAATCCTCTATTTTTGTAATCTATCACTGCGAATTTCTTCAATCTTGAATGCAAGTTCTATTTATTTTGCTTCTTCCTGCATGTGTTAGAAAACAATTCTTTCTCGCAATATGATTAATCAATATTTAATTTATTTTTCACTTTGTGCGTAAATCTATCATATGGAAACAAATAACATACTCTCATTTTATGCATTCCCATACTTGCCTCTGTTATTTGTGTTCAAATGAGAGATTAAGCAAGTTACCTTTGTGCAGTAAGATTGTTGCGAAATCTTTCAGTATATGCATTCCCATATTTCACAATTATTTCTGCATAATCTCGCAATCACATATTTTAGAATTGCAATTTTTCTTGTATTCTGATGTGGTCTTATTCTGCCTTCCTAAGTAAAGGTCTTATTTTTCCACCTCTTGTCATTGCGACAAAATCGCAGGACGTCTTTGCATTTTCATGCAAAAATCCCTTGATCTTTCCTTAACCGTTTTCTCTTATGATTTTTGCTGCGACAATATGACAAGCCTAAATATTCTTGCGAAAATAAATCCCCATGACATTGTCGTCTTGAGACAAAATCGCAGGACGTCCTTACACTTTCATGTACTGACCCATTGGTCTCGTCTTATCTTTTTATTTTGTGTTATTACCTCTTCAGGATTGTCACACAAATATGACAAGCCTAAATATTCTTGCGAAAATAAAGCCTCATGACATTTGCGTCTTAAGACACTTATCAGCTCCCTAATGGAGGGTGTCGCCCTTATCTTCCCCTTGGTTGCCCATTCAAGGAGACGTACTTCTGCCATACAAGGCTAGCTCCTCCCATCCAGTCTTGACAACAACCAGTTGTTTTCGCAGCCTCATATCCCTTTTGCCTATATGGATTATGGTTACGAGACTGCACCCTAAGTGGGGTTTTCTTCATGCCGAGTGCATCATATCCAAGACTTGTCAAGAATGGAAAGGTACGCTCCAGACGCCCCTGACACTCTTGACTCAACCGTGTACCTCGGCGCCTTGGTCATATTCTGCACTCCTTAGGAGAGTCTTTATTACCCTAGTCGCCCAACTCAAGTCATATGCTTAAGTTGAGAATCCAAGGTGCCTCTCCTGGATGGGTTTTTATTGACCCCAAATCTCCATGACTCAGGTTCCAGTAGCGGTGTAACCTTTTCGCTGAGCCATGCAACAGGTACCCCTTCTATGACGCACTTTAGGTCTTACATTTGCCTCTTGCAAAATTTTGATTTCGCGAACTAGGGTGCACGCCATAGTAGGTTCGCCCATTCTGATTGTTTTGATTATTCTGGTTTTGCATTTCATCTCTTATTGTAATTTCTCAATTCTCGTCTTTGTCATTACATAAAATACATTTTTTGAAATTATTGTAACAAATCAGCCACACATTTTTCTTTCTTTTCTCAATTTTATCCTGATATCAAATTCTAAGTTTCTTACCTTTGCTGCTTTTTACCTCTGCATCATTGATATTTTCTGCGGATTTTTTGCTTTCTGCGAACGTCTCTCCACTTCCTATTTTCAACAAACATTTACTTTGCAACATTTCTTCTTTTCTCTTCTCTACTGCATCAACCATCAATCTCTCACTTCTCTGCTTTCCTTTGATGTTACGTCTCCAATTCTCGTTCTCTGTAGTCCGTTCTTCGCACGACTCAACATCAATTTCATAACACTTCTTTCCCTCAATCCAATCTCCTTTTATAATGCCAACTATGCTCGGATGAGGGAACTTGATGCACTGATGAAATGTCGATGCTACGTCTAAAATCCCATGTAGCCAAGGTCTGCCAATTAAGGCGTTGTATGGTGACTCCACGTCGACAACACAAAACAGAATTTCAGAAGATATTCCTTTCAACGGAATTCGCATAGTGACTTCACCTTTAGGTTTATTAGCAGTTCCATTGAAACCATAGATTTTGTAAGTTGAAGGTATCAAATCTTCATCTTTTCCACCCATAGTTTTATAAGCATGATAGAACAGGATATCCACAAAACTTCCAGTATCAATTAGAAATCTGTTGATTGCCCATGAGTCCTCAGCTTCATCATCTTCATCATCACTTGGTTTTGGATTAATCTCTAATATCACCACCAATGGGTTTTCATGCCTTTCTCCACCTTCTGGTACTTCTTCTGCGGTGAAGGAAATAGTCTGCTTTTGCCAGTCTTTTAATGGCGAGACTTTCGCTATGTTCATTATTTCTCTCCCATCAGCATCTCTTGCGAAAACTCTGCTCAGAACATTATCATGAAAGTATTCAATCATTTTGTATGAATGTACAATAGAGTGACAAAACAGATTCTTCGCCTTTGTTCCAACTTCTATTACAAATGTTTCCCCTCCCTTTGTTGTATTAACTCTGCGAACTTCTGGTGGTGGTGGTAAAGATTGAAATTGAGGTTGTCCCATGAGAAAATGATTTAATTTTCCCTGATCTATCATTCTGAGAATGATTCTTTTTATATTTATGCAGCCATTTGTTGAATGTCCATGAAAATTATGGTAAGAACAAAATTCTTGACTTCGGTGATTTGGAGGTGGTTCTTTTCCCATGTTCCAGGGTGCTGGTATATTCTCCATCAAAATTATAGCTTCCCATATTTTTTCTACACTATCACTCAGAGGTGGCATCTTTATCTCTTCCCATATCATCTTATGATTTCCTTGGCCTCTGTGATAATTTTTCCTTTGTCCTCCATATGTTTCTTACGGCTGATCAAGTCTTGGAATTTTGTTGTTTCCACCTCGGCTATAGAAGTTTCTTTCTCTCTCGAATTCTTCTTGGTCACGACTTCCCATAGCTATTATTTTCTACTGACTATTCTCCATTATCCTCTCTTGTCCTTGCGAAGTGCTCGCCACTGTGTTTATCAACTTGGGTAACAAGCTTGGGTTCGCTGCTTTTGAACTTGTATTCGCAACTGGGTATGATTCCATCTCATTCTATTTTTCTTCAAGAGCAATATACTCTTCTTGAAGCTCTCGCAATTCAGTCATTGTGATCGTGTTCTTGACTCTGAAAATTTGGATATACAACAGGTTGGTTGCGAACATTGCATTAATAAATGATAAAATGAGATACCTCTCATCCACACGACCAGCCATTTCACTACATATTGTCTTATATCTTATGGTTAAATTCTTCAAACTTTCACCAATTCTCTGCTTCAACCCAAATACATCTTCAATGCCAGGTCGCGAAGAATTATTACTTATATATGCTCCTAAGAATGTAGTTTGCAAATGATTGAAAGACGTTATTGTATTCTTGGGTAACCCTTCAAGCCATTTCAAAGCCTCTCCTGTTAAACTAGATGCGAAATACTTGCACAATACATCGTCATGGTTTTCCCACTGTAGCATACATCTCACTTACACTTTGATGTGTTGAATTTCATAAGTTGTTCCGTCAAATATACTAGTTAATGCAGGCAGGTTGCACTTTGGGGGTATACCTCCTAATTGTACTTCTTGTGTGAATGGAGTTTTTGCAGCTTCTTCTATAGCTTCATCCAATTGTCTTCTGCCTCCTTCTTTTCTGTTATTTAGCATTCCACTCATCTCCGCAAGTTCTTTTAAGATTTGTAATTTATTCCAGGATTTTGGTTCATTAGTCTCTTTAATTCTGTTTCTCTTCTTCTATGTTCATGTCTGTCTTGTCTTTCGAAATTTTGATCTTCTTAATTATTTTCTCTTGTCTTTCCCTGCGATCTCCTCTTTCACCTTCTTCATGAATTCACACATGATTGTACCTCTCATTTTCTCCCCTGCGATTTTGGTCATTCCTTATCAATTCTCTTTGTTGCCTTTTAGCTCTCCTTTGTATTCTATCATATTCTTCATTTATATTTCCATTATTGCGATTTTGTTCACGCCTTCTTTCTCGATTATCATGACTGTTCTGGCGTATTGCCTCTTGGAGCTCATGTTCCTCCACTTCTGCTCTCAACCTTTCCCTTTCGCAAGCTAGACGTGCTTGTTCGGCATAATGTCTCTCGATTTCATCTTCAATTATCTGTTGATTTCTTTGAATTTCTCTCCCCATGTAATATTCTTCTTCCTTCTTCCTGATTTTCTTCGCCATCTTGATTATTTCGCTCCTGACGTCGCCCATTCTCCTGATTACTGTTGTTTTGTCCATTTTGGAGAATTTCGCCTTGTGGGATGTAACGATCTTCAATTATTTCTCTCCTTTCGCGACGTTCTTCATTTGGATTTTGTATTTCTTCTCGATTTCCTTTCCATATTTGTCATAGGAGAATTTCGTCTTACTTCACTTCTAATTGATCTTGAACTTGATCTTGTAGTACTTCTTGACCTCCTATTCTGTAATCTCATGTTTTCCATTCTCAACTCATGGTTTTGCCTTGTCAAATTTGTGCGTTCTTCTGCTTATAACCTCCTATCTTCGTGTATTCTTTGTCTCAATGCCTCTAATGCTTCAATTCTTTCATCCCCATGAATTATTCCTCCAACTGCTTCCTGGTCTCTCTCTTCTTGTCTACCATTTCTTAATTGTTGCTCTTCTTCCACTTATTCTACTGAATCTGATCGCCAAGTGTGTACACTCACTCTATCATAATCCACAGTTCTATTTTGTATTGGCATACGCTGAGTTGGTTGTTAAACCTGATTTTCTCCATTGTTTCTTGTGTTCATTCTTGAAGATTCCACAATTTCATTTCTTCCTTATCCAGCAAGCCTCTTACTCCTTCTAACAGTTGTTGGTTGTCTTGAAGCATTTCTTCTTCTAGCCCTCATTTCAATCTTAATGAATTGTTAAAAATTATATGAAATTCTTCACCAATTACTCCATATTCATTCAAATCACAATTCAATCAGAATTCCTTCAACCAGTCCCTTTTTCTAGCGCCATTATGTAGTTGCAGGAAATCCTACAATACATCCCTCACAAGAATTCATAACAATCAACACATTACTTAAGATCAATAACGATACTTTTTATTAATTGAATCTAGAAAATTTACAAAAAGGAAATGAAATCAAGAATACAACACTATTTTAGACTTTCTCAACACTCAAAAAATTATCTCCCCCTTTCTTTCACCTATTCATCTCTTTATATAGGGTATTACATAGTGGATGACAGCTAAGTTGACCTTTATTTTCGGATCTGATTTGCGGTATTTCACAATCTTGCAAATGTTAAAATTCGCAAACATCCTAAATTTTGCTAGATCATCACACTTTTCTCATGTTTACGTTGCCGTCATCTATTATGTCATTTCTTAAATCACTCTGCGACGTCTTCACAGTGTTGCTGATGAAGATTTCGCAAGTGTGTTGTTGTTGCGCTATTCTGATCCTACAATTTTGTCTCCTTCACCGATTTCGTATACACACATATGTGTACACTTGGCTCCCAGTTGATGGATTTATACACTAATGTGCGAACACATTATATATGCTTATATCTAAAGATGGTTACATTATCAACTCTACATTTCAATCATTGAAACATTCTTCTATAATGACAATAACTGTTTTCACACATTATTAGCATTAGAGCAATTTTCAAGTTATTGAAATGTCAACATGACTTTCGTTACAAGTAAAGATGAACATGGCTAAAGAGAAAGCTTGCCAACACATATTTTGAGAAATATGTAAGCGAGATATACTCAGCTCGAAATCTCAAATGTGTATAGTATAAAACTATATCATAATACGACTTATGTCTCACTATAGGAGATAGAGTAGAAATAAACTTTCCAAGTGATAGATGAGTTCAAATCTCCACATACCTTTTGTCGAAGAAGTTCCACAAGCTCCCCTTAGTAGTTCTTCGTCTTCAAATGATGAACGCAAAGAAATCTAAGCTCAACTACACCATCTATGTCCTAGTCCGAGACATCTATTAATATGTTAGAAATCAAGACTTATAGTTTTGATCACTAACATTGACAAACATGATTGAGATATCAACGCATGCTAGTTCGACCGAGCAATGCTCTAACAATCTCCCCATTTGTCAATTTTAGTGACAAAACTATCAATACATATGGATTATAAAATAGATAAAAATTATAGCTTCTCATCCACATGCTTAATCTCCTTGGTATCTTTGTCACTTCCAAGTACTCCAATGATTCTAAAGGATGTAAATTTAGCACCATCGTTAGTCGAAGATCCGTAGCTATAACAATGAGAAAGCAAATGCTCTCAATCATTGTTATACAGTTGTTGATGGTGGTTTTTAGCTTAGGGTTAAAATCGTAAAACACTAAACCCTTGCAGACAGTAATGTCACAATATTTAAAGCAACAAGCATTTACCAGGCACATTTACTGAAACCTTTAATGTGTCTCTAAAATAATTACCCGGGGTATATTTTTCAAATTAGGGTTACGACGAGCCAAACCCTAATTCCCGCGTGTGCCAATGGCAAATCATGCCAGCCACACCGACCGCGCCAAGGCATGACAACCATGCTAGCCGCACCTCTGTGCCAATGGCAAATCATTCCATCCATATTAACTGCACCAAGGCATGCCAACCATGCTAGCCGCACTTCTGTGCCAATGGAAAATCATGTCAGCCACACTAACCACGCCAAGGCATGCCAACCATGCTAGCAGCACCTCTGTGCCAATAGAAAATCATGACAGCCACACCGACCGCGACATGCCAAACACATCTCGCCATGGCCCCTCATGCCGCGCCACCATGCTGGCCCTCCCCTTGCGGCTACTAAAGTGAAGGCGTGCAAAAATCAATGGTTTCCCTTCAATCCTAGGAGCAAATCCTGGCCCCTAAAGTCACCTCATGACTTTGGCCCAAAACCCTAGCTTGGTCACACACCTAGCCAAGCTAGCCGTGCCATGCCAAATATATCTCTCCATGGCCCCTCATGCCGCGCCACTATGCTGGACTTCCCCTCGCGACTACCAAAATGAAGGCGTGCAATAATCAACGGTTACCCTTCAATCCCAGGAGAGAATCCTGGCCGTCTAAGGTCCCCTCACGACCTTTGGCCCAAAACCCTAGCTTGGTCACGCACCCAGCCAAAGATAGGCACGCCAACCGCGCCATGTCAAACACGTCTCTCCATGGCCCCTCATGCCGCGCCACCATGATGGCCTTCCCCATGCGGCTACCAAAGTGAAGGTGTGCAACAATCAATGGTTGCCATTTAATCCCAGGAGAAAATCCTGGCTGTCTAAGGTCCCCTCACGACCTTCAGCTCAAAACCCTAGCTTGGTCACGCACCTAGCCCAAGCTAGTCACGCTATGCACCCATGGATACCCCTTGGCCCCACATGCCAAGCGAAAACCGCACCTAGCCCAAGCTAGTCACGCCGTGCGCCCATGGCTACACCTTGGCCCCACATGCCAAGCCAAACCAAACCTAGCCAAGCTAGCCGCGCCATGCCAAACACACTTTGCCTTGGCCCTAGCCATGCTAGTCACGTCATGCCAAGCCAAGCGCCCTTGCCTTGGCCTTATCCATGCCATACGACCATGGCAAACCCTTGGCCCCACATGCCAATCCAAACCAAACCTAGCCAGGCGAACCGGACCATGCCAAACGCATTTTGCCTTGGCCCTAGCCATGCTAGTCACGTCATGCCAAGCCAAGCGCCCTCGCCTTGGCCCTAGACATGCCATACTCCCATGGCGAACCCTTGGCCCCTCATGCCAAGTATAAACACACCCTAGCCCTGCTACCCTATTGGCCCTCACTACGCGGCTACCAAAACGAAGGCGTGCATTGATCAACGGTTTCCTCTCCTCTCAAGATGCAAAATCTCGACCGTCGAAGGTCACCAGGCTAGCAAGTTCCCCGAGCTCAACTTGCCAAGCCACAACAACGTGTTACATGTTTTCTAAAAACGTTCGAGACATCAAAACAAATTGGGGGATCCTATTTGGGTATTGGTTTGGTGGTTTACAGTGTGAGGCGTACACTACGCCCTTCATAAGGAAGTGTCATAAGGGTGAGGCAGCTACTAAATACGGGAAGTTATGTGGGAAACGTTCATGGGACATAAAGTCGCGCGTTAACAACTTTATGGAACATTAATTCCATAACATTTTCATGCGTTAACCACTTTATGGAACATCAAGTCCATGCATACGGTTACCACCTCCTCCCATTTACTTCCCCACTCCTTAATGAGACCAGGGTACGTTTCTACTTCGACTTGTATAAATAGGTCTTACCTATTTCCATTTGGACAACAAGTTCATTTGGACAAGACAACACTCAGAAATACTTACTTGCTAGCTCTCCTACCTTTTCTGATAACAAGTCGTGGTAACCCAACTACTCTTCCAGAATCAACTATTCTGGTCTCACCACTTTCCTTGCTTCCCTCCCCAAAACCAACTCATTCTCCTCCACTTTGTGACTGAAGCAAGTCCGGAACGACCATTTCTTGGTTTAGGATGGACTTGTACAGATTGATCTCTCGAACTTAAATTACTACCTTACAGTACATTGTTTAGGGTTTAAATTATTTCTTACCCGTACATACTCGAAATTACCAAAATCAACAGAAACTATTTTCACCTATAAATAATTGGCGACCACAGCGGGAGGATTGATTTATCGGTTACAATGTCAATTTTCGAATGTCGATCTCGTTTTTTGGCCCAGACGTCAAGATGGTAGAGGAAGGCGACTCACTCCGACTCAGTTACTCGACGACTCGACTATCATTCATGACACGACAAGGGATGGCTGGGGACTTCCCAGGGGTTAGAAGAAAAATGATCCGCCCAGGGATTAATGGCTCGGGTATTAGACAACTCAGCAACGACTCGGAACACTGGGAACTTCCCTTGGCCATGTTTTTCGTAAAACTTGGTCCTATGCCCGGAAAGTCTATTTTCATCAGAAGACCTGAGAAACCGAGTAAGTCTTATTTAGACAAAATACGATGGATTGCTTTTTCAAGTTTTGATAAAACCTATAGCCATGTTTCTTCCCATGTCATCTACCAACACACGGTTCCATGGTTTACCTGGGACGTATGTGTCACTTTCATTCATAGCCAAAGACAGTTCAATTCTAAGCATTTCATTCAAAAAAAAAGGTATAACCCAAAACCGTCAAGGTAGTATTTATCTATCAACCCGAGAAAACCAGAAAAATCAAAAACCAAAAACCAGGCGCCTCATTTGCCTTTCAAAAAAAAAAAACCTAAAGATAAGAAGTCCGAAAGACAAATATATATATTCAAGGAAAGTTTTCCAACAACGGCTTGCTCCTCTTGGCAAAGGCCTCCTTTGTGCTCTAGAGAGCCGCCCTTTTCAATTTCAATTGCCGACACAATTTCTTGAATTCCGCTTCCTGCTTCTTCACCATGTCTGCGGATGGACCTTCGACTATTTCGACCAGCAACCTTTCAACATCAGAGAGACCTTCAACGAACCAAGGAACGTTGAATTCGAAGCCCATGCACATGTCACGATGGAACTTCCATCTCGAGATTACATCCTCAGAAACTGTATGACCAGTCACGTTGCACATCTCATCAATCGAAGAGAAGGCTTCCTCCACACTCTTGACCAACGCATGTCGACTAGTGATCTTCTTAGTCATAACAATGTGACCGTAGCTTTCCCAAATCTTGGTGTACAATGTCGCATGTTTAGCTGGCACGCTAAATCCACCAATCAACACATGACCTGGGAAAGGGGCCGAATACGGAGGACTGAAGGTGGCCCCTGCAACGGAATCAGCAACTGGCAGGAGATCCCTAACTACGATTTTGCCCCCCGAAATGCTCTCCTCCACCTGAGTCACGACGGCGCCCTCGGGACGATGAATCTCCATGTCCAAATCGCTAGCTGGTGCAGTTTCCGTAGTAGGAAGTACGGTTACGTCTTCGCTCTGGTGGTCTTCCACTTCAAGATTATCCCCAGGAACGGTTTCCTCCTAAAAATCAAGATTTAGTTTACTGCAAAATAAAATAAAATGGGGAAACGAAGAAAACGTGGGGAAGACTCACTGATTCACTTTCAGACTGAATAGAGGAAGACTCAGCACTGTTGTCAGAAGAACTACTCTCAACACACCAGACTCAGAACTTTCATCCTTCTCGGATTCTTCATCACTATGGATAGGCTCGACAACGCTACTCTCTGTCCCGAAAAAATGATACTTTTTGACTGCTCGCAAGTTTAGCAAAAGCGTTCGTACTACTGAGACCCTGGACGGAATACAAGAACGCATTCTCAGAAAAGGAACAAAGATATAGACGTTCCAAGCTAAAGTAAATAGGAGAGCCGTACATACCCGCATGTTAGACGAACTAAAAGTTGGTAGAATCGTGGAGTCCGACTGAAGACCACCAGCACGATTCTTAGACCTTCGCTCCTTTACTTGGGGACTGTCCACGACCAGACCGACGGGTTTCCTTTTAATTAAAGGAGTATTCCTCAACAACGTATGTCTTGCTAAAATCTCGGCAAAAGGCCTACCAAGAGTGTTCTCCACTACGGCTTTCACAAATCCCTCGATGATGAGAAATTCACTCTGCCAGAATACGTTATACTTGGAGATTGTTGATGGATTCCGTTCCGCAATCAGGAAAGGGAGACTTTTACCCAACGCGAGAGCACTAGCATCAAGAACAGTCGACAACATGACTTCCGGAACGACCGGCTGACGAACAAGTGGGACCCCCTGATCGAAACCCATGTGCCGAGCCGCTCTATCGATGTTGTAAGAGATTGCTTTGCAAGATCCTTGGAAGAAAGACTGCACGTGACCAGACGTGCAGCTCCGTATGAACACCATTTCTCCGACGCTCAGGCCCTCTTTATCAGAAGTCAAAGACATGTTTGGAACATGAGCAAAGGTAGTGACCTGAGTTATAGACCCATGCAACGGAGCCCACAGACGGAAATTAACTGCGTACGAGCTGTCAAGAGGTCCAACCAGGTTCGAACCAGTCTTGGGGTACCTGTTCAACCAGCGCAGTATCCTCGAGCCACCCCAAGACTCAAGAAGTACAGCCAACGGTTTCGGGGCATACTTCTCGAAGTGCTCCCATAGCCACGCTTGGAGAAAGGCGGCATGAACATATGAATAAACTTTCATGTAGCCGTTCGAGACACGCATGTCCGAAACCTGTTGATCCAAGTGTGCATACAGATAACCAAGAAACAGACCGCCAATGGGGAGAACGACACCTTTTTCCAATTTTATGGCAAACTTAATAAGTCCATGTCTTATCTCTTTCTTGCCCGAGCCGTCATCAAAAATATCTCTGGATAGCCAAAGAGCCAAGAACGCCGCAACGTGAAGTGTATTGTTCTTCTGGTTTGACTCTAATGCATCAGGAAACCACTGAGACACCCACCAGTCATAGAAGCACTTCGTCTCATTCTCTTTCCGAACGAATCCTTTTGATTTCGCGACCAGGGCGTCATGCATCTCTTCTTCATCTGCAAACAACTTAACATTAAGGTTTCCAACTATGGGAAAATTCGGCAGCACAGCCATGCTCTCCAAGGAAATAGTCATTTCACCCCATCTACATACGGCCGTGTGGGTATTCGGACACCATATGGAAACAAAAGCGACCAAGCCTGGAATATCTCTCCTAATCTGAAGCACTGTGGAAGCTGCAATAGCATCAACGATCTGCGCCTTGGTCAAATTGGTTCTTACATGCTCTTGGCTCATCATGAACTGCATCCATTTCTCGAAGGAACACAATGGGCTCACTGGGGCTTTGAAATCAATAAAAGAAGCGGAATACTCTTTCGTATGAAGACAAAACCGTATCACATTTCCGAGAGGAACCGACCGGCCCCCTCCCTCACTCTCCGGGCCAGTCAGAAGTAGCGGCACATGCTTAAGAGTACTTCTCCTAGCAGAGATTATCGTGAAGAATTCGTCAGCCACGTTTGGCTTGGAGTTACCAACATCCTTCGGTATGGCAAAAATTTTCTTAAGCGGCGTCATAACAAAGATTCTCTTACAGCACTTCTGCTTTCCAAATAACTACAGCGAAACAATACAAGGAGAAATTATTACGGAAAATGCACGGAAGTTATTTTTCCAAGACGCAAGCCAGTCTGTTTCAAGGATGTACCCTGCAGCATGGAATTCTCGTCCAACTGAGGAGGTGCGCCCCACCATGGGAACTATGCACACGACCATACCAAAACAAGGAGCAAGCCCTAAAAATCTAGGTTTTTGTGAGAAGACATGGCCATTACTATCACGTGCCTACCTTGCACAGTGAGTAGGGGCGGTCAACATTACTATGGTATCCATGCCTAAGTGTTACGACAAGCTAGGGGAAAAAATACCTAAGATTCACGCCAACATTTCTACAAGGTCATGAAAAGGTACGCCTACAACTAGGGTTTACACCATAAAAAAACGAGTTAAAGAGAAGTGTTGGAAGGCGTACCTGGGATTCGCTCGTCTGCTCTTCTTTACTACTGTCACACGGCTGAGAGGAATAAAGAGGCGTGAAACAAAAGAGAATCCGGCCCTCCTTTTTATATACATGGTACGTGGGAGTTTGAACAAAGAAAGGATTTCCTATTTTGAGCCAAGAATGGAAAAGAGGAAACCGGTCCCGCAAAGACCAATTTCCATGTCCAAGACCACTCATGCCATATCACGGCCCCATCACACCATACCACGACCCCACCGCGCCTAGCCGCCCATGTATGCCATTGTCGTGGTCTTAGCCAAGCCATCTCTCCATCATCGCACCCCCACCGCGCTTGGCCGCCCGTGCATGCCATCGTCGCGGCCCTAGCCAAGACCGCACCCCCTTTGCCTTGGATATGTACGACCATACCAGGCCGGTAACTTTCTCCTCACAACTCCACGGTCTGCATTTCCAGTAAAACTTACGCAGGGCCGCAAGCCAAGACTCTCCTTACCACTCAAAAAGGTTAGTCGGATTCTCCTGGCCATCTTTGTAATGATTTACACCTCGATTCCGTCCTTGTCTGTCACCATCATATGCTTACCTCGCAACAAGGCACCTGTTCCGAGCTAAGCATGGGACTTAATGTTGATGGTGGTTTTTAGCTTAGGGTTAAAATCGTAAAACACTAAACCCTAGCAGACAGTAATGTCACAACATTTAAAGCAACAACCATTTACTAGGCACATTTACTGAAACCTTTAATATGTCTCTAAAATAATTACCCAGGTATATTTTTCAAATTAGGGTTACGACGAGCCAAACCCTAATTCCCACGTGTGCCAATGGCAAATAATGCCAGCCATACCGACCGCGTCAAGGCATGCTAACCATGCTAGCCGCACCTCTGTGCCAATGGAAAATCATGCCAGCCACACTAACCGCGCCAAGGCATGCCAACCATGCTATCCACACCTCTGTGCCAATGGCAAATCATGCCAGCCACACTAACCATGCTAAGGCATGCCAACCATGCTAGCTGCACCTCTGTGCCAATGGAAAATCATGCCAGCCACACCGACCGCGCCATGCCAAACACATCTTGCCATGGCCCCTCATGCCGCGCCACCATGCTAGCCTTCCCCTTGCGACTACTAAAGCGAAGGCATGCAACAATCAACGGTTTCCCTTTAATCCCAGGAGCAAATCCTGGCCGCCTAAAGTCACCTCACGACTTTGGCCCAAAACCCTAGCTTGGTCACGCACCTCGCCAAGCTAGCCGCGCCATGCCAAATATATCTCGCCATGGCCCCTCATGTCGCGCCACCATGCTGGCCTTACCCTCGCGGCTACCAAAGTGAAGGCGTGCAACAATCAATGGTTACCCTTCAATCCCAGGAGCGAATCATGGCCGTCTAAGGTCCCCTCATGACCTTTGGCCCAAAACCCTAGCTTGGTCACGCACCCAGCCAAAGCTATCCACGATGACCGCGCCATGCAAAACACGTCTCGCAATGGCCCCTCATGCCGTGCCACCATGATGGCCTTCCCCATGCGGATACCAAAGTGAAGGCGTGCAATAATTAATGGTTTCCCTTCAATCCCAGGAGCAAATCTTGGCCGTCTAAGATCCCCTTACGACCTTCAGCTCAAAACCCTAGCTTGGTCATGCACCTAGCCCAAGCTAGTCACGCCATGAGCCCATGGGTACCCCTTGGCCCCACATGCCAAGCCAAAACCGCACCTAGACCAAGCTAGTCACGCCGTGCGCCCATGGTACCCCTTGGCCCCACATGCCAAGCCAAGCCAAACCAAACCTAGCCAAGCTAGTCGCGTCATGTGAAACACACTTTGCCTTGGCCCTAGCCATGCTAGTCACGTCATGCCTAGCCAAGCGCCCTTGCCTTGGCCTTAGCCATTCCATACGACCATGGCAAACCCTTGGCCCCACATGCCAAGCCAAACCAAACCTAGCCACGCTAGCCGCGTCATGCCAAACACACTTTGCCTTGGCGTTTGCCATGCTAGTCACGTCATGCCAAGCCAAGCGCCCTCGCCTTGGCCCTGCCATACGCCGATGGCGAACCCTTAGCCCATCATACCAAGTATAAACACACCATAGCTGTGCCACCCTATTGGCCCTCACTACGCGGATACCAAAACGAAGGTGTGCAACGATCAACGGTTTCCCCTCCTCTCAAGATGCAAAATCTCGACCGTCGAAGGTCACCAGGCTAGCAAGTTCCCCGAGCTCAACTTTCCAAGCCACAACAACGTGTTACATGTTTTCAAAAAATGTTCGAGACATCAACACAAACTGGGGGATCCTCTTTGGGTATTGTTTTGGAGGTTTACATCATGCGGCGTACACTACGCCCTTCATAAGGAATTGTCATAAGGGTGAGACGGCTAGTAAATACGAGAAGTTATGTGGGAAACGTTCATGGGACATAAAACCGTGCGTTAACAACTTTATGGAACATCAATTCCATAACAGTTTCATGCGTTAACCACTTTATGAAACATCAAGTCCATGCATACGGTTACCACCTCATCCCATTTACTTCCCCACTCCTTAATAAGACCAGGGTACGTTTCTACTTAGACTTGTATAAATAGGTCTTACCTATTTCCATTTGGACAACAAGTTCATTCGGACAAGACAACACTCATAAATACTTGCTAGCTCTCCTCGTGAGCTCTCCTACCTTTTCTGATAACAACTCGTGGTAACCCAACTACTATTCTGGTCTCACCACTTTCCTTGCTTCCCTCCCCAAAACCAACCCATTCTCCTCCACTTTGTGGCCGTAGCAAGTCCGGAATAGCCATTTCTTAGTTTAGGCTGGACTTGTACAGATTAATCTCTCGAACTTAAAGTACGCTCTTGCAGTACATTGTTTAGGGTTTAAGTTATTTCTAACCCGTACACACTCGAAATTACCAAAATCAACAGAAACTATTTTCACCTATAAACAACAGTGTCATAGTATTATTACACAACATCAAAGTTAAATATCACAACTTTGAGAATAACACTATGGTGAATGTATCACTCCCCCTTAGTCAATACTTTATCTCAACATGAAAACCACCCCCCCCTTACATAATGATCCGTAAACCGTATGTATTTGTAGTGTGAACTACACATTAATTCTCCCCCTTTTTGTCAAAGAAATTGTCAAATGTACGAAAACTAGTGGGATCCTAATGAATTTTCCACGGAGATACTTCATGACCAAAGGTGTATTAACGTACCAACAAATTTAGATGCAATCATATAGCCGAAGCTAAATGCATTCATCAAGGAATTTATAAAGATACAAGATAACCCCTATAATATTCCACAGCCACACTCCCCACAAAGATATGGAAATTAAGCACAAGTTCAAAAGAACTCTCCCCCATAAAATGCCAATCCCTAAAGAACAACAAAGGCGACCTTATTTTCACGAGAAAATAAGGATTTCTTTGGACAAACCAAATCACATGTAAACATGAGTTTGTATCCAAGGATTCAATTGAATTAACCACAAGAGAACCCATGGTTATCTAAGATGTGTTGAAAACGAATGACAGAATTGAATTCAATCTAGAATTCCTTTTATGTTCACCAATCCCTTTCGAATCATTAAAGAGACACACTTTCGGATCATCTGAGTGATTAGACAGAACAGTACTAACACCATTGGGAGAATTCTTCCTTCCGTGTGATGTGGATATTCCTTGATTAGTGGAAGATACATGCACATCTTTTTCAACAGAAGGGGTTTTTGGTTTTGCTTCTGAACCAGAGGTTTTTCCAGTTAAATCAGAAGCAGTTGGTATGGCAGACTCTTTTGAACACTCTTGAAATGAGAGTTTACTTAAGAGATGTTCAATTTCCAAAGCATCCTTTTTGAGATTTTTTTTCTTGAAGAATCTTTAAACGAGAGTCATGCTCACTTATCATACCAACTAGGACATTGAATTTGTGTTTCAACTGGTTGACATTATCAGCCTGGATTCAAACAAGCTTTAGAATCACTTCACTCTCTTTGGCAGCATTCCTTTCAACTTCAGGGTCAGACTCGTCGGTAAGGTAGTCAGGAAAACACTTGTCAATGTATATCTGTTTCCTTTGAACACAAGGTTCTTTTATATTTGAGATTGACAAATATTTATCTTTAATAGACTTTAAGGAAACATAACTTTTATTTATGGTGATGCATTTATCAGAGACAATATCTTCCATCCTCAGATCGCTACAAACATAGACTTATGAGGTATTTAACGTGTTTGCCTGCTTTGATACCAATTGAAAATTCAGGGGGTCTAACAACCACACCCAACAATTCATTTGGCAATCTGAGAGGACTTACTCTAATACACTTTCTAGAGAATCAACTAGACAGTCAGACTCAATCTAGAGTAAAGTATATCAAAGAGTTTAATATCTCTGTTTCACAATGTAATCAACAAATCAAATAGATAGAAATCCACGAGCCTGATTATTATGTGAAACAACTTGAACGGTACCAAAAACCAATGTTCAAGTGTCAATCAATGTAAATCAACAACCAAAGGTTGGATATTCTAATTTAAGTAGGTCAAAAGCATACTTGGATTGAGACAAAAATAAAGTCTAGACTTATCCCTTTTAACCTCCAAACCAAGAAAAAAATGAAGTGGACTAAGATCTTTAACTGGAAATGAATTGCGTAACTTGGTGAGAATAGATTGAATAAAATTAGTTACATTACCAGTTAGAAGAATGTCATCCACATACACTAGACAAATAACCAAGTGCCTTCCTTCCTTGAGAACAAACAATGAAGTACCTGCAACATAAGCAACAAACCCTGGAGAGAGCAGCACATTAGAAAGTTTCTTTTTCCACCATCTTTGAGAATTAAATCTAAGGTGTGTTGAAAACGAATGATAGAATTGTCATTCAATCTAGAATTCCTCTTATGTTAACCAATCCATTTCGAACCATAAAAGAGACACACTTTCTGATCACCTGAGTGATTAGACAGAACAATCCTAACACCATTGGGAGAATTCTTCCTTCCGTGTGATGTGGATATTCCTTGATTAGAGGATGATACAGGCACATTTTTTTCAACAGAAGGGGTTTTTGGTTTTGCTTCTGAACCAGAGGTTTTTCCAGTTAAATCAAAAGCAGTTGGTATGGCGAACTCTTTTGAACACTCTTGAAATGAGAGTTTACTTAAGAGATGTTCAATTTTCAAAGCATCCTTTTTGAGATTTTCTTCTTGAAGAATCTTTAAACGAGAGTCATGCTCACTTATCATACCAACTAGGACATTGAATTTGTGTTTCAACCGATTGACATTATCAGCCTGAATTCTAATAAGCTTTAGAATCACTTTACTCTCTTTCGCTGCATTCTTTTCAACTTCATAGTCAGACTCGTCGGTAAGGTAGTCAGGAAAACACTTGTCAATGTATGTCTTTTTCCTTTAAACACAAGGTTCTTCTATATTTGAGATTGACAAATATTTTTCTTTAATAGATTATAAGAAAACATAACTTTTATTTCTGGTGATGCGTTTATCAGAGACAATATCGTCCATCCTCAGATCGCTACAAACATAGACTTATGAGGTATTTGATGTGTTTGCCTGCTCTGATACCAATTGAAAATACGGGGGGTCAAACAACCACACCCAATAATTTTTTTGGCAATATGAGAGGACTTACTCCAATACACTTTCTAGAGAATCAACTAGACAGTTAGACTCAATCTAGAGTGAAGTATATCAAAGAGTTTAATATCTCTGTTTCACAATGTAATCAACAAATCAAACAGATAAAAATCCGCGAGCCTGATTATTCTGTGAAACAACTTGAACGGTACCAAAGACCAATATTCAAGTGTTAGTCAATGTAAATCAACATCCAAAGGTCAGATATTCTAATTTAAGAATGTCTAAAGCATACTTGGATTGAGACACAAAAAAAGTATAGACTTATCCCTCTTAACCTCCAAACCAAGAAAAAAATGAAGTGGACTAAGATCTTTAACTGGAAATGAATTGCCTAACTTGGTGATAATATATTAAATAAAAGTAGAATCATTACCAGTTAGAAGAATGTCATCCACATACACTTGACAAATAACCAAGTGCATTCCTTCCTTGAGAACAAACAATGAAGTACCTGCAACAGAAGCAACAAACCCTGGAGAGATTAGCACATTAGAAAGTTTCTTTTTCCACCATCTTTATTATTGCACCAAGTATAATGTAACCCTGAGCTAGGAGCCTATATTAAACTGCAAGAATTCAAAACATCATGGAAATCCTGCATTGCCACCCTTAAAGAAGTTCCCCTCCCATCTTCTCTTCCACACTTAAAACTATATTAAAATCCCCAATTAACATCCATGGTAAGTCCATATGACTAACCCTCTCCAACTCTGTCCATAATTCCCATCTATCTGCATCCATAGAAGTAGCATGTATTCCTGATATTAGAACCCCTCTCACATTCATAGTAATCACTTGATTTGTTATTGAAACTACTGTAGGAGCAGTTATTTAAGCACTCCAAAACAACCATATATTACCTTTTCCTCCATTCATTGAATTATGGATTAACTTGTGATTCATGCCAACTAGCTTTAACCTTTTACAATCTTTAGAGTTCCATTTTATTTTCGGCTCCACTACCAAAATAAAGTAGGACTAAACTGTGTAGTTGCAGGAATTCCCAAAACACACCTATTGTAATATCTTGATCTAAACTTATTTGATATGAAAATGATGATTAAAATATTAATATTATAAACAGACTCATAGATTCTTACATGGTTCGATCAATTTGATCTATATCCATGATTCTTCACTATAATCGTTTAAATTTACATTTGATTTACATTAATAATCTCCACTAATGGAGTTCTATATCTAGTTTTTGGGGAAGAAGATGATAAAGAAAAATACATTCTCTCTCTAAAAATATCTCTATGCCAAATACCTCTCTCTTACTAAAATTGTCCCCTTTTCTCTCTCCTGCTCTTCTCTTTATATATGTGTTTAATGTTTACATAGTGGATGAAAGCTCATATACAACTCATATTCCCCCTATTTTAGGATCCCTTACTATATTCTCGCTAACTCTCTCCATAATTTTCTCCATAACTCTCTCCATAATTTCGCAAGCTCTGCTAGGTTCTCTCAGGATCCGCTTCATTCTCGCGAGCTCCGCGACATTCTCGCGAGCTCCCGCCTTATTCTCGCGAGATTTATCTATAACAACCATAAAATCTTCACATATTTCTTGTGTTTTATGCTGTCGTTGTCTATTACGACATTTCTGTAATTAATTTGTGACATTTGCCATGTGTGGTAGAAGTTTTCGCAAGAGCGTTGTTGTTGCGAGATTCTGTTCCTACAAACTGTTTAACTAAACTTCTTAGTTTGTCTTTGGCTTTAGGTTTCCTTAAGCCTCTGACATTCCAAAATATAGCCTTCATTTAGAATAATGAGATTTAGAAGAAACAGGACTTCACATTCCTTTTTTCTCTTTCACTAAATTAAGAGTATTCTGCTTTCTTATTGTAATTAAACTAATATTCTTGGGATTATTAATTTTCTTTACTACTTCATTCACTCCTAGCTCTTTGCCTTTCTCCACATTAATAACAGAAGCACTACTAGATGCAACATCCGATAGTTTATTCACACTAATAGGAGGAAATTCTTCATTCACTAAATCTTGTAGAACATGAAATTTACATGTACTTCTACTTCCAGAATCAATAGCTTCATCATCAATCTTCTCTGAGGTAGGAATAATATCATCCACTATTTAAGCATCACTAATCAGTTCATTCTCAACATCCTTAGGCTTTTTTGGAATGTTACAGATATCAAAACCGATAGTCTATGATATTGTTCTCTCCACAATCTTCCAGATCTTCTTTTGCACTGCATTATGAACGCCCCCATCATTTGTTGTTGGCAATGACTACTTTATCATCACTTTACATTCAGTAACCAAAATGTCCCACCACTTTACAATGACTACAGAATTTAGGTAACTTTGGAATTTGCACTTGTTACTCAAAACTTCCATATTAGTTTTAACTAAAACTTGATGTGGTACTATTTTTGCTAAATCCACTTCAACTTGAACACTAGCATAATATCCTACTTCCCTCTTAAGAGTTGTTTCATCAACCTTTATAGCTCTTCCAATTGTATCACCCAAGGACATAAGAATTTTTTCTTTCCAGTAGTCAATTCCCAACCAAGGAAAATTAGCCCAAACGAAAGTTGTAGTAGATTTCTGAGCAGCGGGATTAAAATTAATTTCTCATAGCCTCGGCTTAAGAACTTGAGAATTAATCATCCAATATCCATTCCAAATATATTTCATATCTACTTCATTTGATATTTTTGTGATGATAAAATCTTTACCAAGAGGAATCAATTGATAGTTACTTGATGTTTTCCATTGTTTTCTCAAAGATTCCTCAGCAACAACAAATTTCATCTTGAAAAAATCCAACCTCCCAATTAAACTAAATCTCCATTAATTAAGACTTTCATCTTTCCTCATCAGGTATATATAATGATGGAACCTCATAAAAACTTTCACAATCAATACTCTTCTCGGGTTGTTTAGATGAAAATCGACAATTACAATTATTCAATCTCGATCCAAATTCCATTTATTTTCAAGTTTGATTAATTTTCGATATCATATACAACCGTTCAGCACATATTCCTTACAGAATTTAACACCTATCATTAGAATAATGATGAAAAACCAAATTAAAATATGTTGATTAACTGAAAAAGAAGAAGAAATTTAAGAAATGAAAACTGAGTTGCTCGCCGATTTATTCGCCGAGTCAATCGCCCGATTTACAGAGCATTTGTGTATTGTTTTTTCTGAAAGGAACCAATTGATAAACCGGACTTAAATTCCTGAAGAACAGCCTAGTATTATCAATCACCTCACAATAAACTTAATCGACTAGCGAAACAAGTTATTGTGGAATCACAAACGATGAGACGAAGGTGTTTGGGACTACTTTTATCTTGCCTATCGGAGATGTAAAATCTCGAGTCATTTATTCCAATTATACTCAACACGAAAGAAACAGCAAGATCAAATCACGCAACTACAAAGACAATAGTTGGGTCTGGCTTCACAATCCCAATGAAGTCTTCAAGTCGTTAACCTACATGGTCTCGAGAAGAAACCTAAGGTTAAAGGAGAATCGACTCTAGTTATGCAACTAGTAACACACAGGAGGTGTGGGCATTAGGTTTCCCAGTTTATAGAGTTCTCCCTTATATAGTTTTCAAATATGGGTTTGCAATCCAAGTTACATTGGTAACAAAGCATTCAATAATCATCGTTAGATGAAAAACCTGATTCAACCAAGCTAATATCTTTCAACCGTTAGACCGAACTTAGCTTGTTACACACAAATGAAATGTACCCTCATTTAGGTTTATGTAGCCATGCCTAAACATGTACACCATTTTGGTTTATAAATAGTTAACCGAGGTTAGCCATATGATTAATCTCATATCAACCTTATTTATCTTAACCATAACTAGTTCAAATGACTCCAATGAAACTAGTTAATGAGTTGTTCAATTGTTATATTCTCATGAATTATACAAGAACACAATTGAAGCAAAATCAATTTGATTCACTTGAATTAATCATGAACATTATAGCTACGGTTTGCAAAGATTGCATTCCTTAAGATTTAAATGTTTAAGTTCATGAACAAACCAATTTGATAAAAATAACAAGCTTAAGTATGCGTACTTAAGCAACTGGATTTTGAGTTTGTTAAGTTTCCAAACTCAGCAGAAATTCTCGGTTCGAAAACTTCTGCCAATATGCATACGGGTACGCATACTTAAGATGACTAGTTTAGGAGTTTGTAATTCCCAAACCCAGCAGATATTTTCGGTCCGAAAAATTCCGCCTTATCTTGTCTCCTTCACCAATTTCGAATACATACATATGCATACACTTGGCTCCCGGTTGATGGATTTATACACTAATGTGCGAACACAATATATATGCTTATATCCAAAGATGGTTACATTATCAACTCTACATTTCAATCATTGAAACATTCTTCTATAATGACAATATCCGTTTTCACACATTATTAGCATCAAAGCAATTTTCAAGTTAATGAAATGTCAACATGACTTTCGTCATGAGTAAAGATGAACATGGCTAAAGCGAAAGCTTGCCAACACATATTTTGAGAAATATGCAAGCGAGATATACTCAGCTCGAAATCTCAAATGTGTATATTAGAAAACTATATCCTAATACGACTTATGTCTCAATATAGGAGATAGAGTAGAAATAAACTTTCCAAGTGATAGATGAGTTCAAGTTTCCACATACCTTTTGTCGAAGAAGTTCCACAAGCTACCCTTAGTAGTTCTTCATCTTCAAATGATGAACGCATAGAAATCTAAGCTCAACTACACTATCTATGTCCTAGTCCGAGACATCTATAAATAGGCTAGAAATCAAGACTTATAGTTTTGATCACTAACATTGACAAACATGCTTGAGATAGCAACGCATGCGAGTTCGACCGAGCAATGCTCTAACAATCCACCCCTTTGTCAATTTTAGTGACAAAACTATCAATACATATGGATTACAAAATAGATAAAAATTATAGCTTCTCATCCACATGCTTGATCTCCTTTGTATCTTCGTCACTTCCAAGTACTCCAATGATCCCAAAGGTTGTAAGTTTAGCACCATCGTTAATCGAAGAACCATAGCTATAATAATGAGAAAACAAATGCTCTCAATCATTGTTATACAGTGTCATAATATTATTACACAACATCAAAGTTCAATATCACAACTTTGACAATAACATTATGGTGATATGTATCACTCCCCCTTTGTCAATACTTTATCTCAACATGAAAACCACTTCCCCTTACATAATCATTCGTAAACCATATGTATTTGTAGTGTGAACTACACATTAATTCTCCCCCTTTTTGTCAAAGAAATTGGTAAAGGTACGAAAATTAGTGGGATCCTAATGAATTTTCCACGGAGATACTTTATGACCAAAGGTGTATTAAGATACCAACAAATTTAGATGCAATCATATAGTCGAAGATAAATGCATTCATCAAGGAGTTTATAAAGATACAAGATAACCCCTATAATATTCCACAGCCGCACTCCCTACAAAGATATGGAAATTAAGAACAAGTTCAAAAGAACTCTCCCCCATAAAATGTCATTCCCTAAAGAACAACAAAGGCGACCTTACTTTCATGAGAAAAGAAGGATTTCTTTGGACAAACCAAATCACATGTAAACATGAGTTTGTATCCAAGGATTAAATTGAATTAACCACAAGATAACCCATGACTAATTCAATTAAAATGCACAACTAAATTAATCATAAGAAAACACATAATTAATTTAGTCGGTTTACACAACTAAACTAACCACAACGTGATCAATTCAGCTGGTCATGCTCGTCATAAGAGAACTTACGAATCAATAACTAAAATAGCCACAAGAGAATGATCAATTTATTTGGTCATGCTCAAACATAAGGAACCTTACATAGCAACATATTATATGCTTAAAAATGTGGATCGGAGAAGACCAATACTGCGGAATAAACAAGGATTCATTCTATTTTCCATCACTATTTGCACAATGACATAATATACTTAATCCTTGTAAACAAAAGTTTTATCATTTCTTTTTATCAAAACAATGACATAAAATGTAATGTCAAAAGTTCATTCTATCTTCTATCAATACATTCATATAGACATAATAGAGATAACTTTTGTACAAGTATGGAAGAGTCAAGGTTCACGGACGTAAACAACATATCGCATAACAATTTGCAATATACCAAATCATAAAGATTAAAATTGCAAAAATCATCTTCCAAAAAACTTAGAATTTAAACAAATAAATCTAAAAACATGAAGATGAAAATCGTTGGACATAGGTGTACTCACAATAGTAGCCATACCAAACCCTAGTTATTTTTCTAAAAACAAGAAATAAATTCTCTAAAAGAAGATTTACTAGACGTTGATCAATAACAACTTTAAAAACAAGGAGCAATCACATGCGATAATTAGAGTTCCGATACGGAATCTTCACTAGTTCCAAGACCTTCAAGCTTGTGACAGATAGAGTTGACAGAATATTTAGACACGGTATTGAGACGAACCTTAAGTCATGTCTTCATTAGAGCAAGGTCGGTGTTGACCTTTATCAAATCAGTTCTTAAACCATCTAGCTCTTTTAGAGTGTTAACAAGCAACAACTTTGCATCATTAAACTTATCAATAAAGTTTTGAATAACTTCATTAGAAATTTCTTCATCATCCTCAAAATCTGATAAATCATTAGGAGATTGAGAAGACGCGTCATCAATTTCCTCAAAAGTTCCTTTTTACTTCTCCTAGAGTGAGAGACCAAAACCCTTATCAAGAAAACCTCTTGGAAAATAACAAGTTCCTGAAGGTGATGTCATTCTTGACAAAAAGTAGCCTGAAGTATGCGTACTTTTCAAAAGATGGGTTTGGTATTTAAACATTTTCACAGGAACCCTGAAGATAGGGTTTCCAAATATGGTTTGTGATAAGCCACAAGGATACCCGTAGGAAAACGAGCTTGACCCTTAAAAAGCAACTCGAATAGAGAAGTACTCAAAAACAATACAAAGATGATGTATGCCTATGTGAGAAAACTCGCAGATCGTTTCTCAATAAAACATTGTATTCTTACAAAAGAGAAATTTTTAGAGCAAGAGTGGCACTTTTGATTTAAAAATAAAAAAATAAAAAAAGTTTTGCCAAAGAAAAAAAATACTTATGCAAACATGTTTGTGACAGATAATCCGGTTAGAAACTATAAGAAAATAGCCAGAGAATCGGAAAACACTTTGCCATCAAGTATACCTGATTATATCTCACTCAACAAGGATTTTTTATGAGTGAGAATTCAATCTAATGATTAATTAGCACAAGTATGAGCCTTGAGCTCATTAAATGAACGTTGCTTATGGTTAAGCCTCCTTTTCCTGATCTTTGGAGGACAACCATTATGATGTGAAAAGTTATCATAAAACCTACTATCATCAAAATATGACGCATAGTGATGATTCTTACCTGAAGATTTTTGCCCGGAGGGAATCGTCAGCCTGTTGATAATTTCATTATATCCTTCAATTATCCTTTTTAGGTTGATTTCCATTTTTCCATTGCTTCCTTCTTCTGGTACCTTTTTCACATATGAACAACATAATATCCCTTCTTTACAGAAGAATATTCATGAGTTCGTCTTCGTCGAAATGGCTTAGGAAGACTGTTATGTGTTTGAACATTTGAGGAATACATTGAACTTACTTTCCTGGTGGGGTACACAGGGTGAGTACTAAAACCAATTGGTTTAGACATACGAATGTTAGTTACACCATTGAGAATTAAATCTAAGGTATGTTTAAAATGAATGATAGAATTATCATTCAATCTAGGATTCCGCTTATGTTAACCAATCCCTTTCGAATCATAAAAGAGACACACTTTCTGATCACCTGAGTGATTAGACAGAACAGTCCTAACACCATTGGAAGAATTCTTCCTTCCGTGTGATGTGGATATTCCTTGATTAGAGGAAGATACAGGCATATCTTTTTCAACATAAGGGGTTTTTGGTTTTTCTTCTGAACTAGAGGTTTTTCAAGTTAAATCGGAAGCAGTTGGTATAGAGGACTCTTTTGAACGCTCTTCAAATGAGAGTTTACTTAAGAGATGTTCAATTTTCAAAGCATCCTTTTTGAGATTTTCTTCTTGAAGAATCTTTAAACGAGAGTCATGCTCACTTATCATACCAACTAGGACATTGAATTTGTGTTTCAACCGGTTGATATTATCAGCTGGATTCTACAAGCTTTAGAATCACTTCACTCTCTTTGGCTACATTCCTTTCAACTTCAGAGTCAGACTCGTCGGTAAGGTAGTCAGGAAAATACTTGTCAATGTATGCCTACTTCCTTTGAACACAAGGTTCTTCTATATTTGAGATTGACAAATATTTCTATTTAATAGACTTTAAGGAAACATAACTTTAATTTCTGGTGATGCGTTATCAGAGACAATATCGTTCATCCTCAGATCGCTACAAACACATACTTACGAGGTATTTAATGTGTTTGCTTGCTCTGATACCAATTAAAAATGCGGGGGTCTAATAATCACACCCAACAATTCGTTTGGAAATCTGAGAGGACTTACTCCAATACACTTTCTAGAGAATCAACTAGACAGTCAGACTCAATCTAGAGTAAAGTATATCAAAGAGTTTAATATCTATGTTTCATAATGTAATCAGCAAATCAAACAGATAGAAATCTGCGAGCCTGATTATTATGTGAAACATCTTTAATGGTACCAAAGACTAATGTTCAAGTGTCGATCAATGTAAATCATTAACCAAAGGTTGGATATTCTAATTGATTGATCTTAATGCACAACCTGTGATATTTTATAATTATATAAAAAAATATAATGCGGAAAAAAAAATAACACAGGCACCAGAATTTTGTTAACGAGGAAACCAAAAATGCAGAAAAACCATGAGACCTAGTCCAGATTGAACACTACACTGTATTTAGCCGCTACAGACACTAGCCTACTACCAATTAACTTCAGACTACACTGTAGTTGAACCCTAATCAATCTCATACTGATTCAAGGTGCAGTTGGGCTCCTTACATCTCTGATCCCAGCAGGATACTACACACTTGATTCACTTAGCTGATCTCACCCACAACCAAGAGTTGCTACGACCAAAAGTCGAAGACTTGATAAACAAATCTGTATCACATAGAAAAGTCTATAGGATTGAATAAATTTGTCTACCACATAAATACCCAAGAGTTTTTGTTCCGTCTTTTGATAAATCAAGGTGAACATGAACTTATTGATAAACCATACTTATATTCCCAAAGAACGGCCTATTATTATCAATCACCTCACAATAAACTTAATCGACTAGTGAAACAAGTTATTGTAGAATCACAAACGATGAGACGAAGGTGTTTGTGACTACTTTTATCTTGCCTATCGTAGATGCAAAATCCCGAGTCAATTATTCCAATTATACTAAAAACGATAGAAACAAAAAGATCAGATCACGAAACTACAAATAGAATAGTTGGGTCTGGCTTCACAATCTCAATAAAGTCTTCAAGTCATTAACCTACAGGGTCTCGAGAATAAACCTAAGGTTAAAGGAGAATCGACTCTAGTTATGCAACTAGTAACACACATGAGGTGTGGGGATTAGGTTTCCCAGTTGCTAGAGTTCTCCCTCATATAGTTTTCAAATCAGGATTTGCAATCCAAGTTACCTTGGTAACAAAGCATTCAATAATCATCGTTAGATGAAAAACCTGATTCAACAAAGCTAATATCTTTCAACCGTTACATCGAACTTAGCTTGTTACACACAAATGAAATGTACCCTCATTTGGGTTTATGTATCCGTACCTAAACGTGTACATTATGTTGTTTCATAAATAGTTAACTGAGGTTAGCCATATGATTACTATCATATCAACCTTATTCATCTTAACCATAACTAGTTCAAATGACTCAAATGAAACTAGTTAATGAGCTGTTCAATTGTTATATTCCCATGAATTATACAAAAACACAATTGAATAAAAATCGGTTTGATTCACTTGAATCAATCATGAACATTATAGCCACGGTTTGCAAAGATTGCATTCCTTAAGATTTAAATATTTAAGTTCATGAACATACCGATTTGATAAAAATAACCAGCTTAAGTATGCGTACTTAAGCAACCGGATTTTGAGTTTGTTAAGTTTCCAAACTCAGCAGAAATTCTCGGTTCGAAAACTTCCGCTAGTATGCGTATAGGCACGCATACTTAAGGTGGCTAGTTTAGGAGTTTGTAATTCTCAAACCCAAGAGATATTTTCGGTTCGAAAACTTCCCCCGGTATGCGTATGGGTACGCATACTTATCTTGTTTCCTTCACCAATTTCGTATACACACATATGCATACACTTGGCTCCCGGTTCATGGATTTATACACTAATGTGCGAACACACTATATATGCTTATATCCAAAGATGGTTATATTATCAACTCTACATTTCAATCATTGAAATATTCTTCTATAATGACAATAGCCGTTTTCACACACTATTAACATCAAAGTAATTTTGAAGTTATTGAAATTTCAACATGAATTTCGTCACGAGTAAATATGAACATGGCTAAAGCAAAAGCTTGCCCACACATATTTCGAGAAATATGTAAGTGAGATGTACTCAACTCGAAATATCAAATGTGTATAGTAGAAAACAATATCGTAATGCGACTTATGTCTCAATATAGGAGATAGAGTAGAAATAGACTTTCAAAGTGATAGATGAGTTCAAGTCTCCACATAGTCGAAGAAGTTCCACAAGCTCCCTTTAGTAGTTCTTCATCTTCAAATAATGAACGCCGAGAAATCTAAGCTCAACTACACTATCTATGTCTTAGTCCGAGATATCTATAAATAGGCTAGAAATCAAGACTTATAGTTTTGATCACTAACATTGACAAACATGCTTGAGATAACAACGCATGCGAGTTCGACCAAGAAATGCTCTAACATTCACGAAATGATTTTCCCAGTACATGAACTTGGAATTTATAAATAAAAGAATTGATGAATTATTCTCATATTAACTGATGTATATGAACTGATTTGGTCAGTTCACGAACTTATTGTTTTTGAGATGTTCCTGGATACTTTTGAATCCTCAAATACACGAACTGATTTGGTCAGTACGCGAACTGGCTAATTTTAAGAGGTTCCTAGACACTTCGCGAACTGGTTAATTTTAAGAGGTTCCTAGATACTTTTTGTAATATAATACACGAACTGATTTGGACAGTTCACGGATTTTTAGAATCCTATTATAGGAGCTTCATGATTTTGATTTTAAGGGCTCACAAGGTGACAAAATTGGTTCCTCAAATAATAATCTCCAAAACCCCTTATCCATTTGATTTCTTAATGCCTAGAATACACTCGATTAATTAATGCTAATGATTAGATTAATTAAACTAAATAAAATTAGTGATTAAATTAGACTAATAATTTGATTTATAGTTAATTTTTGAAAATGAAAATAAAAAATCGGGAATTTTTTTGTTTGAAATTGCACTTATGATTAGGAAACCTAAACGTAAATACAAGATACATTGGTAGTTCATATTTTCTCAACTGGAGACAAACTCAAGGTAACTTGCGATTAGGTTTTCCCAACCGTAAATAAAATTAGGGTAACTTACGGTTAGGTTTTCCAACCATATAAATTTTTTTGACTTTATTTTTGTTGAAAATTTAACATACAGTTAGAAAACCTAATCGTAAACATTTAGGAGTTCATATTTTCCCAACTGAAGAATTAATTTATGGTAAAATATTGATTTCCCAACTGTATATTAGTTCTGAAACTAATTTCTAAATCTCTAATTAAATTAAATCTAACTTATTCATGCAATCAAAAACAACAACAAAAGGTGTATTTTTCGATTCTTACCTAATTGAAATCAAGTCTGGCCGAGGATCGACAATTAAACGTCGTTGAAGAAGAAGAGGAGAGAAGCGACGGAGGAGGAGAAGAGAGGAATAATAGGGGGAGACGTTTCTCTCTCTCTTGGTTTAGGTTTACATTTTGCTTTTAATTAGATAATTAGGTTAGTTATCAAAAAGTATTTTTGTATTTTATTATAGATTAGATCATCCTTCATCTTAATTTAGGACATATGAATCCATATGAGTCCTTAAAACCAAATCATTGGAGCCCCTGTAATGTGCTTCATTTTTTTAGTGGTTGATTATGATGCTACTAGAACCAAAAAATATTTGGACTGTGCACAAGCAAAATATTTTTTCGAGAAAAAAAACACCCAATTATAATATCCTGTGTGAGGAAATTACAGTAGAAATAATGAATTTTAGGTGTAAAACTTTTTAATATCTTTCTATCTTAACGTCATTTAAGCAAGACCATCACCAAAAAAAAGAAAAAAAAATCTATTAATTTTTAATCCTCTCTCACTCATTTTTCTTCTTCAAGAAAACCATCACCAATGACCCTTTCCTGCTGAGATCTGGTCCACTTTAGACCGGATCTGAGCAGATTTCCTCACTATTTCTTGCTTTTTAGGTTAGTTAGTAGTTTTAACTTAGTTGTTTTTATGTTTTTTGCTTATCTACACCACTATGATGGTTTTTTTTTTACTCTTTTGAGGTTTATCTTCGCTTTGATGGCGGTTCTCGGTCATTGGGTTGGATTTTAAGATCAATGGTGATGCTCTCCAACGAGGAAATCTTCATTTTTATTGTCTCCGGCGTCGAATTTTTTTATCATCAACTTATCAGGTGACGAAATCTTCATCGGTAATTTTTTTGACGGGGGAAGCTTTACATTAACTACAAGTGATTTGAGCAAATAACTCATATTTTAGAGCACATCTTCTTAAAGAAGAAAAGTAAACTAAATGGTTGGAATTTGATTCCGAGAAAAACATTCTTCCCCTGATTTAATCAGATCTTATTCATACTTGTATTTGTCTTACTCCGGTAATCCTTCTCTTTATCTTGTCGGACTTCTCGGTATTATACTTGTTCATCTCATTGTAACCTCTAATTTTCACTAATGAAAAATTTCTTGTTTATGGAAAAAAAAATTAAAATAAAAATCATACAAGCAAGACCTATCAAAAAAAAATCAAGCCTTATCTTTTCAATTAGACCATAAGTATGACTGTCTAGGATTACGTGAGAAAGCTTGAATGCCATTTTTCCTTGTTCAGGGGTGAGAATAAGCATGATTGCTAAAGGCTGGTACCAATAATATTAGCAAGGCTGGTACCATTTGAGTGATCCAATGGCCAGGATCACTTATGACTATTTTATCTTATATGAAACGATACCATCCCCGCTAGTGCTAGTACCAGCTTACTCCGCTAATGCTTGTACCAGCTTTTAACAATAGTGAGAATCAAAGGCATTCACCTCTAAGAGCTTCCACAATGGACGATTAAAACCAAAAATTTGGTCCACAAACCTATCACAGTGGGACGAAGTAAAGATTAAAAACTGGAGTATAACCAAATATTAGAGTATATTTGGTCTGAAATCCAGACCAAAAATATATTTGGTCGAGCGGAGACTAAAAGTTCGTCTGGAGTGGGGCGCTCCTATAATAACCGTTTGGAGTGGGTCGGAGATTAAATGTGCGCGCGATGGTGGAGCGAACATATAAAGTATGCCTATTTAGGCATATTCCTATGCGTATGGAAAACATCAGGTTTTTCCATATATGCACCCACTATGGGTATGCCAAAATACCAAACTCATATGCCAATATGTCAGAAATAACATATAGGTATACACGAAAGAGTTTCCAGCGAGCGATAGAGTGTCCATCGCTCGATGGTCAAGTCAGCGCTCGCTGGTCTTCAAATTACCAGCGCTAGTCAAGCTATCTCTCGGTTCTCTGATCATCGCTTATCAGATCTTTATCCAACGGCTACTATTTCCCCCTATAAATACCTAATTTCATTCTCATTTCAACTCACACCAGAATTTCTAAATTTCTCTAGAATTCCTCAATCTTCTTCTTCAAATATAAAACAATCACACAATCTCTACAATTATTTATTTCTTGTAATATGGATTCACAATCTCAAATTCAAGACAAAAGCAAAGCTAGAAAAACCAAAGTCCGTGGTGCAAAATACAACCTGATATAGGATGAATGCATATGTCATAGTTATGTTTATTTTACCCAAGATTGTATCGATGGTGCACAACAACATGGTAACACCATGTGGGATAATAAATTTCATAAATATGAAGAACAAACCATGAACATCAATTCTCGTGATGCAAAAGGATTAGCAGAACACTTCATTATAATCAACAGGAAAGTAGCCGCTTATGTTGCATTGATAATGCAAGCCAAGAGAGCAGGCAGGAGAGTGGTCAGAATGATGTTGATTTTTGAAAGACACGTTCGTACAGATTGGCAGCAAAAAAGTTCGCTTTCAAAAGTTGTTCATATTTTAAAGGTGTTGAACAAATATAATCCAGATTTCTTATTAACTAATCAACAAGTACCTGAAAGGTCACTATATAATTCTTCTCCCTCAACACCAAATTCTTCACCATTTTCACCAGATTCATCAAATTCTTCACCAGATACTGCAAAAAACCCAAAAGGTAACTTAGTTTTTAATAATTATGATGATGGTAAGAGAAAACTTCCAGTGAGGAACACTGCAAGACTAGCTAGAAAATTATCTCAAGAAGGAGGGAGTTCTAGTGATTTTAACATGGCGGATTTTATGGAACATCAAAAGACCGTCGAGAAGCAAAACGCAGTTGATAGAAAATTTCAAAACAGGGAGAGTAAAAAAAGTCGTCTTTCTCAAGAAAAATTTGGGTTTGACTATGATAAGCATAACATTCTTCAATCTGACACTTCAATTATGAACGCCCAGCAAAAACATGTGTGGCAAATTGAATTTGATAGAATTCAAACACAGATTGAACAACAAGCTAGATTTACTAACAACAATGATGATGATGGAACTGATGATGAGTTTGATGTAGTAGTTCCTCTAGATGATTGATGTATTAAATTAAGTTTTAATTTAAATAAAAATACATAACTTAAATTAAAATAAATAACTTAAATAAAAATACATAACTTAAATTAAATTACATAACTCATTGTCTTCAATGCTCTGCCCAAAGATTCAATCTCAGATCTTCTCTTAAACTGTCATACAAATTTCGTTCTAAATGTAATTAGTCATTTGAGCATAATTCCTTGCAGGGACGCCTCTTTGTGGTTGAATTTCCGGCCTCAAATCTCCATCTTGATAGTTAGTCTACTCCGGATTACGATTGGTTTCCTGAATTACCATGCTATGATGAATTATGCTAGTGAGCATAGTCTTGTGCATTTCATGAGGACTCAACCCACGATATGAGCCACAAATGATAGCGAACTTCCTCTTCAAAATTACAAAAGCGCGTTCCACATTTTTCCTCGCTCCCATTTTGGCATCGTTAAAATGCCGGTATGAACGGCCTAATTCACCAACAGGAGGATGATGGTAGCGTTGAACCAAGGTGGACCATTTTGGGTAGATACCATCCACAAGATAATAGCCATGAGTGTACTGGTGGCCGTTAATCATGAAACAAACTTGGGAACTAATTTAATGCTTCAAATCTTCAAACAAAGGCGACTTATGCAAAACATTGACATCATTTTGTGAACTCGGAAGACCAAAAAAAGTGTGCCATATCCAACAATCGTAAGAAGCAACATCTTTAAGGATAACTATTGGTTTTGGATAATGACCTTTATATTGATCGGCCCAATAAACAGGGCATCCTTGCTATACCCAATGCATACAATCGAGACTACCTAGCATTCGTGGGAATCCCCTTTTCCTCATTCTCCCTCAATATTTGTCTAATATCATCCTCGGTTGGTTTTCGTAAATATGTTGGACCAAAATTATTAATCATTACTTCACAAAACAATGAAAGGTAAGTGAATGAAGTTGTTTTATCCATACGAAGGGTACTCATCGTTCGCATCCGCTGGAGTGCCATAACTAGAATCCTTAAAGCCGAAGTAACTTTTTGTTCAGGACTATGACCTATAATATTGAGTGCATCAAACTGATAATTAAATTGAGGTTCTACTCGACAAAGCTCTTCAATAATCTTTATCACCAGATGACGAGGCATACAAAATCGACCTTGAAAATTTTGATCAGAGTACACACAATTGGGAAGAAAATAATCGTGCATCAGCTTCCGATGGTAAAATTCCCTCCCTCAATACGTATACCTTCTTGAGAATACTTCTTGTGGCTCTGGAACTCTAGGTATTTGGCCCGTATGTACAAGCACCCAAATGTCGATGAGTTTATTATCTTCAGCTTCCTCATCGTCAAGTTCCTGCAACCTCCTTCGATGCATTTCTTGTTATAATCTAAACCGATTCATAATAACATTCCCCTCTTCATTGGATCTCGCCATTGATGATTGTGAAATTTAAAATGAGAATAGAGATAGAGAAATTGGTGAAATATAGGTCGAAGTAGGTGTGAGTACCTTGGAGAAATACGACGGCGTATTTATATGAATAAGTAGGGGAAATAGCCGTTGCAAAATATCCAGTGGTCGATAGAATTAATATCGCCAGCGATACTATTTATATCGCTCGACTTATTGTATATCGCCAGCGATAATCACAATATCGCCAGCGTTATTCATAATATCGTTCGCTAGAATGTCTATCGCTTACTGGTTTTTCCGTAGTAGTGCAATTGGTTTGCCATGCCACCTGGTATGCCAAATAATTTTTTTTTGACATGTACATAGGAATATGCCTTAATATAACCCAATATATAAATCACACACATTTGTGGCACATGTGGTGAATCATCATCATAAGAACATATAAAGTCCGCCAAAGCTTATGTAAGGATTCAAGTCGAGATTTGATTTGGTAAAGTACCATTGATGTTATTACTACTTTTTTTTAGTAGAAAGTTGTTCCAAATCGTTTAAATAGCTTTTCTTTTTTTGTTTGTTTGTCGACAAAATGATACCTAAAGTGATAAAATTGGTACGAAATAATAAGTAATCAATTAGCAGCAGCAAAAGTGCTTTCAATCATCAACCCTTCCCTTATTACCCTCTTTATTAAAAGGTATGTAGAGGATTTCAGCCATTTCCTATCCATAAAGTTTGTACCGCGGACTCTGAATTGTGCTTTTAGTGAGAGTACATTGCTTATGGAACAGCTCTTTTTCCGGATAAGGAGGGTCCATGATTCCATGGATCAGAAATCCAGGCCAACTAACACTTATAATGTCCGAGGCGAACATCGCACACGTTGATATCAACGACCTGAATTTCGAAATTCAGCCGAGACTATTCTAGGATTCCAAAGACTTGAATTTTGAAGTCAACATCCAATGTGTTCATCCGGAACCTCAGATATTAAAATTGCTGTATATGTAGAAAAACAAAAGTGGATGTTGATTGTTATTGCCTCATACGGATGTACATGGAATTTAGGACCTCAATATTTTGCCTAGTCTACAAAACAAACAAAGAAGATGGTTAAATACTTCAATTTGGTTCAAAGGGAAGAATTGTTCAAATTTGAACATCATATCTTTAGAAATAGCTGAATTATCAGATCTCTTTAGAAATGGTCCATGAACTGAATTATCAGATCTCAATTGAGAGTGACACAGATGACTTGAATGAAAATCGAAAGACAAAGTAAATGACCATTTTGCCAAATATTGCCTCATACAACATTAACTCATTATTACAAACAAATGTCATGCCCAAAAATGAAGAACTTGTCGTCGCTCGAGCAAGTGCACCGGTGCGAGTGCATATGCTCGGTTGGGCATAAAGGAGAAAGTGAAAACTATATACATGGATACACAAATTGACAACTGAATACAAACAAGATATGAAAAACAAAAAAAAAAGGTGCACTCAGATCTTGTTGTGGAATAGAGATGTTGCCGCTGCATCATGATCTCTGCGGATGGCAGTCCACTCAGTATGGGTAGGAGAGCCATGGGTGCTGAAGTGCTTCACTGGCAGTGGGCCGTCTACTTGGATTAACTTCGAGTAAATCTTTGACAAACTCGATAAATCCGATATCGGAAACTTGTAGATGATGCTCCAATGAGGATTCTTCGGGGATTATGCACTCCATTTGGTTTGTTTCCTGGAATAAATTGACAAGTTAAAAGAAGATATACAGAAGATCGCAATTTACTGGTGATTGCAAGTTCAAAAGCGTTGAGTAGGAGACTGCGGAGAAACCTCATTCATGTGATACAAATCGTATTCTTTTGTGAAGTATTTGTGTGTCTCCTCCCCCTTTACTAACATCTCCATATCTGGAAGACCAAACATGCCAATTATGCGTGAAAGCAATACGACCAATGCTTCATTAGGAAAAAGGACCTTCAGGAGAACAGCAGAGTGTCAAGTCCAGCCGGAAAAAACATATACAAATAACACTTGAAATCATGAAAACAAAAATGAACGAGTGAGCCATGACAAAAGAAACTGAGATGGTCAAGACAGAAGGACTTACTTCTCCAGAACAAAGCTCAGCCAAGATACAACCCAGAGACCACAGATCAATCTTTTGGTTATACGGAAGGCCTAAAATAACTTCAGGTGCCCTATACGAGCGAGATTGTATATATAAGCACAAGTTGTCCGATTCAAAACAACTACTCCCAAGATCAATAACCTTTATCTCACATCTGCTATAACTTTTGATAAGAATATTTTCCGGCTTAAGGTCACAGTGGATAATTCCCAAGCAATGCAAGTATTCTAAGGCCTCCAAACATTGTCTAGTAATGCTCTGAGAAAAGGAAAAACCAAGTTTGAGTTACATATGTAAATGAATGGAATGCTCAAAGTGAAGAGAAAAAGGGTCATCCCAACCAAACCTGCAGCCTACGTAATGTAAAATAAACCTCTCCACCCGAATCTTGATTAAATTTCTGGAATTCATACAAATTTGCTCGTAGCAATTCACATACGATGAAAAGATGCTCCTGTACAAATGTCAAAGCCATTGCTCATTCGAAACATTCAATTTGTTACAAAACTTGCTCCCAAGCATATATCAACATGTTATAGAACATTTGGAAGCATACCTGATGATAGAAATAGTCATATAGCCGCAAAATGTGGTGTTCATCACCAGGATCATGCTTGTTGACAAACTTTAGAAGTTTGATCTCATCTAAACTCTGATCGAAGAAATCTTTATCGTTTTTTATAATCTTTAAGCAGACATCAATGCCAGTCTGAAGATCATGTGCCTGGATGACCTTGCTAAAAGCAGCAGAACCAAGGTACTCTGTGACATAATATCTGCCCGCTATGACAGAATTTAAAACAATTGGCATATCTTTGTTCTCTTCGAATCCTGTTCTGCACAGTGATACGTAAAATGTCAGCATGTAGGTAATTTTATATAAAACCATAGCCAATACAACCGAAACTGTCAGCTATATGCCAAAATCTAGTATTCTGGTCCCTGGTAAATTACTATAATGTGAACTCAATAACTGGTTGACTTTATAAGGGCTAGGAAGTCCAAACGCATCCGAGTTTTGCTGCATTGGGATGGAACTAAGATGGGATGAGCTTAGTGCTACCTCATGATGGAGATACAAAAGGTTTCAATAAACACAACCTTACCTGTTTTTCCGATGTATAATTCTGAGATTAAATACTTCATATTCATCCTCAACGTGTTCATAAATTGACAGTTCGTTGGGAGTAGCACTGTTGTCTCCATCCCCAGAAACTTCAGGATCATGGAGCTCTTCTCCTGTCATTTCTTTTCCATCTTCATATTCATATCCATCATCTCCATAAGGCTGGAAAGGTTGAGCAGCTGCCTGTAGCTGCAAACCAAATTCTTTCTGGTATTCATCTCCATCAGATTTTGTCAAACCCTTGTCAGGGGAACTCCCATTTGTTGTCTTCCCTACAGTAGAATCACGTGCTGAAGGGGTTTCACCAAAATTCTTAAACTGACCTTCGATCAGAGCGAGTTCTTTCATGGTATTTAGATTATTATCACTGTCTGACTCTCCAGCTTGCAACCCTTCCAATCCAATACCGCTGTCATAAACAGGAACCAAACAATTGTTTTCGGCACCACTCACTAGTCCAGCTTCATTGTCATTTCCACGTTGAGAAGCTTCATACCAATGATAACAATCTTTTACAACAACATCATCCATATCATCTACTGAGCTGTTAATACGTAACAACAACTCGCCTGAATTAATACTAGTCACCGAATGAAATCCTCCAGACGCGAAATCCAAACCAAAATTCTGTTCATATTGTCCCATTCCTCCTGAAGTTGTTACAAACTTGTCTTCACTTCGACAACTAAAGAAATCCTTCCCTCCTCCACCAATATAACCTTTCTCATCATGCCAGAACATGTCATTTAACATTTCGGAGTCATGGTAATCACGGGCAGTACCGAATTGAGACAATCTATCTGACGAACTATCGGAACTTACATGATCAATTGAAAGTAGTCCATATGGATTAGTAAATCCTGTCCCAAAAACAAAAAATACGATATTTTGTAAACATCACAAATGAACTAATTCACAGTGACAATAAAGTAGTTAAGAGCCAGGCTTTAGTTGTAAGGGCAATTGCCCACAAGAGGCTAAACAAATTTGTGTGCTCAGCAATCAGCAGAAATGAACTAGTAATTCACAGTAACAATAAAGTAATTTATGGCCTCTACAGAGAGAGGAACCAAGTTTTAGTTGGAGGGGCAGTTGCCCCCTACCCCTTCCTACATATATCAGAATTTGTTTTGCTCTAAATCATTAAGATTCAACAAACCCATGATTATAAACGCGAATTATGAAAGATTAACACAACACTGGTTGAATACAATCATACCTTTAGAAGAACTCAAGCTCTGGAAATCATCAGACCGATAAGAGGTTGAACTAGAAGCAGCATCACCAAAACCACCATCATCATCATCATCTGAAAAGTTCAATTTTCTCTGAATTCTAACAGGAGGAAGTTTAGGAGACAATGGAAACTGAAATTTCTCAAAATCAGAAGCAACCAAATCATCATGTCTTTCAAATAAATCATTTCTGAGTGCTAATTCTGCTTCTGAAAACCCATTCTTCCTCAAGAACTTCAACACGGCTTCTATATCTGACACTTTTTCCATTTTAAATTCCTGGAATTCAAATTCTCAGTAGTAGGAATTGAGAATTCATGATGCTTAGAAACAGAGAAGAATGAGTAACAAGAAGTGACGATGAAAGAAGAGAATAAGGGTAAAATGGGAAATTACAAATTGCATTTTTCGTAAAGAAAATGGAGTCAAATCTTTTTCTCTTACCAACTTTGAAAGGTAGGGTTACATGTGGGACCCTGTGAAAAACAAAGAGCATCGAAGTGGAAAAGATGCTTCTTTCTTTAGATTTTGACACCTGGCGGTATTATACTGCCTTGTGCTATTGTCCGCTCGGGTGTACTATCATGTGAAGATAAGAACCGTTGATCTGATGATCGGAGGGATTAATATAGTTGCCTACCTGCCTTGTTTAGTTGTATGTATGGATGATGGTGTTTTCTTGGGAGTATAGTGTCATCTATCGTTCTTTATAGGTAAGAAGTCAAATTAGATGCTTTTGGAGAGGAAGATTCGTTTACCTTCTAAATTGGTTTATCCATAATTAATAATTACAGTACTTGTTTATTAATATAATTTCCCACAAGAGATTTAGCAGACAAAAATATCGTCTTACTTTAAACGAGCTCGCAAAAAACTGATTTTAAAAGTCTTTTTTGGAAGTCATTTTACGAAATTGTTTCTTGATTTCTATAAGTAGAAAAGTAAATTTTCGTGAATCAAATTAGTTTTATTATTCTACTTATATTGTAGGTTATCGGGCTTTGAAGTAGTGTTTGATTGAAATCGAGTGTTATGTTAAGTTCCATGGTGTGCTAATCTAGTAGCTAGTGCGACATAAATCTACTTTTCGCTGAATGATTCAGTGCAGCTTCCTAGATATATTTTTCGCTGAATGATTCAACGCATTTAATATGCTAGATTAGAACTACCTAGAAGGTTATCTTGTAAATCTAGCTGCTAAATTAACACAATGTAGACTTATAGTGCGTTTGGATCCACATCCAGAAGAAGTCAGTTTGACTGCGGAATTTCAAAACGACTTCTAAAAATAAAAAGTCAACTTTTTGTGAAGCAAAATATTTGGACTTCTGACTTCTGCTTCTGGAAAAGCAAAAATCAGAAGCAAAATTATATCCAAACGTGCTATTAGCCTTAGAGACTTTTTTTTCTTTTTTTTTTCTGAAGCATGCTTAGAGACTTTTTATACTCCCATTATAACATGACTGCTAATGAGGGGTGCCATATTGCCTTGGGGTGTACCAACCCAAAGGCAAGAGATGTTTTGTCCTATTTGGTTTTTGGTACACCTATTAGCAATGTCGCCAATATAGCACCAAATTCTTTTAAATTGTTTCTTGATTTTTAGAAGTGAAAAAGTAAATTTTTGTGAATCAAATTATTTTTATTTTCCTACTTATAATGCAGGTTTTCGGGCTTTGAAGTAGTGTTTGATTGAAATTGAGTGTTAGGTAAGTTACATGTTGTGCTAATCTAGCAGCTAGTGCGACCTAAATCTACTTTTCGCTGAATGATTCAGTGCAGCTTCCTAGATATATTTTTCGCTGAATGATTCAACGCATTTAATATGCTAGATTAGAACTACCTAGAAGGTTATCTTGTAAATCTAGCTGCTAAATTAACACAATGTATACTTATAGTGCGTTTGGATCCACATCCAGAAGAAGTCAGTTTGACTGCGGAATTTCAAAACGACTTCTAAAAACAAAAAGTCAACTTTTTGTGAAGCAAAATATCTGGACTTCTGACTTCTGCTTCTGGAAAAGAAAAAATCAGAAGCAAAATTATATCCAAACGTGCTATTAGCCTTAGAGACTTTTTTTTCTTTTTTTTTCTGAAGCATGCTTAGAGACTTTTTATACTCCCATTATAGCATGATTGCTAATGAGGGGTGCCATATTGCCTTGGGGTGTACCAACCCAAAGGCAAGAGATGTTTTGTCCTATTTGGTTTTTGGTACACCTATTAGCAATGTCGCCAATATAGCACCAAATTCTTTTAAATTGTTTCTTGATTTTTAGAAGTGAAAAAGTAAATTTTTGTGAATCAAATTATTTTTATTTTCCTACTTATAATGCAGGTTTTCGGGCTTTGAAGTGGTGTTTGATTGAAATTGAGTGTTAGGCTAAGTTACATGTTGTGCTAATCTAGCAGCTAGTGCGACCTAAATCTACTTTTCGCTGAATGATTCAGCGCAGCTTCCTAAATATATTTTTCGCTGAATGATTCAACGCATTCAATATGCTAGATTAGACCTAAAAGGTTATCCTATTAATCTAGCTGCTAAATTAACACACTGTAGGACTTATAGCGTGTTTGGATCTATATCCAGGAGTAACTTTTTGACATCTAAAAGTCAAAAAGCAAGAAGTCAGTTTGACTGTGAAATTTCAAAACGACTTCTAAAAACAGAAAAATCAACTTTTTGTGAAGCAAAATATCCGGATTTTTGACTTCTGCTTCTGGAGAAGCAGAATCAAAATTGTATCCAAACATGCTATTAGCCGGAAAGACTTTTTATACTCCCATTATAGCTAGGGCTGCACATGGGACGGTACGACCCGGTTCTCTTATGGAACCGGTCCCTGTACTTGGTGTTGACCGGTACCCCATTTTGAGGACCGGTACCTGTACTTGTACCTGGTTTTGTCCATCCTCCTCGATCAGTGGTATAAAGTCGGTCGGTATAAGTCGAGTCTAGGGTTTTTAACTATTAGCAGGAACCCTAACTTTACCAATACAACCCACACAAATAAAAATGTACAATTAATCAATGACTCACATAAACTTCAATTTGGTATAAACCCACCCTAACTTTACCAATTTATTGTACAACCCATACAAATACAATGAATCAATAACTCACAGAAAATTCAATTCAGCATAAACCCAACTGAAATCAACCAATACTCACAGAAAATTCACCGCAAGTCTGCAACAATTCTTCAATCTGATTTCTAACTTCATACCCACATTCACAGGGAAAATAAAAAACCCAAATTTGTTGCCATTAACACTTGAATTCAACCCAATCTTCTAACCCGTCATAATTGTTGAATTTATAGAGTAGCAGCACCATCTTCTCCTCAATCTGTTCACGGATATAATTTTTAAGATTCAATTTTTCGTAACTAACAACGGCCACCACCACCACATAATCCATTAATTCTTCGTTTCTAGACATCAAACAAATCGATCTCAAATAAAACCTCACATTAGATTCAAACATGCAATGAAACAGATTAATCAAACATGTAACTAATTATTAAGAACCCTAAGTTAACGAACATATTCGAAATTACCCAAAATCAGATGATGGTGGTGGTGGTGCTGAAGAAGAAGGTGGTGGTGGTGGATCTGATACAGAAACTCGAGTCAAAGTGAAGAAGAATAAAAAGAAGTGAGTGGTGTACGTTTTCTTGACTCACGAGAAAAAGGAAGAAGAATCAGTCATGAGAATAGGCAATTCTCGAAAGATAAGATTACTACAAATACCTAGAATCAATGGTCGTGATTAATTCTGATATAAAGATCGAAGGCTATTACTAACCGGGTTTTTCGGTCCGGTACAAGCCAGTACTCACACCATTCCGGTCCTCATCGGTATACACCTAAGTTCTCCTATTTCATTCCGGTCCCTGTCACGGCTACACGTCTTAGAATGCGATTCGACGTTTTTTTCGGTTCCAGTCCGGTACAGGGACTTCTAACCGGTTCTTGTGCAGCCTTAATTATAGCATGACTGCTAATGAGGGGTGCCATATTGCCTTGGGGTGTACCAACCCAAAGGCAAGAGATGTTTTGTCCTATTTAGTTTTTGGTACACCTATTAGCAATGTTGCCAATATAGCACCAAATTACTTAAAACTTGTCATGTTAACTCACTTTGAAATAGTGGACTATTTCCCCCGACTAGGAGAAAGTTTCCATGAAACTATGTGGAATTAAGCTTAAAATATGTATCTTACCTTCATTGTTTGTTTTAAATGGATCCATGAATCTTTAGAATAAGTTTCACAATCAAACAACTTAACGGACCCTATTTTAACAAAATGTACCTAGTTCCACAAAATTATATGTTACCAGACACAGCTCGCAAGCATCGACCTGCAACAAGAATGTGTCTTTAACGGATAAAGATCAAAGCAAGTTGCATTTTTAATTTCCAAGATCTGTCACCAATAAACGAAACATGCCAATTTACAATTATGTTAAATTTGTAATTTTGTAGGTCTAATTTGGAGCAAACATAGTATACGAAATGTTTACACATGAACCACAGGTTTTGCCACTTTTTTTTTAGGTTCGTTGAAGTCATCGAATTTGAATTTAGGAAGGTTTAAGGGAAAAAATTGGTTGTAGGGTACAATTTAATTTTAATTTGACATATTGGTAGAACCAACTTCTTCCTTTTTTTTCTTCAAGTGCGAGGACATTAATGAAAAAGAAAATGTGACCCACCTGCCACACCATGAATTTGTTCCCACAAGAATCAGACACTTTCTCTCCCACCCTTTTCTTCTTCATCATGTGCAATGCAGGGGGACAGTTAAAAAAGGAGTACTACGAATTGAGTGGTTTTCATTGCATTTCAAATACTAGATTTGGAAACCATAGATTTGGAAAGCAGATTTGAATTTCGAAATCTAATTACTATTATTCTTTAATGAAAACCATATACACTTTAATGGTTAATTAGAACATCGCCGTCACAGTGGGATGGCCGATCGAAGAAAAACGAAACATCTTTGATTACATAATGAATATATATTTAATTTTCTAAAATTGTGGTTAAAATGGTAGATATATTTCCGAATTTTTCGTAAAAACTCTAAATTTGATATTGTTGTTTGTACTTATTGTGTAACTTTTTTTTATAAGCTTTCGAACGAAATAAAATTTATAAAATTTCAAGACACGAATTTTTAGATATATTATATTAAAGTTTGTTTTCCAATTATACTTCTAAAAAAATAGGATAATATAGAGTTATAGTAATTGGGCTAAAAGGGAGGGATAATTGTGTCAAGTGAAAAAGACTAACCATGGACACCAAATCCAATATTTTTTTGTTAAATTGCACATTTGTGTTAGGTTTACAAAAAAATTGACTCCCTCCCTTTGGGCCCTCCGGTCGGTCGGCCCAATTATATTCCTCAAAAATGATGTCAAAGGAAAACGACGTATATAGCTAATGCTATGGAGTGGATCAAACGCACGTCCAGTGTGAGATGATGATTGTAAAATTGTTTTCTTTTTTCTTTTCTTTTTTCTCATAGAAAGAGGAGAAAACCTCTAACATTCGTTCATAAATCTGATTATGGTAGTCGGAAAACCTTAATGAATTTTTCAGGTTCATGATACAATCATTGAATCTATAGTATCTCCCTCAATTCTTTCCTAACAAATCTTCCTGTACAAACATTTCGACCGTTTCAAAAATCCAAAAGGACCAAACCATATCAGGTGGCCAAACAATCTAGTGAAGAATAGTTTGCATCACTGCGTATAACATCAATGGAATCTTAATAAGATTCATCCGAGTTTTTTTAGAAGCAATAACCACATCAGATGGCCAAACTAGCCAAACAAGACTAGTTTGCATCACTGCACATAGCAACAATGGGATCTTGTTTAGTATTAATACAAGTGAATCAAAGTAATAACAACTAAGATTTTCAAAGTGACAGTAACTAAAGTTTTCAAAGTAACAGGAACATAGGTCTTCTTCTGAATCGATAATAAGAAGTCTGAATCGGGCTGAGTTGGGATGAATCGACATGGGAGTCTTGATAATAGTTGCTAGAATAAATAATGTTGATGACGAACTTGATCTTGTTGTTGGATTTCATGTCTTTGTTTTCGATGCTAATGTTGATGCCGTTCTTATTGCAGTAGTTGATTTATCTCCATTGAAAATCATGCGCCAACTCTTGAAAAAACTCTTCATAGATGAAGCAGACATGAAAAAATCCATAGCAAAAACCCAAATCTAAATTAGAATAATCAAATCGAGATCTATTACTATAGTCAAATTAAGGATAAGATAAATCAAACCTTTGATAAGAAAAGACTAAGAGAAGAGAAAACAGGGTACAAAAAACAAACGAAAAAACCTAAAGCTATCATCAAAGTACGGAAAAATCACCAGATGAAGAAGAGGGTTTTAAAATTGTGGTCGGCAAAACTAGAGTTGTTGTGTTTCTCTTATCAGAAGGTTTTAGGGGGGGGGGGGATTTTTGATATTGTCTCTATCACAAAATAAATGATTGTAAAATTGTTAGTTTGAGATCTAAAACAGATTATCTGAATTAATTCTGCTTTAAACCATTGGGTCATTGTCCCAGTCTTGAATGTTCAGGAAATTGAGAATTGCCCGTAAATTATTCCCTCTTTAGGAATACTAAATAAGGCATCTCAAAATATTGAAAATTTTAGCTACCCAAACTATATTAGTGCAGGTGATGGAACAAAAGCTAAACCAAGCATATTCAAAAAAAAAAAAAAACTGAAGCATTCACTCTGTTGTAGGGAGAAATATTGACTAAGGAAGAAGGATTTTTCAATATTTGGATGAAAGGTGATTGTGAGAGGATAATGAGGTTCGTAAAAGGATAATGAGGTTCGTAGAATGAAAGGATAGTTAAGGAGGTAGTATGCATTTTAAAAGAATGTCAAAACTTTTTTGGTATTAAATTCTCTAATAGATCTGAAAATCAGGTAGCAAATAAATTGGCTAAAGGAAATCTTCGCTGTTTAATACTTGGAATGATGAGATGCCAAACTTTTTAAATCAATTTATTTTGGTAGTCAATATAAATAACAGTAGTAGTAGTAATAGAAATGAAAGTGGCCATCAGGCTACTAGATTGGGTAATGTTTCTACTTCTTCAATGTCTGTAACTCTTATCAACGACTTTACAAGAATGTTTTCTAATACTACAATAAGGAGTTTGTTCCCATAGTGATAACATGACAACACTCTTGCTTTTCTTATGTTTTCGGTTTCTTTCTCATTTTTTGGAATATATTCACCTTTACTTAAAATAAATAAATAGTGCTGGTTGATGAAATTATGGTGGTTCAGATTATAAGGTTTTTGCAATTCATTAAAAATAATCTTCAGAGAATTAGATGAATTTGGTAAAACATACAAATGAAAATATCTCCCTCTCTACCTACCAAAGTTTCCCTAAATGGGGGTTTATATGTTGAACTTTCACAGACTGACACGCAAAAACCTCACACACACGAGAGTAATATTCACCACCCACCTCCCCCTCCACACCACTACAAAGCTCATGAGGAGTAAGGACTTTGAGCTTGTATCTGAGCAAGTTAAACTGTGAGCCATGTAGAGCTTTAGTAAAAACATATGCCACATGATCAAGAGTAGAGATATAGAAGACCTGCATCTGATCAGATTGAACCAGTTCTCGAATAAAATGAAAATCAATGGCAACATGCTTCGCTTTGCTATGTATCACTAGATTGCTAGCTAGGGAGATAGAATAAATATTATCACGACCAATAAAGGGAAACACAAGCAAAAATATGTGTAAATCTCGCATAAGTTGACATACCCACACTAACTCTGCAGCTTTTTGGTCTAAACACCTGTATTCAGCCTCAGTGCTAGACCTAGCAACTATAGACTATTTTCTTGAAGACCGTGTGATAGGATTAGGACTAAAAGATAAACATAAGCCACTTGTAGATTTTTTATCAGTGGGATTACCTGCCCAATTAGCGTCACTAAACCCTTGCAATGCAACAATTCCTTTTGTAAACAGAATGTCATAGTTTATAGTCCCTTTGACATACCTGAGGATCCTTTTGGCAGCAGTCATATGTGTCGTAGTTGGTCTTTGCATGGGCTGGAAGACTTGGATGACTATAAAATTAATCTCCGGTCTAGTCCTAGTGAGGTATTGAAGACTACCAACTAAGGACATATATTAGGTAAGGTTGTCGAGAAACTCACCATCACCATGAACAAGTTTGAGTACAAGATAAGCAGGAGAATGATAGGGTTTAGCACCAACCATGTTTGTTCGTTTAAGAATGTCTAAAGCATACTTGGATTGAGACAAAAAAAAGTCTAGACTTATCCCTCTTAATCTCCAAACTTAGAAAAAAATGAAGGGGACCAAGATCTTTAATTGGAAATGAATTTCCTAACTTGGTGATAATAAATTGAATAAAAGTAGAATCATTTCCAGTTAGAAGAATGTCATCCACATACACCAGACAAATAACCAAGTGCCTTCCTTCCTTGAGAAAAACAATGAAGAACCTACAACAGAAGCAACAAACCCTAGAGAGAGCAGCACATTAGAAAGTTTCTCATACCAAGCTCTACGAGCTTGTTTCAAACCATAGATTGACTCATGGAAACGACAAACATAATCAAGGTGATCAGGATTGACAAATCCAACATGCTGTTACATATAAAATTCTTCCTTGAGGTCACCATGTAAAAGGCATTGTTAATGTCTAATTGATAAATAGACCACTCAAACTGCACTGTAAGAGATATAATTAACCTTATAGTTGTAGGTTTAGCAATATGTCTAAATGTCTCTGAGAAATCAATACCTTGTTGTTGATCAAACCCATTGGCAACCAACTTAGACTTGTATTAATCTAAAATACCATCAGCGTTATGTTTCACCCGAAAAACCCATTTGCACCCCGATGCATTTTGATCAGGAAAAGGTAGCACTAATGACCAAATGTCATCTCTAATGTGCGTGGTAACCTCATCATCCATTGAAGCTCTCTACACTGGAATTTTACTTTCTTGACTAATGCAAGTAGGTGTAAGAGCTGAAATGTCACTTAGAAAAGCCTTTGGCAAAATATATTTAGAGGCATAATAAAATTTTGGTTTAAAACACTCCCCTTTTAGCGCTAGTAATCATCTTGTGTGCATTAATCATTACAGTAGGATCATGTGCAAGAGAAGAAGCTACATAACTAGTGATAGAGATAGTAGAAGTAGGATCATCAGATGAGGAATCAACATGAAGATAGAGTAGAGGATTAACACCAGATACAGGTGGAAGATAAGGGTATGAAATCTCAGAAGAAGTGGACTACTAGAGAGATGGAAACTCATATTAAATTGTAAAGACCCTCAAGCTCGTCAACGCTATTAGACCAGTCAAGAGACGATTTAGCCGCTAATAACTCGATTAGTTTAACACGAACGTTAATTTATAGAAACTAATCTAACCATGATTTAGATGTGAAACTAGTACCATTGAATAGTTCTCGAAAAGTTACGCGGAATGGACTGCTCGAGCGTGTCATTCGGACACCGAACAAAAAGATATCATCAGATTAATACGAAGGGAATAATAGTCATTTATCCTATTAACCGCTTGGGTTCCCTTATTATTTGGTCGAGTGTCTTTAACATTTTGGTTGGCCTTATCTTCACCAAAAAAACCCGATCGAAGAATTCATTCTTCTTCTTTCTTCCTCTTTCTTCTTTTCTCTTCTGTTCTTCTTCACCGAGTTTTTGTGAGAGTTTGAGTAAGAATTGATTGAGGGAAATCAACTAGTAGTACTGATAAATGATTGAGAAGATGGTGTGGTCGTTAATTAGGAAGTAGAACAACTGGGGTTTGAATCAGAGAGTTGAAATTAGGGTTTGTAATTTCGATTGATGTTATGGATATTTAGAAGATGAAGTAAGGAGCTATTGTTGATGAAGAATCATGGGTAGAGATTTAATTGAAGTTCTGAAGTTATTTTAGAGAAGAATCAATGAATTAGGGTTTCTCAAGATGAACTGGAAGTTCGATTTAGTGATATTTAAGAAGGATTTAAGTTTGGGTTTTCATTGATTGAGGAACAGGGTGAAGTTAATTAGATGTTGGAGCTCTAATTCCAGTTTAACTGTGAATTTGAGAATTAGGGTTCTTGAGTCTCGACCTCAGATAAAGAAGATGTAATTGAAGGATGAATTTGGAAGTCTAGAAGATAGATTAGAGATGGGTTTTTTCGTGTTGTAATGATTGACCGTGAAGTTAAGGTGTTGGAATTGGTTGGAAGATCAGTTGAAGGTGTGTGTTAATTGCTGCAGGACATGTGTGATGTTTTGAATGCATCTTAAGCTGTTAGTGGAGACTAAATGGTTGAGGTAATTGTTCTTCACTTTATTTAAAGTTAATGGATTTGTAGTCGAGTAGATGAATGGGGTGTGTGATGGAGATGAAATTGTTTATCCAGTAATGTTGTATTGAGATGCAACTGAAGTTAACTAGTGTTACGAGGAATTAGTATAAGTTGAGATTAGTGATTGTGTTTGAATGGATGTAAGTGAATGTATTCGTGCAGAATTGCTTTAGTTAAGTTTCAATTGCAGTTAGTTTTATAGGATGAGACTCAGTTTGTTTGTACCAGGGTGGTGGTGTTGAAATGAATGGTGATAGAGGTATGTTGTATCAGTATTGTTGCAGGGAATGGTAGTTTTGAATTACAGATGTTGATACATAAGTTAGTGATTGAGAATGGAGATTTAAAGTTGTAATGGTAGTGGTGTATTGAGACTGAACTTGGTGGTGGAAATATTTACAAAACTTTGAGTGAAGAGAATGGATTGTGCATGATGGGATTTGTATATGGTATTGTTGAACTGGTGGAGGTGCAGAGTTAATATGTACTGGGATATGATATGCAAGGCTGTCTGAGGTGACTTGTCTTGGAATTAGATTTATAAATGGTGGTTTGAGTCTTAATAGGGATTGAGTTGGAATGCAGTTGAAGTAAGTGACATTACAATGCTGAGAATGGTGTTTGTAGAGTTGTAGATAATAATTATTGTGAAAGATTGGAAAAGCTGACATTGCAGGTAATCAAAGTTGATGTTTGTAATTGAATTTCAAAGTTTCTTTGTATTTGGTTGTTTAGAATGAAAGTTTGTATATTGCATTGATGTATTGAATAGATTGAAGTTGAACTGGAGTTAGAGTTGCAGCTATGTGAGAAGTTTGGGTATGTTAGTCATCCCAGACAGTTTAGATGATTCAATTTGCTTAGCTGACTCAGTTCTTCTGACTGATTCGATTTACCCTTGTTAACCCGAGTTGAATCAGTTTAACTTAGTGACCAGACCAGTAGACCATTGACTTTAACTGTTGAGTTGACTATTGACTTGACTTGACCAGACCTAGACCTTGACCTAGACCTAGACGTTGACTGTTAGTTGACATTTTTGACGGTTAGTGATCGTTAGTTGACCAGATGGACTGGACCTTAGATTAATGGGTCAGATCTTTGTGTAAAGGACTGGTTTAGTGGACTTGGGCTTAAGGTTAGTGTTCTTATTTGATGTTTTGGACCCTTATGGTCCGAATTGTCCTTTGGATTCCTCTATAAAGTTGTATACATTCTTAAGACTTATCTAATGGGCTATTGAACCAACCTAATTGGATTAGTAAACTCTTAGTTATGTTAAAGGTATAGAATGAGATACCATAACGGGATTAGAACCATTAGATAGTTCACTTAGCTTATAACTGGAACTTGTATGAATTATGTTATGATTCTTGTGCGAGCCATTTTGGCTAGATTCTTAGAGTTCTTGTGTGATTAACAGTTAAACTTTATTGACAACGATCGATTCAAAGGATGAACCAGTGGATCGTGGATCTCGAGGTAGGCGTGGCTTGTCATCAAAAGAGGTGGGAGTTTATATTTAACTCTTTTGTGATTATTATTGTTTTCTTTTACCAGAGTTTATGTTTAACAAATTCATGCATTGTTTGGTTATGTATTTCATGCACTGTTTAACTTAGAGTTACGAAATTTCTGTTATTCCATTTTATCTTTCCATTGCTTGGAAAGGAATTGTAATGCTTTGTTCGTCTTTATGAATTGTTTGGAAATAAGAATTTCCATCTGTGGTATATAGGATCCTGCTCCTTCATTTATACCTACTTACTTTTATTGCAATAAATAGGTGGAGGCTGAATCACCATATTAGCTATCTAGGTGGAGGCTGAATCACCATATTAGTACATTGTTTGGAAGGAGTTAGTTCCATATACATGATTGTTTACTTCTGTGAGTTGGTTGTGTTTTAGTGTTAGGGAAAACATGAATTATTTTCAAATCATTTTAATGATTACTTGAAAGTTAAATGTTATTCCTACTGGGCACCCCTTTTAGGGATGATGTGCTCACCCATTCACACTTTGAGTTTCAGAGACAGATCAGAGTTGCGTAGCGGAAGCTTCGAGGAGTTGAGTCCATTAGTTGGTTGACTTCAGATATGTTTGTTATGTCATATATTTTATTTATAAACCAAATGACTATTGTATGTATCATTTGAGAGGAGTTCTTGTATTTATATATTTTAGAGCGGGGCTAGATTTTGGGTTAAGTTTTGTAGCAGATTTTTTAATTGTATGTTTAAGTAAATGATTTAGATTTTTAGTGCCTCTTTATTTAGTTAATTTCTTAGATTTGTCAGCTGCTAGATTTGGAGGCGCTACAAAAGTGTAGGACATGTAGTGGAAAGACACAAATTAAAAGGATAAGAAGATTAATCAAAGATAACATGCCTAGACATATAGATATGCCAATAGAAGGATCCAAACATCTATAGCCTTTTTGAAACGAGTTGTAGCCAAGAAATACACAATGTTTACTTCTAGGTTATAATTTAGAGGTGGTGTATGGTCTAAGCTATGGAAAACAAGCACAACCAAAGCATTTTAGGAGTTTGTAATCAGGATTGAGGTGAATTAAGACTTTGAAAGGAGTAGAGAAACCAATAGACTTAGTAGGCAATCTGTTTATTAAAAAAATTACAGTAAGAAAGGAATCTACCCAATAAGAATTATGGAGACCAGATTGAATGAGTAAAGTCATACCAAGATTAAAAATGTGTTTATGTTTATATTCAGAAGTCCCATTCTGTATAGGTATGTGAGGACATGATGATTCAGGGGGTGATGCCTTTGTTGTTAAAAAATCTTTGAGATAGTGATTAAAAAAATTCACCACCCCCATATGATCGAATGACTTTAAAAGGAAATTGAAGAAGAAGTTCAATTTGATTGACAAAAGATAAAAACATGTTTAAAGTCAGACATGGGAGACAATGGAAATAACCAGTAATATTTTTAATCATCATTAATAACATCAACATAGTATATTGAACCATCACTAGAGACAAAATTACATGGACCCCATATATCCATATATAAAAGAGCAAGAGGTTCAAGACTGAAAAAATTAGATAACTGAAAGGGTTGTTTATGACTACACCCTAGTTGGCAATCATTACAAAACAATGGTTTATCTACAAAATTAGTAAGATCAAAAGATTTATTAACTCGCTGAAGTGACTGGAAGGAGGGATGGCCTAGTCTCCAATGCCAAACTTTAGTTGCATAAAGAAAGGCGGATGGTTACAAGGAATGTTGTGAAGAAGAACTGGTGTTGAAATGGATGGCATATAGGCCATTACTCTGAACTCCCTTGTACAAAATCCTCTCAGTGGAAACATTCTGAACTGAAGCTATCACAATTAAAGGTTAAGGAGCAGTTATTTTTAGAGGTGAATTTATGCACAGACAAGAAGTTTTGAACTGACTTGGATACTAAAAGCACATTACTAAGCACACAAGCATGATTGTTTAAAAATTTAGTACTACAGCCAGAGTGTGAAATCTGCATACCTTCTCCATTTGCTATATTTATAACCTCTGAACCAGTGCAGGGAGAAGTAATAGTGATAGACTCCTCGTCAGATGTGATATGATTGTTAGCTCCTGAATCAACAAACTAAGGGTTTTCGCCAAATATATTTTCACTAGCTAGCATGGATGAATTATTATGATAAGTATCTTTTCCTTGTGTTTATGGGAGAAAATCGCCTCTGCCGAATTTGGTAAATTCGATGGTGGAGAGACTGGTTTAAACCCTTAAACAAATATGCTGCACGTGAGCACTTTTGATTCGAGATATCAATCTATACAACTCTGTCCTAAACCAAGAAGCTAGCCGTTCCATATTTGCTTCGGTCATAAAGTGGAGGAGAAGGGTTGATTTGGGGAGGATAGCGAAGAAAGGTGATGAGACCAGAGAGTTCTGGCTAGGCAGTATCTCGACTTGTATCAGAAGTGTATAAGCTTGCGGAAGCTTGCTAGTGATGGAAGCTTTTGAGAGAGCTTGCAAAGTTGCTATATGATAGTGTTGTATTTTGCCTGACCAAGACTTGTGTCTTTTGTCAGAATAGGTGAAACCTATTTATACAAGTGAGATTGAATGTACCCTGGCCTCATTAAGGAATTGAGTAAATGTGCCAATTAAAACAGAGGAGGTGGAAACCGTTGGCTTTATGGTGAAAACGTTTTCACCATAAATTTCCTTATTTAATTGACCGTATTCATTCCTTGCATGCCTTGCTTTATTGCGAGCGTAGTGTACGCTGCACGCTGTGATCTCCAAACCAAAACCCCAAGAAAGCATCCCCCAGTTTGTGTTGATGTCTTGAGAGTGGACGCAAGTGGAAATGCCAAAGTTGCTAGTGAAGCGTTGTGGCATGTGCCACTGGAATGTGCGGGATATCTCGACCGCAAGTTTTACTTTGAGTGCGGATGGCAATGCCAAAGTCGTTCGGTGGAGCATTTGGCATGTTCCAATGACATGTGCGGAATTCCTTGGCCGAAAGTTACACTTTGAGTGTGAATGGCAATGCCAAAGTCGCTAGTGGAGCATGTGTGGCATGTGCGGAATGCCTCGGAAATTGGCTAGCAGGTTGGGGATGAAAGTGGCTAGTGGTAACGTGTTGGCATGTGCCAATGGCACGCACGACCACCTTGGACAATTCGCGGGCGCTACAATTGGGTAGCGGATTGGAATAGAAAGTGGCTAGTGGTAACGTGTAGGCATGTGCCAACGGCATGCACGACCACCTTGGCCAAGTCGCGGGCGCTACAATTGGGTAGCGTCTTGGAATAGAAAGTGGCTAGTGGTAACGTGTTGGAATGTTCCAATGGAATGCACGACCACCTTGGCCAAGTCGGGGGCTCTACAACTGGGTAGCAGATTGGAATAGAAAGTGGCTAGTGGTAACGTGTTGGCATGTGCCAATGGCACGCACGACCACCTTGGCCAAGTTGCGGGCGCTATAACTGGGTAGCGGCTTGGAATAGAAAGTGTCTAGTGGTAATGTGTTGGCATGTGCCAATGGCACGCACGACCACCTTGGCCAAGTTGCGGGCGCTACAACTGGGTAGCGGCTTGGAATAGAAAGTGGCTAGTGGTAACGTGTTAGCATGTTCCAATGGCACGCACGACCACCTAGGCCATAGAAAGTGGATAGTGGTAACGTGTTGGCATGTGCCAATGGGCGCCACCTACAACTGGGTAGCTAGTGGGCGTGTTGGCAGAATAGAAAGTGGATAGTGGTAACGTGTTGGCATGTGCCAATGGACCACGCACGGCCACGAATAGAAAGTGGCCGTGTTGGCATGTTCAATGGAACGCACGGCCACCTAGGCAAGTTGCGGGCAACTGGGTAGCGGCTTAGAATAGAAAGTGGCTAGTGGTAACGTGTTGGCATGGTAGCGGTCCTTGGAATGGAATAGAAAGTGGCTAGTGGTAACGTGTTGGCATGTGCCAATGGAACGCACAACCACCTATTCCAAGTTGTGGGCGCTACAACTGGGTAGCGTCTTAGAATAGAAAGTGGCTAGTGGTAACGTGTTGGCATGTGCCAATGGCACGCACGGCCACCTAGGCCAAGTTGCGGGCGTTACAACTGGGTAGAGGCTTGGAATAGAAAGTGGCTAGTGGTAACATGTTGGCATGTGCCAATGGCACGCACATCCACCTAGGCCAAGTTGCGGGCGCTACAACTAGGTAGCGGCTTGGTTTTGGCATAGTTGTCATGGTGCGCAGTATGCAGCTTGGTTTTGGAATTAGGGTTTTGTGTCGAAAACCCTAATCAGGTATTTTGAAAAAATACCCCTATTAATTATTTACATCTGAATTAAATGTTCTCAGTTAATTTGTTGCAGGTAACACTAGGTCATGGGGTTTTACGATTTTACCCCTTGTCTAAAATCCATCATCGACACCTTGATACGTAAAGTTAAACCTTTGATTATATGTGGGAGCCTGATGACCAGACTTAAGAAAAATTTGGCATGAAGGTTTATCTGAAGCAACATAAAAAGGATCAAAACTTGGTGGATGTTGAGTTATTGGTGAAGAATACCAGTTATGAGGTGCATAGTATCGCTAAGGAGGTGGTTGTGGTTGCCAGTTAGGAGGTGAAGATGGCTGATGAAAAGGATTGTAAGTTTTAGTGAAATTGGGAGTCGACCATGACCGCGGTCTCTATTACATCTAGCATAGTTAGGATTATATACTATGGGCGTAAAGTAGTAACCATATGGAGTGTATGGTAGATCAAAGCTAGCGGCAAAAGCTTTCTCAGAGGATAATATAAGAGCATTGAGTCTATCATTCACTACAGTTTCTATCATTCACTAAGTAACAAGTTAAGCATATCTCGTCTAGTAACAGGTGATGAACGAACTCGAATGAAAGTTTCAAATGCAGCATAGTCAGGATGAATCCTATTTAAAATAATAACCACAAGTTCAGAATAAGAAATAATACATCCATCAGCAGTTAAGGAATCAGTGATCTTCTTTATTTCAGATATGAACGGAGATATAGTGAGATTACCTTGCTTGAGAGTTTGTAGTTGGGTACGAAGTTGAATCACATGGGATGTAGATGTCTAAGTAAGCTTATCCTCAATGAATTTCCAAAGATCATACGCAGTGGAAACACCATATAAATGACCAAAGACAGTATCAGAAATAGTAGAATTGTAATTTTAATCTTCTTCATTCCATAAAGTATAAGAAGGATTAACAATTTTGTTTTTCTCATTAACACGAGTTAAAAATTGAGGAGGGAAAAATCCAGTACCATCAATGTAGGAAAGAGCATTATAGATTTTTAACAATGAAAGAAAAGAAGATTTCTATAACAAAAAATTGTCATCATGAAGCTTAACAAGAATGATATTGTCTATTTGATATAGAGGAGTCGAAGTAATCAACAAAGTTTGACGATTAAGAATGATAAATTGAAGGAGAATAACAAAAAAGAATTGTATAAACTGAGGGAGATAATAAATTACCAGATATGAAAAATATTCACCACCAAGAATGAAGAATTAAAGAAAAAATATATTGAAAAGCTGAGAAACAAAGGATCAGAAGGATCGAAAAATCAGCACTGTGAAGCTACCCACTCGAATGATACCATGATGAGATTATGGTGGTTCAGATTGATAATCACAATTCAAAATAAGGTTTCTGTAATTCATTAAAAATAATCTCCATACAAGATGAATCTGGTAAAACATACAAATGAAAATATCTCTCTCCACCTACCAGACTTTCCCTACATGGGGATTTATATCTTGACCTTTCACAGACTGATGTACGAGAACCTCACACACACCAATCACAATACAAAAAAGAAAAATAACTATTCACACGTGTTGAGGACACGAGACAAATATTCACCTTCAAAATATAATTGTAATTTGCAATTTATAACTTGTTTTCAACGTAATTGCAATTTATAATTAAGATCATTAATCCTAATTGTAATCGTACTTAAGATCATTAATCACAATTGCAATTTATAACTCTTTTTAAACGTGAAATAAGTTTTCTAAATATAATTGTTCTCAACAATATTTAAATTTTACAACCCAGATGAAATTGAATTCTTAACATCGATCGTTAATCAAAATGACAGTTTCCATTCATTTGTTGTGAGCCATTATCCTTCTATGTCTTTCTCCCAATATAATCAAACATATGGTAAAAATATTATGAGCCAAAATATCCCACCTCTGCTTTTGAGCCAATGATTCATGAATCAGAGTCTTGCATTAAATCTATTTGGATGGAGCCTTGTAAGAAAATTTCATAGTTTAGAGGTGTACTTGCAATGCAACAAGAAGTGACTGGTATGTTCTTTTTCTTCTGCACAAAGACAACATTGTTTTCCACAATTATGTAACCTCTTTTATTAAAGTTATCAATAGTAGGGATATCATTATGGAGGGTTGACTATTGAAGTCATTGGGCCTAACTAATATCAATAAGCAGCTTTGATGTAGTTTTGATTGTGGTAAGAAAAATTAGTTGCTCGGACTCTTTTTAAAAATTTTGTTTTTTTGATTATTAAAATAAAATACTAAGACAAACTAATTAAAATTGATTTTGTTTACCAAGGAGAGATGATTCTAGGGTTTTGGATTCCACTACTTCTAATGTTTGTAAACTCAATAATTAAAACTTTGACATAATACTCCTAATTTACTCAAAACAATTTGAACTCAATCTCATGCTTTGGAAGATATAATGTTATAAGCTCTTTTTTTTTTACGACTCTCGTCACTATTCTAAGGCCTAACTTTCCTTCGCTTATAAAAGATCGACAGCTCAAACTACCCAAAACAGTTTTTACGAAGCATATAAGGAAGAGAAAATTTTTAATAAATTAAAAACAGGAATATGGTTACCTATCAATAATAGTTTCCTCCAAAACCCTAGAGAATATATTTAACTACTCATAGAACCAGAATTGAAGAAGAATTGATTAATCATTGTATTAAAAATAATAAAATTCTGCTTACAACGATTTTTAGTCGCTAAAGGTATTCAACAAAGGAAACTGCTCTGCTTCTTCTGTTACTAAAGGTCTTTATCTACCAAACAGGGAACGATATATGCCTTCTGTTGTTGAATAACAATATTGTTCAGCGACTGTTTATGCAGTTCAATGTTCATCGTGTTCTTGAGTATGCAACATCAACAGAACTTACTGTGCTTTCTTATTTATAGAATTCTAGCTAACTATTCTATCCCACACTCTCCGTATGCCGGCTTTGACTTAATCCAAGGCTATATATACACCCCAAAACCCTAATTCTGTTTCTTGAAAACCCATTTTCCCGCCAAAATCCGTGAGCTTTTATTTTTCTTTTGCCGATTATCTAGCCAATTCTGGTCAAAACAAAGACCATTACCATCTCTGTTTGGGCTTAAGTAAGATACCTATTCAGTTTCAGCCATTGAATCTCAGTATAACACCATCAATCCTCAAACCCTAATTTGGTTGTTGTTTTCCCGCCAAAATTTGAATTTCAAACGAAGAAGATGACCTTCCCATTATCCAACAGCTGGGGTGCCGATAGAAATTAGGGGTACATTTAGCAATTCCTGGGGGTGCGAATAGCACTTTGTGGGGTACAAAGATAACTTTTGGACTGTATATAGTGAAAAACTCCTCCGGGAACCTTTATCGACTCTTCTGGGACATTTTTGGGGGTGCCTTTAACACTTTTCTGGGTGCTTTTAGTAGTTTCTCGAGCAACCATCTCTTACCTCTCATATCCACTTATTTTCTTCAATATTTATACATCACTAAGGCTGTCATTCTTTTCAGACATAACTTGCAACACTAAAGCCGACATGCCTTTCAGATATAGATGAAGAAATAAAGTAAATAATGAGAGATAATTCGCCTCCAACGGCAGTTGCACATGAAATGACACTTTAGCCCTTTTAAGCGACGTTTCCTCTTCTTTTTCTCAAAAGTACCTAAATCTCAAAATCAAACAAAAGATACATAATTTACAAGAATACATAGCAAAGAAAGCATAAACAATAGATAAATATCAAGGTATTTTAGACACCTATCAAGCTTGCAAGGTTAAAGTTGCTTATGGCTTATAGATCACATGATCTTAGATAACCCATACCCATTCAATGTGGGACTAATCTCAACACGCCCCCTCACATGTAGTCTTGTTGGGTCCAACATGTGGACATTAAATGGGGTGACACAGAATAAAGGTGTGATAAAAGACTCGTCACAAATTTCTTTCCTTGATACCATGCTGAAGTCAATGGGCCTAACTAACCTCGAAAACCGGCTTGCAAGGTTAGGATTTCTCAAGGCTTATAATCCACGATATCTTAGATAACCCACACAATGTGGGACTAATCTCACTACAAACATACAAAAAACTGAACCTTTTATAGCACATGTTAGATTCATTGAGTTTAGAGGAAATGATGGGACACTGAAGCGTTAATTTAACATACAACCATTGATACAATGTTTTAGTTGAAAATTTATTACATGAATTGCAAACAAATGCATCCTTAGAATGCCTTAGGATGCGGTAACATTGGAGGAGGATTCACTTAAGCCATAAGGCATGTTCTTATGCACTAGTTAAATGGTACAATTTTCCATTTTTGCATCCACTATGGGTATGGAAAAGTGGCAAATATAAATTCCTAAGTGTAAAATATACCACTTTTTTTTTTCTTCCGACACTTTAAAATATACCACTTAGGCACATATTGTAGAGACTCAATCGCTCGATGGTCTCAAAATTGATTCATGGTCTCAAAATCGCTTGATGGTCAGAAAAGCGCCAGTGACAGTCTATATATATCACTCGCTGCTATGATCATCGCTTATTTAATTATCATCCAAAGGTTAGGATTTCCTCCCATGTAAACACTTAACTTCAAATTCATTTCAACTTATACCAGAATTTCTAAATCTCTCTAGAATTTCTCAAATCTTTGACTATTGTTCTAATATAAAAAAGATAAACTAATCACACCTTCTTTACACTTCCTGATTTTCCGTAATATGGCTTCTCAATATAAACCTCAATCTCAGGGAAAAAATAACAAAGATCGAGGCCCAAAGTTCACTGTTGTTGAATGAACGTGTTTGTCGTAATTATGTTTATTTTACCCAAGATTGCATCGATGGTGCACAACAACATGGTAACACCATGTGGAATAACATATTTGAGAATTATCAAGAGCAAACCATGAACATAAATGATCGTGATTCCAATGGGAAAGGCTTTATTACAGTCAATAAGGAAGTTGCTTTATATTGTGCTGCAATAATGCAAGCCAAGAGAGTCCGGGAGAGTAGTGTTGTTGATGTTGATGCGGAAGAAAGTGTCGTACAAATTGACAACGCAAAAAAGGAAAAAAAATGGTTCCACCTATTTGCCACCCATATTTTTCCTATTTGACACCTTCGTCAAAATTTCTAAAATGATTCTACTTTACAATTTATTTTTTCCTATTTACCACCTACAAAAGTCAAATTAAATTTGACTATAACTATCATCACTTTAATTTGTGTTCTTCTCCGTTAATGTATATTCTCATTAAAAAAATATTTAACCCTAGGAAACTAGATCACGATACTAAGTGGACATCTGAAGATTTTTTTTTTTTTTTTTTTGACAAAATCTGAAGATTATTTTCTCAATGTGAGTATGCGGAGGATACATGGAAATTATTACTCATATTGGGTTTACTTCTTTATTTTTTTGAAGCATAATTAACGAAGCACGTAGAAATTTATGAAGGAAGATAAATTACTAGCTGGATCATAGATCGATTAATTTTAATCTTCAAGATCTCCCCAATCAAATGACTGCTAATGTGTAAAAGTTTAAGAAGGGGAGTGACTAATAAATACGAGAGCAACCGATCATAATTGGAAGAAGAAAAAAACGAGAGCTCTCTGACTAAACCTTTTGTTTTATTCATTCAAAAGGTAAACTATTAGAACTTTCATCACGTGTTTTTCCTTTTACAGTTGCAGCAGATCATATTAAGTTGGTATGGTAATGCAATACGGTCCCTCGTTTTACTGTTGATAAAACTTTGACATTAATCGGCGTGAGTAATGGAGTAGAAGAAGGTGGAGATTAGTTTGTAACTTTGGGTTTATATTCTGGGGTTAATTGTAGGGAGGGTTATTGTTGGGTGTAAACAAAAGGTCAAAAAGTGGTATTTAGGATATGTGAAAAAATAAATGGATGGTGAATAGGATAAGTAGGGGTATCAATTAATGAGAGTGGCAAATAAGAAAAATATAAGTGGCAAATAGGTGAAACCAAAAAAAATAAATTCGAAAGTTGTTGTCAAATTTCAAAAATATTGAACAAATATAATTCGGATGTGTTAGCAACTAATCACCAAGTACCTGACAGGACACCATACAATTCTTTTCATTCAGCACCAACTTATTCATCATTTTATGTAGGTCCATCAAATCCAATATCTTCACCAGATACCACAACAAACCCAAATTCCAACTTAATTCTCAATGATGGTAGTAAGATAAAATTACTAGGGAGAAACAATGCAATACTGGCTAGAAAATAAACTCAAGAAGTAGGATGCTCCGATGGTTTTAACATGATGGAGTTTATGGAACATCAGAAGACCGTCGAGAAGCAAAGAGCGGTTGATCGCAAATTTTAAAACAGGAAGATGAAAAAAAGTCGGATCTCTCAAAACAAATTTGCCAATGACTATGAAAAATATAAGATTCTTTGTGTGGATACTTCAATTATAAACAACCAACAAAAACATGTATGGCAACTGAAATTTGATAAGCTATAAAGACAGATAGAGAAACAATCATGATTTGTTAAAAGCCTAGTTGATGATGAGGATGAGTTTGATCCATTAGAACCTCTTAATTAAATAATTAATATTTTAAGTTAAATTTTAATTTGAAAATATTGTTGCATTCTAGTGAATATTAATTTGAAATGAAAAGTTACCTAATTTTCTACTTAATAAGTTTAACTTAATTATAACACCATATTAACATCATTACATCGTATTAAAATCCCAAATGAGTAATGAAAAACTCCTTGAGGATGTGAAAATGAGCTTCGATTTAAAATTATTTATTTTCCATCTTCGCCATTTCCTCCGAGTTCGCACGACAATTTCATCATAGGCTTCACCACTAACTATATTGACTTACAATCCAAACTAAAGCTATAAAATCTTTAACTTATTTTTTTATTTCAAAAAATCGACATAAACAGTTGTGCACGATCTCGGCTGTGACGGTTACCTGTGTCATTACAGAAGGTTTCATGAAATTTACCCCAATAACTCTGACGTACTAAACCAGCTTGGCGCCATTATTCACCCCTCTTCGGAAATATATTACATTGTTTCTGGAAAGAGATAAATCTTCGTCTAAAATAAAGTTAGGATTAAATATATTGACGGAAATTAAGGAGTGAGAGTAAATATTTTTGTAGAAGGTGTAATTTTGCAGATTTATTGAAAGTCGTTAGGGAAAACTAGCCGTTGGCAAAATAGTGCTTGTTACTCGATCAATTCAATACTGGAAAGTGACAAATGAATATTTTTATAAAATTTAGGGAAGTTAACTTCAGTTCTGATAAGCTAGGAAAAGAGGGGAGTGGGATCAATAAAAACTATGTAAAAATCTACTTTAAGTGTAGTATACTCATTTTAGAATCCCCTTATAAAGCCCATTAGATTTTACTATGTTCCCTAATTAGGAAGTTACAACAATTTTTGTTTTTATTTCAGCATTGCCTTTTTGGCTCTTGTGTATTGATTTTGTTTTGATAATAGTCAATAAAATCACAATTTTGATTGAGCAAAAAATAGAATATTTTTATAAAAGTTAATATTGAATAAAAACTACAAATAAATAAATAATTAAATTTTGAAACTAATAATGAAATAAAATTTAAAAATTATGCCTGCCGGCTCTTCCATACATGTCATCCAGATTCTGGTTACGAATGTAATTAGTCATTTGTGTGTAGTTCCTTGAAGGAAAACCTCTTTTGGGTTGAATCTCAAGCCTCAAATCTTCATCTTCATAGTTAGTCCACTCCTTATTACAACGTATTTCTGAATCACCGTGTAGAATTATGCAAGTGAGCAAAGTCTTGTGATTTCACGGGGACCTAAACTACGATATAGCCCACAAATGATAGCGAACCTCCATTACAGAATTCCAAAATCCCGCCGAACATCCTTCCTCAATGTCATCTGGTATTTGTTAAAATATCGGTATGAACAACCCAATTCGTCGGCAGGGGGATAACGGTAACATTGTACGAAGGTTGACCATTTTGGATAAATCTTATCTGCAAGATAATACTCATGAGTATACTGATGGCCGTTGATTGCAAAATGGACTTGGGAAAAAAAATCTATACTTTAGATCTTCAAATAGAGACAATTTGTGCAATACATTAATATCATTTTATGAACCCGGAAGACCAAAAAAAAACGTGTCATACCCAACAATCAAGAAGCAGCTTCAAGGATAAATTGTAGTTGCAGAATAACCTACAACTACACTCTCAATAGAATTTGTAAAACTTAAGAAGTTCTTGATGATGAATGACAATTTTCTTATTAATTCTCTCAATTGATTACAAAGAAGTATCTAAATAGAACTAGAATAGTTACCACTTTCTCTATTCTCTTTCCTAAGATATTTTCTAACACTCATTAAAAGAACCTCCTAAATTTAACATTTGAACTACTATTTATAGTGAAATCTTTACAACTGTAATATCCTGCGAGGCATCATAACTTATGATCGCAAGTTTATTTTATACTCGCAAACTTTTCATTCTTCTCCCGCGTTTCTTCCATCATCGTATTATTTCTTGACACTTCCTCTTATAATCGTTGCTATATTCGCAACCCTTAATCTTGCGATATTCGGTACCTACATCTTGCCTCTTCTCATGTCATTTCTGCGAAGAAGTAATGATCGTGAGAATATAACCGTTACTTATTCTTTTTATTTGGACACGTATTTTGTAACCGTTCTTTTTAACTATTTCCTTATATATAAACTCCTTTTATTTCCTTCCTTATCTTTCTCTCACTTTCCCTTTTCGCTTTTGTAACTCCATCTTCTTATTACACTTTCAGTTATCATTCTATCTTCTTGTTTTACCTCATCATGAGTTCTCCAAGGTAATTTTCTTCTATCTCTCGCGTCTTTCACTTGTTTATCTCTTTGATTTCCGGCTAATTTATTGTTTGATTTTGATTTGTTTCAGCAAAATTATTCCTCAGGAAAAACCTTCAACCAAAAACTCAAGTCCTAATCTCCGAAGAAGAAAATCCGAGAATCAAAAGGTAGTTAAAATAATCTGTTTTCCTTTTTAATCAATATATTGTTGCCTCAGTTTTTAATCCACCTTTTGATTCGTAGGTTGGTGAAAAATCAAAACCCAATAAGAGATCTCGAGTAACTAAACCCACACCATTAATTTCAATCGATGACTTCCTTCCTGAGGTTGATGAAGAGTTTCCCTCTCCCCCTCGTGGAAATACTTCTTCACAAACTCTCGCCTTTACTCCATTACCCAGTTTTCAATCTCCCACCAATGTCAATTTATCAACACTTCTTCGAGATCAACCTTCGCAAGATACTTCCTCAACTTCGTCTCCCAAAAAACCTATTTTTACCCCTAATCCCTTGAATGATGTTGCACCAAGCAATTTACAACTTGCTCTATCAAATTCTTCTCCTCTTTCTCAAGAAGCTCGACACGGAATTTATTCAACTTTCCAAATGCTATCCGAGGTCTTAAGTAGTACTGCGAAGTCTTCAAACGTTCGTTCGCAATCTGAGTTTTGTGAAGTGCTTAATAATTTTATCAATCCTGAAATTTCTATTTCACGCCAATCTTTGGAAAAAGAAGTTGAATTGCTTCGCCAATCTCAGGAATCCTTGAAAGCGGAATGTGAGAGTCTTCGTAAAGTGAATCATCAACTTCAGAATGATTCTCTAGGTTGTGCGATCCTTCACAAGAGGAATGATGCATTAAAAGGTATTAATATTATCTCTATATTTTCTTTCCCTTTGTTTACTTCTATTCCTCACATGCTTGAAACATCCATTTAAACCCATTCCCCTTTATAGAATCTATCCAAAAATGTAGAAAGTTGGTACTTCATCATGAATCAGACGCACAAGAATCTCAAGCCAAACATGCAAGTCTTTTGAATCAATTCTCCCACTTGTCTAATCTTCATTCATGTGCTCTTGATAATTTTGATGCCCTTTTCCAAGAGAATACTCAATTAATTTACGATCAGAAATTTTTGAATGATGAAATATCTCAGCTCAATTATTCTTTAACTAAATCCGATTTAAGGATAGAATCCCTAGTAGAAGAGAATGAAACCTTATCAAAAGAACGATGTATGTACTTGAATACAATGAATGATTCTTCGCAACAATTAAATATTCTTCAGAGTAAATGTTGCGATCAAGAAAATCTCCTTTATTTGTTAAAAGGTGAACTTGAGGAATTGAAAAGGTCTTCAGATGCCGAAAGAAGTTCATTTGCTGCCGAGAAGAAATCCCTTCTTAATAAGAATATGATATTAAGCACTAAGAGAAATAAATTTAAAGAAGATTACTCTCAACTAGAAAGTCTTAATGCCAAACTTGCGAAGGATAAAAATTATCTTCTTTCCAAAGATCAAAAGTTTCAATCTAGACTTAAAGGATTAGTTGGCGATGGTTTTGACAATGCGATGGATCAGATGAAGAGTTGTTGTCTATCTTTAGCTCAATTTCTTTCTTCACAAAGATAAGGTAGTCATTAAAATTTGACTGCCTTTGGTATACCTTTCAATTTTGTTATACTCGCAAAACTGATTCTTTAAATTTTGTCTCACTCGCAGAATCTGAAAACAACCTCCGCAGTGCTAAAGTTGGACTAGAAGCCTCTTGTTCGAGCTTCAAGAGAAACGCTCTCGCTTTCTACTCGTTTGATCAACTCTCGTGATCGTGCCACTCGAAGATTCAACTATCTTGCTTACGCCAAAGATATCGAAGATACCAACCATCAGAAGGCTATACTTCGTGAAAGTCATCTGAAAGCTCAAGTCTTTGCGAATAACATTCTCTTATCAAGGTCCTTGCCTCCCGTGAGAATTACACCTCTAAAAATATCTGATGATGAGGTTTCTCGTGTTCCTGATAGTGATTTTGATTACGAGAGTGACTATGAAGGACTTGATTTGGAAAAAGAATCTATCCCTCAAGGAGATGTTCCTGTTGATGGTCCTACCCCTCCTAAAGATCCAGTACAAAACGTTGATGAGGAGCTTTAAGCATGATGGATTATTCTACTGTTATTCTTCTTTTTAACAACTTTCTTTTGAATTCTTTCTCTTGGTTACTATTGATTCTCTTTTCTATGAACGATCCTGCTTATTTCTTGTTTTCCGTAAGAAGCATACTTTGTACTTTGCGATACTACTTTGATCTTTCTCCAAATCTGCATGACTTGATCATATGAAGAGAAATACTATGTCTTGAAGACTTAACTTAGTATTCCCTTTCCCCTTATTATTGCACTTCAGATGATCAATATATGTAGTTGTAGATGTTAAAATACCTGCCTCAGTCTAAGTTGCGAAGTTTCAATTTGTTGCGAATTAAATAATAAATTTCCCCTTTGAAGTATAAGAAGTATGAAATCTCCGTGAAGAATTACGAAATATGCTTGAAAAAGTATAAGAAATATGAAATATTCTTAAAGAAGCAAAAGAAGTATGAAACATCCTTAAAGAAGTATACGAAGTATGAAATACCCTTGAATAAGTATAAAAAATATTCACTCTATGAAGAAACATTCAATGTTTGAAGAAGTATAGAATCTCTGAAAAAGTATAAGAAGTATTGAATCTTTAAATAAGTATAAGAAGTATTCAATCCTTATAAAATTTAATGAATATGAAATATCCGTCTTTGATTGCGAACAAAATTGCCTCTATGATTATGAACTCTTTATATATGTTCTCGCAAAATTTTTCCAACAATATTGATGGAATTGATTTCATTAATTGCTGTGGTCTTATCATGCCTTCCTAAGTAAAGGTCTTATTTTGCCACCTCTTTTTGTGATGATATTTTTGCGATAATATGACAAGTTCTGAACATTCTTGCGAATATACAACCTCGTGACATTATCGTCTTGCGATGAAATCGCAGGACGTTATCACACTTTCATGTAATAACCCATTGATCTCATCTTAACTTCATTGTATGTAACTCTGCGAATATGTATATATATATATATATATATTTTATATATTCGCAGAAATATTATTGTTGCACAAATATGACAAGCCTTTATGTTCTTGCGAACAAAAAGCCTCGTGACATTTGCGTCTTATAGCACGTATCATCTCCCTAATGGAGGGTGCTGCCCTTTATCTTCCCCTTGGTTGCCCCTTCAAGGAAGCGTACATCGAACATACAAGGTTAGATCTTCCCATCTGGTTTTGCAAACAACCAGCTTTTGATCGCAACCTCTTATCCTTTTTGCCTATAGGGCTTATAGTTACGAGGTTGCACCCTATGGGGTATCTTTGGGCCAAGTGCATAATTTTCCAAGACTTGTCAAGAATGGCAGATGTGCTTCAAACCCATCCGGCATTCTTGACTCAACCGTGTACCTCGGCGCCTTGATCGTTTTCTACACTTCTTGAGAAAGATAGTATGCCTTAGTCGCCCAACCTATATCCTGGTACTTCGCAAGATTAGGTTGAGAATCCAAGGTGTCTAACCCGGATAGGTACCCCGCTTTTTGGTTGTACCCCGTAATGTCCATGTACTCAGGTTCCTTGGTGGTGTTCCGGTTTCCATGAGCCATGCTTATAGGTACCCCCTTAAATGACGTACTTTAGGACTTTGCCTCTTACGAAATGTTGCTTCGCGAACTAGGGTGTACGCCACAAAGGTTTGCCTGTGTAAAATTTCTGCGGCTCTCTTTCTTTTTTGAAAGCTAATCACAGTTTGCGGTCTTTTATTCGCAAGTAATTTTTGCGTCTCTCTTTAATGAAAGCTAATCGCAATAAGAGTTAAAAATTCGTAATTTAAGCTTCGCACGAGCATACCATATTCTCAAAATATTTCATGAGGTTTATGGATAATACCTTTTTAAATACAATCTATTCCAGGGTCGACCAAGTCTTAAACCCATGTCTCTCCCTTCTGGATCCATTAGTCGATAAGCTCCACTTCCCACAACCTCTTTGATGACATATGGTCCATCCCATTTTGGTGCTAATTTTCCTCCATTTTCTTTCTGGTATGGAGGTGTTTCTCACATAACCAAATCCCCTGGCTTGAACTCACGTTCGATAACTCTCTTGTTATATTCTCGAGCTAATATTTCTTGATAAACTTTCATATATCGCAACACCTTTTCTCTTTTTTCTTCTAAATCATCCAATTCACTTAATATCACCCCTGCGCTTAAATTTCTTTCCCAGACTTCTTTCTTTGTAGTCGGAATTATAACCTCTGTTGGCAATACAGCTTCTACTCCATATGTTAGGAAATAAGGAGACATTCCAGTTGCCTCTCTTCTAGTTGTATTGTATGCCCAAACTGCACTAGGTACTTGTTCGCACCACCCTTTGAGATGTCCTTCTAATTTCTTTTTGATCGTGTCTGCGATTGTTTTATTTGTTGCCTCTGCCTGTCCATTAGCTTGCGGATATAATGGAGTTGATTTCCCACATTTTATCCTAAAAGCACTGAGTAACATCTCTATATTCTGCCCTTCAAATTATTTCCCATTGTCAGATACTAATTGTGCTGGAACTCCATACCTACAAATGATATTCTCGAATATGAATGTAAAAACATCCTTATCACGAATATGTTGTACTTCTTTTACTTCTGCGAGCTTCGTGAAATAATCTGTTGCGACTATTAAAAATATTCTCTGCCCTGATCCAGGTAAGAATGGGCCAACAATGTCCAATCCCCATTTCCCAAAAGGCTAGCAGCTTGTTGAAGAGGTTAATGTTGCTCCTAGTGCATGAGTTCTTTTTCCATGTCGTTGCATTCTTTACATCGTCTTACCAACAATATTGCGTCTGTGTGCATATAAGGCCAGTAATATCCTTGTATTTTTGCACTGTATGCCAAAGATCTTCCCCCACTATGATTTCCAGCTTCTCCTCCGTGTAACATCTTCAATATTTTTTCTCCTTCTTCACGAGTTAAACATCTTAGAGGTGGTCCACTGAAAGATTTTCTGTATAAAATCCCTTCTCGTAGTTCATAATTTGTTGCACGACTCTTTAATTTATGTGCTTCTAGTCTGTTTCTGGGTACTTCTCCTATTGCGAGATATGCATGAATTTCCTTTCTCCAATCTGCGATGTTATCTGGTAATTCCTTTTCTACTTCCATCGTAATTGCTTCTTCAATTTCTTCTTCTTCTTTATTTACTGATGGGTGTTGAATTGTTTGGATTTTGATATTTCTTGCATTAGGGTTTGTCATCATACTTGGAATGAATGCGAAAGCATCTACGAGTCGATTGTATTTCCTTGTGATATGCCTCCATTTTAGCTTTGGTATCTTCGCAGATAATTCATCAACGAGTTTCTTGTATTTCTTCAAGGAAAACTCATTCGTGGTATATTCCCCTTTAATTTGACAAATTACCAACTGAGAATCACTTGTTATTCTTATACTTTCAAGCTTCTTTTCTATTGCGATCTTCAATGCATGCACTACAACTTCGTACTCTGTTTCATTATTCGTAGATGCAAATTCCAGTTTGAATGAAAATGTTGTTCTTTCTCCTTCTGGTGAAATGAACACAACTCCTACTCCATTCCCTGTTTTGTTGGATGATCCATCTACCAGAATTTCCCATCTATTTGGTTCTGTTAACAAATCTTTTGGATTCCCAAATTCTTCTTCAACATCCATCATCTCTTCTACTGCCTCATCTTCCTCCAAAGGAAATTCTGCCAAGAAATCTGCGAAAACTTGTGATTTTTGCGATGATAATACTTCTTACTTTATCTTGTAATGGTTTACTTGTGCATTCCACCTTTCTATTCTTCCTGATATTTTTGTGTTCTTCATGACTGACTCAATTGGAACTTTGGTAACCACTTTTATCACATGCGCTTGAAAGTATATTCGCAATTTGAATGATGCATAAACCAGAGCTAAAATTAACTTCTCCATTTTGGAATAATTCCTCTATGTTGTATTAAAAGTTTTGCTGATGTAGTAAATGGGCCTTTCTACTCCTGCGTCCGTTCGCAACAAAACTGCACTTAAAGCGTATTGAGTTGTTGCGAGGTATACCAATAATTCTTCATATTTTTCTGGCTTCTGTAATATGGATGTATTCGTGAGATACTCCTTGATCCCTTGAAAATATTTTTCACATTCATCAGTCCATCTGAATTTTGCTCCCTTCTTAAGTATATTGAAGAAATGTTTGCACCTATCTTACATTCGTGAAATAAATCTTCCAAGTGAAGCTAAGAGTCCATTCAGCTTTTGCACTTCTTTTACTGTTGCAGGCGTTGGCATGTCACGAACTGCTTGTACTTTTTCTGGATCAACTTGTATTCCCTCCTTTGATATTATGTATCCCAGGAATTTTCCTGACGCGACTCCAATTATACATTTTTTAGGATTTAATTTGATGTTGAATTTTCTCATTTGTTCAAATATTTCCTTCAAGTCCCGCACATGGTCTTTGGCTTCTTTACTTTTTATCAACATATCGTCTACATATACCTCTAAGGTTTTATGTATCCACTTTGCGAACACCTTTTCAACAATTCGTTGATAAGTAGCACCTGCATTTCGTAAACCAAATGGCATCTTCACATAGCAATATAAACCTCTTGGGGCAAAAAATGCAGTATGTTCTTGGTATTCTTCTACGAGTGATATTTGATTGTACCCTTTATACCCATCAAGTGAAGTAACTCTGTCATGTCCTGCAGCTGATTCCACCATTTGTGGTATATCTGGCAATGGAAAAATATCTTTTGGACATGCTTTGTTTAGATCAGTGAAATCTATGCAAATCCTTATCCCTTTATTCTTCTTTGGAAAAATGACCATATTCGCAATCCATTCTGGATATTTTGCTTCTCTTATGATTCCCGCATCCAACATCTTTTGCAATTCTTATTCTATTTGTGTATGGTAATTTTGTGATATCTTTCTTATTCATTGTTTAAATGGTCTCAAACTTTTATCTATGTTCAATCTATGACACGCCACTGATGGATCAATTCCTGGTATTTCATCTACACCTCCTGCGAATATATCTTTGTATTCTCGTAAAAGATCAATAGTTCTTTTTTCTTCTTCTTCGTCCATCTTAGTTCCAATTCGCAAGATTAAAGGCTCCTCTTCACTTCCAATATTTATTTCTTTGGTTGGTTCTGTTGCGACATAACTAGGACTTTGCTCTCCCATAGGTGTTGGCTCTTTGATTACTTTCATTGGCTCTCCTTCTTTTTCTGGGATCTCACTTGGTATTCCTCTTCCTTCTTTTTCTCTTATTGTGTACACCCTGAACTCTTCTTCCTTTTTCGCTTCTTTCGCAAGCTTTCTGCGGAACTGTTTCTTTCTAGCTCTTCCTCCACACTGTTTCACTTCAGTCTGATAACAAAATTTTGCACTATCAAGATCCCCTTTTATCTCTTGTATTCCGCTTGGTGTAGGAAATTTAATTGACTGATGTAATGTCGAAACAACATCTTTAATCGCGTGAATCCACGGTCTTCCTATCAGCATATTATATGGAGATTCCATATCTACTACGCATAAAACTATGTGTGTTTCAATTTCTCCCAGCGATACTCGTAACATTATTTCCCCTTTGGATTTTGTTGCAGATTTCCCAAATCCATGGATAATATATTCTGAATTTGTAATTTCTTCATCTTTGATCCCCATCCCCTTAAGTGCGTGATAAAATATAATATCAACAGAACTCCCTGTATCAATCAAAACTCGATTTAATTTCCATTTTTCTATAGATTTTGTAGCTTTCCTTTCTTCTCGCATGATCGGAATTGTGACTACTAATGGTGAAGTGTGGTTCAAGTCTTCATTTGGAATTTCTGCTACTGAAAACGTGATTTTCTGCTTTTCCCATTCTTTCAAAGTTGTTATCTTCTCCACCTCCATGATCTTTCTTCCTCTACAATCTCGTTTGTGTATTTTTCCCTTTATATTGTTATGAAATTCATCAATCATTGTCTTTGTGATCATATTACATTCTTCTTTTTTACAACCTTCATCTGCTGATTCCATTTGATCTTCAAATTTCCAAAATTCCTTTAAATTTCTGCTATGATGATCAACGGAGTTTTTTTTTTTTTTTTTTTCTCTCCCTGTTTCTAGCGCCAATTATGTAGTTGCAGAATAACCTACAACTACACCCTCAATAGAATTTGTAAAACTTAAGAAGTTATTGATGATGAATGACAATTTTCTTATTAATTCTCTCAATTGATTACAAAGAAGTATCTAAATAGAACTAGAATAGTTACCACTTTCTCTATTATCTTTCCTAAGATATTTTCTAACACTCATTAAAAGAACCTCCTAAATTTAACATTTGAACTACTATTTATAGTGAAATATTTACAACTGTAATATCCTGTGAGGCATCATAACTTATGATCGCAAGTTTATTTTATACTCGCAAACTTTTCATTCTTCTCCCGCTTTTCTTCCATCATCGTATTATTTCTTGACACTTCCTCTTATAATCGTTGCTATATTCGCAACCCTTAATCTTGCGATATTCGGTACCTACATAAATGTTGGATTGGGTAGTGACCCTTATATTGATAGGTCTAGTAAGTAACGCACCTCAACCATACCCAATGCATAGATTCAAGACTACCTAGCATTACTGAGAATCATGCTCATTTTGATATAATATTTCTCTAGCATCTTCCTCGGTTGATTTTCGTAAATACGTCAAACCAAAATGATTAATTATTACTTCGGAAAACAATGAAAGATACTTGAATGAAGTTGTTTTTCCCATATGAAGGTGTTCATCGTTCGAATCCGCAGGTTTTCCATAACGTATAATCCTCAGAGCCGAAGTAACTTTTTGTGTGGGACTATGACCTCAAATATTCAATGCATCAAACTAATAATTAAGTTAAGGTTATACACAAAAAATATCATTAATAATGTTTATTAGCAGGTGTAGGGGAATGAATAATATATGTTGGAAATCTTGATCAGAGAAAACACAATCAGGAAGAAAATAATCGTATATCAGCTTCTTGTGGAAGCATTTCCTCCCTAGGTACGCATATCTTCTTGTGAATACTTCTTCTGGCTATGGAATTCTAGGTATTTGGCCAAAATGTACGAGCAACATAATGTTGTTTGAGATTTAGAATGAAGGTAAAGAAATAGTTGAAATATATGTAAAAATAAATGTCAGTAATTTGATAAAGTAAAGTGACGTATATATAAGAATGAAGTGAGGAAAATAGTCGTTTAACGAACTTCCATTGAGCGATGGCGTTTACGACATCAACGACAATCTGTATATTGTTTGCAATAAAAAAAATATTGTCCGGTAGTGGCGCGGCTAGTTTGCTATGCAACCTGGTGTGTTAATTGAGAATTTTTGGCATGGTCCATAAATATAGGCCTAAGAGAGCTGCAGTTTATTACCTGTTAGCGTAATAAATACATCACACCTGACTATGGATATGCTCTGACGTGTTATGAAATCTTAACACCGTCCCACCTTCCTGATGCTTAGAGCATCTCAACAGTGGGTGCTACAAATCCTATGTAGTAGTGTGGGGTCTTAGTTTTAGGATTTGTTTTTTTTCGGATAAAGATAAAATGATTCATTTTTTTCCTATTTTGGTTTAGAAAAATTTATTTAAAAATAATAATTTAAAAAATAGTCATTCCCAAGGTCTAAATAAGACTTTCTCTGAGACCTTCATATTTATTTTGACACCCTTCCTACTTTATAGAACTTACTGTTGGAGATGGATTTAATTTAAGGTCTAAAATCCTATGTGTCAAAAGAAAATAAAACTCTCACCCTCTGTTGGAGATGCTCTTAATGGTAGAAAATAAAAACTAATCCAAAAACTACTAAAAAACCAAACTAATCAAACTCTCTCACCTGTTGGATTATCGTTAAAAAATAGGGCTGTCAGTGGATAACCGGATATTCGATATCCGTTCGAGTCCGTTCGAATCGTTAGTATATTATCCGAAATTTTGGATAACGGATATCAGATACATATATCTTATCGGATATTCTTACTTTAACGAAATGAATACGGAAAGGGCATTATCCTGTAGGATAATATCCGTTAAAGAATGCATACACAATTTATTTATTTATTTTGAATAATATATTTTAGTTGCTAACTTGGTAATATATGAAGATTAAGAAATAAAAATATTATGGAAGAATAAAAACATAACTAATTTTGTTGGTTGTGAGAGAAGCGGAGAATTTCTCAATTCTAGTAGAGAAGATTTGTGTTTTTTTAAAATCTAATTTAATATAATAATTTATGAAGTCAAATTTTTGGTATTTGGTTTTATTTAGTTGTGTTTCCTTAATTTCTGAATTCTAGTAGAGAACATTTTTTTTTTTTTAAATCTAACTCAATTTCAGCAAAGAAAATGTTATTTAAAACTCCGGCAATGAGATTTAGGGGAAAACTCCGGCGACTGAAAGTATGGATTTTCCAATGGATTGGTCTCATGCTGGTTTTTTCTTTTTGATTTTTCAAATCTTTCCCTTTGATTTCATTTCTGTGTTTGTCTTCCACGATTTGTGTTGGGTTTTTTTTGTTTTTTGTTTTAAGGATTTTCCTGACGCTCTTAGGGTTTTTGTTTTATCTTCTTTCATGACTTCATCTTCTTTTTATCCTTGTTCGCGTCGTTCTCAGACCCATATACCTGCATCTCATCTACCTTCTTCCTCCCATCATCTGAGCCAAACTCCCACAGAAGATGCTGCTTCACAGAGGGGTTACAGCCATTGTCCATTCAAAGATTTCGACGACTGTCGTAATGGCGTGAATGGCAGAGGCTATGCTAGGGGTTCCATTGTATGTCATCTACAAGGAAATCATTTACTAACTGAGGAGAGCAGGTCCAGATGCAGAGCGATTATCTCCAGCGAGTTGCAGGTGTACTGTGCATGGGAAAAGTTTCTTCAACATGCACGTATGTGGATTTAAAGCCATTGCATGATCGTTCACAGCTGTAGAACCTCCTGTAAAGGCAAAGATGGAGTTCACAGTGTTGTTGCTGGTCCTTCAAATGGGGATTTTCTTATCTATGGGATTGATAGGCCTGCTGCTGTTGCTTGTGAAGTTTCTCCTTTCGCAGAAGACATGGACAGGCTTGCTGTTCCGTCGTTTTCCAGTACACATGCTGCTAATGCTGTTGTGGACTCTTCAGGGGGTGTGCCTGCTGTTGCTGCACCAGAGGAGTCTTTTCATCTCTCGACTGATTTACTTAACGTTGTTTTCCAACGCCAATTTACCACGGTCTCTAGCATACCCCATCAGTGCAGGCTAAGCTTTTCTCACACCTTGAAGGCTTGCCTTGACTGTGTACTTTGTAAACCTGCTGACATAACTGGTTGGATACGCTTTCTTATATTGCCCATATGCACTTTACTGTTGTATAGGCCTAAGCGATCTGTTGAAGAGAAATCATCCAACAGGAAGCGCTTGCAAGTCGCTGCTATCCATCATGCAGTTATAACTTGGAAGGAACCATTGGGATGCTACACTTTAATTTCCAAGTTGCTGCGTCAGCCATGCCAACAATACTCAACCAACCCGGACATCAAAAATTTAAGTGCTTGCCAGATAAATTTATAGCACAGACATTATGCTGCAACAATTCGAGTTATGTCCTTGAATGGAGTTGCTCTTCGCAGTAAGCAAACCTTGGCTGAACTACAATCTAAACACCATGCAACCCCTTCACCTTCCATTCCGGACGATGTTGTTTTTGCGATTCTATTACTATTGAGCCAAGGGATGTTTTGGGTGCCATCAAGATATTTCTTAGAGGCACATCTTGTGGTCGCGATGGTTTACGGGCACAACATCTAGTAGACGCGTTAAGTGGTGCAACGGAGGCAGTTTCAGATGAGCTTGTGGCTTCCATTACAGGGGTGGTCAATCTTTTGTTGGCAGGAAAGTGCCCTAAGGCCTTGGGTAAGCTAATTACTAGTGCACCCCTTACTACTCTTCTCAAACCTGGAGGTGATCTTCGGCCTATTGCGGTAGGTACTATTTGGCGACTCTTGGTCTCTAAGGTGGCTGCCTTTTCAGCTGGCAAGGACATGTTATCTTACGTGGGGATTTTCAATTTGGTGTTGGAGTGCCGATGGGAGGTGAAAGTATACTTCATGATGTCAATGGTTTGTTGGAGTTGAAAGGGCAATCGAACAAGATGTCAATGTTTCTTATTGACTTTTCGAATGCGTTCAACATGGTGAGCATGTCTTGTATTATTCTGGAGATCAGGCTTCACTGCCAATGTATTTCTCGATGGGTAGAATTTTTTTATGCCAGACCTGCTAAACTTTATTATGACCAACACATATTATCCTCTGCGCTTGGTGTTCAACAAGGTGATCCCCTTGGTCCCCTTTTGTTTGCTCTGACACTTCACCCCATCGTAAAATCCATTGATTCTTGCTGTCAGCTTTATTTGCACGCTTGGTACCTAGATGATGGCACTATCATCGGTGACACGATGGAGGTTGCCAGAGCTTTGAGTATTATAGAATCTGAAGGGACAAGTAGGGGTCTACATCTCAATATCAAGAAGATATGGGTTTTCTGCCTATGCTTGATCCTCATAGCATTGAGGTAGGTGTTTTCCCCCCGATATTGGTCGGCCTAGCAAGGGAGTTAAGCTGCTGGGTGGTCCTGTGAGTTTGGATTTGGACTTCATGAGCGACATGGTGCTTAATAGGGTGAACAAGACTATTCAGCTTATGTCCGCTATCAAAAAACTCAATGACCCTCAAAGTGAGATGTTGTTACTCCGCAATTATGCTGGTGTATCCAGGTTATACATTGCAATGAGAACCACCAATCCTGAAGCTCTGCAACAGGCCTCTAACATTTTTGATGACCATTTATTCCAATATTTGAGGCTGTTAATCACGGGAGATGGGGCTGGTTTTGGGCCTTTTCAACAAAGACTGGCTACCCTGCCTATCAAAGATGGAGGACTTGGAATCTACACTATGGCTGACACTCGTTCCTACTGTTATCTTGCCTACCAGAGTCAGACTACTTCAGTGCGTAAGACAATACTTGGTAGCTCTTTCTCAGCGGATAACGGGGCTGCTTATCAGTTGGCTCTTCAGAAATTTATTGAGGTATGTGGTTTGCCTTCTTATTACCGCATCGATGACACATCCCCTCCCTCCATGCATTCCCTTATTTTGATGCAGTTAAGAAGCAGATCCCTGTCCAATTTACCTTGTCGGCAAGAGATTCCATTATGTGGAAATGAAATCAGATCAAACATGCTCAGGACTACCTCCTAGATGTCCCTATCAGTGGGTTGGATCAGTGCTTAGGCCCTAGACAGTTTAGAGCAGTTGTTTGTTATCGCCTCGACATTCCTCTATTTGTTGAAGATGGTTTGTGCTCTTGTTATAATAGATCTATGGATATTTTTGGAGATCATGCATTGCATTGTGCTAAAGACGTGGGGTTGAAATTCCGTCATGATTTAGTTCGAGATGTAATTGCGAATATTTGCTACAAATCTGGCGTTCATGCGCGCAAAGAGGTCTCTTTGGGTTTTTCTTCAGACACTGACAAGGATTTACGCCCAACGAATATCCTTGTTCTCAACTGGGAAAACGGCCAAGATGTATGTATGGATGTCACAGGTGTTTCACCTTTTACTGGTGATGGAGTCCGTTCTTTCATCCCGGGCCAGGCTATTTATAAAGCTATTGTGCGCAAACGCTCTAAATATTTGAGTGAATGTGTTTCGCATGGTTATGATTTGGGAGTTATGGCGTTCACCACCTTAGGGGAACTTAGCGAAGATACTGTATGTTTTTTCAAGCGTTTGAAGAATTGTTTAATTAGTCATGATGCTGGTAGTGGTCTAAGTAGTTTTATTTTCCATAGATTGGTTGTTGCTATTCAGAAAGGGGTTGGCGCCCAGCTTGTCGCTCGGATGCCAACTAAGAACTTTGTAAAATAAAAAAAATGATTTTGATAATTAAGAAAATAATTTATTGAATCAAATTTAATGTTATAATTTATGAAGTCAAAATTTTGGTATTTGGTTTTATTTAGTTGCGTTTCCTTAATTTCTCAATTCTAATAGAGAAGATTTGTGTTTTTTTAAAATCTAATTTAATGTAATAATTTATGAAGTCAAATTTTTGGTATTAAGGTTTCTTCGATATATATTTTGTAATTTATGCAATGTTATCGGATATTACCGGATAATATTGGCTATCCAAAATTGTTATCGGAACGGTTATGGAAAGTATTTTTGAATATCCGTCGGATACTATCGGATATCCGGTAATCCTCGGTAACGGATATGACCTTTACCATATCTGTTTCCATAAATACCGTTGACAGCCCTATAAAAATAATCACCAATAAATTAGGAAACCATTATAAGTGGAGAGAAAGAAAAATATCGAAGAAGTAAAATCTTGCAGTGTTTTCACGTTGGTTTTAAGTTCATTCTAGGGTTTTACTTTCAGGCGCGGTTGAAAATCCAGGTTTGATTGGATATACAATTTTAGGGTTTTCGTTTTTGTTTCCTTCCTGAGCTATCCAGTTTTATCGCTAAGGAACATTTTTTTTTCCGACTACCTTTTTTATTCCCAGAATGAAGTTTCTTGATACCACGAAGGCAACCATAAATGATGATAGCCTTGACGGCTTCCGACTGCGCATGATATATCATTATCGAAATAACGAAGCATTCTACATTAGGGACGACATTGACACCCACAAACGGGAGTTGTATCGGGAGGAGATGCTCAAGTTTGATCAAGCAAATCTTGCTCGCCAGTTAAAGTACTCAACTGGCGCACGGAGGTTGTTGGATAAGAAGCGTCAGCAGTGTGATGATTCTGACAAAAAGGGTGATACTGAATTAACTCCCACTTCGCTGCATTTGGATAGCTATATCTACAAAATTAACGAAAGTATTCACAAAAAAAATGAATCCAAATCGCTGGTTAGATGTAGTGAATGGTATCCGGAAGTTTCTGGGCAAGGGTGATCAGGCCTGTTCGGAGAAGCTGCAGTTGGAAAAAGATAAACGCAAGATTCTAAGGGTAACTAACATCAGATTCGTTTCCAAGGTAAGAGGCGAATACAGAGCTAACGGTATTGGTACCCTTGAAACCCATGTAAACGGCTTCCTGTATAAAGATGACATTGGGCATTTCCAAATAGATATCTTGTATGAGAAGATAAATGAGGCTTTCTGCCTAGTTGAAGACGACCGGAGAATGCCTCTTTTGCACTACACTTTTCATGACCATATCCCGGTGGGGGCAACAAGGTTGAAGGAAATCCAATTCCGCTGGTTCTCCAAAACTTCTGGTGATGCTCTGAACTTTTTCGACAGAGCTCGACCAGCTAGGCCCGAACGAGTACGACGTGGCCCGTTTGAGAAGTTATATATGGAGTCCAAATTTTATGGAAAGCTTCCCTATGATGATAATGTTTCCATCTTTTACCTGACAATGTTTTCCCTAGTTCGACTCGCAGAAGCGCCCTCCATTATGATCGGGCTATTCGGTGATATCGAGATTGTTAATCTGGCAGAGCTTATACCCAGGGAAATCGAGATGACTATTATACCTCGAGACTTCAAGCGTGGCATACTTCGAATCAAATCAATTCCCTTGGAATCACTTGCCGTCATAAGACATGGGCTTGACTTCGGATACGTCAAGTTCTTCGAGAACAAGGTCTCTCTAGACTGGGAGGCGATTGTGCAAAGCATTATCGATTCTCCAGAGGATTTCATCAAGAATGGGGGATGGAACAGATTTGATCTCAAGAAGGATAGTGGTACTTTGGACTACTACTCGGATTCATCCCATGTACCGCTATAAGTTAATCCTCGATAAATTATTTACTTCCGCTAAAATATAATAAAATTATTTCTGATAAATTTATTTAAATCGAAATTTAACTTGATAAATTAATAATTTTGGTAAAGTAATATTTTTTTCCGGCTCCAAAACTACTACTAATTTATGGAACTTTTACAAATTTTTCTAGCACACATTATTATTCAATTCAAACATGTACACAAACCAATCGCATTATTTCTTTTCTTTACATATTCGATTGGATTACAATACGAACACCCCTATTCACAACCGGTCATCGTGCATAGCAAGTTCTTGCTCAAAGAAAACTAGAAGTACAATAAAGAAAGCTTAATAATCATCAAATTATTATCTTATCTAATTACTTACCAAACAAAGAATTCCAAATCCTATGCAAATGACCATGTCTTTTTTCATGGCCTTCTTCGGAACAAGTTGAAGGATCTTCTGCCTTCTTTTTCTCGTTTTTTTCGATAACGTATTTCGAGATAGCTCGAGCCATATCAACAAGGGACTCGACACTGATATGAGAAGAAACTTTTTCTGCGAGTTCGGCGCTAACTTCGTACTTGGTAATCGATCTTATGGTGCATGAATCATGAGTTTTCTTTAGGATTTGGAAACTATCCATGTAAAATGTACAGCCCATCTCCAGATATCCTCCTTCGATCTGCCGCACTTCTTTCAGTCGTTTATGGTTATCCATGGTTATAAACTTCTCCTTGTAAGAAAGTGGCACAGATCCTGATAACCACAATTAATTACAAATTAATTGATTAATACATGTATGAAAATGATTTTTCGTTGATAAGTATATGCGTACGTACCATGAGGATAGACGAGGTGAAGAACAGTGCCGAGACCACCGTTACCTTCGACGACATCGATCTTTTCGAAAACACCGGGAAGTAATTCAACTATGAGTTTCGGGAGATCAGGAGAGCTGTAGACTGCCCAAACATCGTCAGCTGAAGCTCCGACGTCGAACTCATTTATAAGTTCGTACCTCATCTTAATATTTCGAATTAGGATCACTATCTACTAGCTTCAAGTGATTATGATTTGCTTTTAACTTTGTTGATTTCTTAGATAGAACTTTTTTCTTTTCTTTTTGCGTTTTTATTGAACCTTTTATTTGCTTTTGCGGGAGTGGTTGCGTATTTCAATTTGGAGTATTACTTTTTTATTCGACATTATTGACTAGATTATTAATTAGCCGCCCTAACTTAATCTTTATCTTGCACAGTATATACACTAAAGGGAAACATTAATGCTTGGGTGTACATACCTAATCATTCTTTAATGAAATGAAAATATGCTTTATCGAGGTTGAATGAGTAGAGAGGAGATTCTACATGGAAAGTGCCCCCAGAAGCCGCAGGCCAGTTACCTCATTTAACCTTGTGGGCTTTGTGAATTCAGATATCATTCCAAGGCACTGGGCTCTTATTAGATTAGATAGTGGTTGAGCAATAAGGGTAAGCGCATACCAGACTTTCCTCCAATCCCTTTCTTTAGCAAAATGAAAGTGGATGAATGGTGAGCGAAACACCAATCAACCAATCCATCATGATGAGGACCAAAAACAGAAATTCCTAGGTTGCCCAGTGAGCACGCATCAGCGTTGTCCACCCACCCATAGAGGGGGGGTGGTGGGGTGGGTACAATCTAACACTGCTATCTTGGGACTGCATTTGCCTTTAGACGAAAGCCCAAAATATATTGGGATCAGCAAAGTACCATTAGAGTCTCATCTTTCACTGTTCTGACAGGCTCTCTGATTTTAATTGATCGACAAACACAAGAAAGGCCATAGACTTAAACATGGACATTTCACATTTATGAAAACAAAACTAGTGACAAAATCACTAGGTGAACAAATTAGTAATAAAAAAAAACCAGTCATATTATTTTTAACAAATAAAAACAATTTCATTAAAAAGTGGCAAAAAAACCCCAGGCCAAATAATAATGATCAAATTTAGTTTTTTTTTTTACTTTAAAAAAACCCAACCGTACCCTTTTAGCTTTTCTTCTACTTCTTCTTCTTCTTTCGTCTCCTTCTCCCACCACCATCACTACCAACGGCAATAACAAATCTCTACACCAGCATAAATTTAATGCTCCCCCGACCACACTACTGCGCCTCCATATCTCACCACTACCACCACTCTCCTCCGCCTCCTTCAATTCCTTAACCACCAACACCATTACGACCGCCACCCCCAACCAATAGCAGATCAAGTAGATTGTGATGATGGTGATGCTGGTGTGTGTGTGTGTTTGAGCGCGGGATGAAGAGGATGGAGTTGCTGCTGTTAATCGATCTTAGGATTTCTGAAGTTAGGGTTTGTGGTAGATTGAGATGTATATCGAGTTGGTGTTAGATTGAGAATTATTGGGTTGGTGTTTAATTAACTGTCTGAGTTAGTTTTGATGAAGAATCAAGAGTTAGGGTTCATGGACGGAATATATGAATTTGATAAATTAAAGATGGTTTGGTAGATTTGATCTTTGTAATTGATGTTTTGAGTTTGAGTTAGAGAAAAGAAGATTTGGTGATTGAATTAGGGTTTTCCTGTAATTTTATTTGGGAACCGAACTAGGGAATGATTGAGAAGAGACTAGAGATGGGTTAGTTGATATAAGACAGTGGTGAAGCTATTTTGGGTGTCGATTTCAGATACGAGGTTGAAGAATAACTTGAGATTGAGAATAAAGCTTTGGTTATGTTTTAATGAAAATTGATGGGAGTTAGCTATGCTTAACTGAATGATTAAGGAGGAGATTATGATGGGTTGAGTGAGCACAATCATTCTGAGGTAATTGTCTTCTGAATTGATTTAATAAAGTTGTTTAATCTTCTCAATTGAGTTTACATAGTTGATATTTAGATTGTTATTTGAGATGAGTATGGATTTGAAAATGAACTGGTGATGTTGTGGGTTAGAGGGTTGTTGGAGTTGAGTACTAAATGAATGTTAGGTTATAGCAAAGAGGAATCTGTTTGGGGTGATGTTTCCTGAGATGGTGGGAATGGTTGTTAAAATTGTATGTTGGATATAAACAAAGATTGGTTGGATTGAGGTCTGGTGGTGTAGGTGTACGTGTATGAACCGTTGTAGGTACAAGGGGGATGAAATAGGCTGGGTAATGAGGTTGTTAGTATTGAAGCTGAATTTGGTGGTGTTGTGTGGATTGAAGTTCTGTTGTATGGTAGAATGAGATGGAGAAGAACAAATGGGTTGTATTTTGTATGTGTGTGTGTATTGGTGGTTTAATGAGATGCAGTTGAAGTTATGGAATTGACAAAGACTCGACTCGACAGACTTTGTGGAGATTAAGGGGTAGTGTTCGGAAATAAGTTGAACTGAGTGTTGGTGCTGTAATGTTGGTGGAGATGGTAACGAGATTGAGTTGAGAAATTAGAATTGAAGATTGTAAATGTAGGTGGTGGTGGTAATTTAAGATGTTACATGGCTTAGATAATGAAATGAGGATAGTGATTCCAGCTGAGATGTAAAGTAAGAAGAACCAGAATGGATTGCAACACTCAAAATTGGTTATTTGAGTGTTTGATGAGTTATAGAACTGAATGAGAGATTAATATTGGTTTTGTGAATTAGGCTGAGTCTTTGGAAGGGAGTTTGGCAATAGCATGTGGAATGACTAGAGCTTGGCTGATTTCAGTGTATGCTGGCTTAGTACTGCATTTGCAGGTAAACTTAGTTTACATTTGTAATTGGAATTCAAAGTTGTTTAAGAATAAATGTATAATTTTAGTTTACATTTGCACCTTTGTATCTCACCACTACCACTACCACCACCCTCCTCCGCCTCCTTCAATTCCTTGTCAACGTATACTTACTCACTTTGACTCATTTTTTGTGTCACGGTATGCGGTTAGCGCAACGATAGTGGTGTTTTAAGTGTTTGTAAGATGGCTCATGTAATGGTTGTTGGTCAAATTAGGTTACAGACTTCTGTTGCACTTGTTGTTGCTTCAACCGCCATTGATGCTGCTGCTCAGACCCCCTAGTTCAGGTGAAACAAAATGTACCTACATCTTCCCCTTCGCCCCCAGTAGTGTATAAATATAAGATTGGACCATCAGGAGTAGTGCAAGTTTCTCTATCCAATAACTATTATCGTGCTAATGGCCAAAAACACTGGCGAATTCAGCTGAACTATCGGTGATGGCGAAGCATGGAAGCGCTGGTATAATGATTGCGATAAAACAACATGAACTGAAATGGGTACTGGTGGTTAAGAATGGAGCGTAAGGAATTGTTGTTGCCATTAAGAAGAAGTAGAAGCGCTGAGCAGGAACTGAGCCAAGGAGCAGTTGAAGTTGCAGGAAAGAACTGATCCAAGGAGCAGTAGCAGTCGACGAAACCAATTATGGTTTCATCTTATTTATGATGAAACCAAAATCTATTTCATTGTATTTTTGGGTGGTGGGAGGTCGTGGTGCTAGTGGCGGTACGACGGGTGTTAGCGGTGGTGCTGACTGGTAGCGGTGGCTGGCAGTGGTGATGCAATTGCTCAGTATTGGTGGTGGTGGTGTTAGTGGTGTGGCAGGTGTTGGCGTTGTACGGTTGTGGTGCTGGATGGTAGGAGTGGTGCAATGACGCGTTGGGGAGGACCATGGTGGTGGTGGCAGCGCGGTGGTGGTGGTAGTTGGTCACGGTGGTTGGCAGTGGTGTTGGTCGCAGTGATTATTGGTGAAATGACAATATGTTGAAAAATGATGAAACCAATTTCGGTTTCATCTATTTTTTGGTAAAACCAATTTTGGTTCCATCATTTTTTCAGTTTGGTTACATCATTTTTCACGAGAAATTATTTACACGAGAAATTTTGGTTCCATCATTTTTTCAGTTTGGTTTCATCATTTTTTCTCATTTTCAGTTTGGTTGCACCATTTTTTCTCATTTTGTTGAACATTGATCAATCAAATTAATTATTTGTGGTAGCGGAGGATGGTTGGTGGTGGTGGTCGGTGATAATGATGGTATTTCTCGGTGACGGTGGTCGTCGTCGTCAACGATTGTCTGTGGTTGTGGTCGTTGGCTGCGGTGGTAGTTGGCGCAGGTGGTGGCGTGGTGGTGGTTAGCAACGGCAGCGGTTGGCAGTGGTGGTGGTCGGCGTCGACGGTGGTGATGGTGGCGGAGGTGGTGGTTGGTGGCGGTGACAGAGGTCGGTGGCGTCGGCGGTGGTCGGTTGCGGTGGCAGAGGTGGTTGTGGTCGGTGGCGGCCGTGGTGGCGGAAGCGGCGGCGGTGCGGCGGCGGCAGTGGTGGTGGTGGTGCAGTGTCGGCGGCGGTGGTGCAGTGGCGATGGTGCTACTGTGCTATGTTGCTGTTGGTGGTGAGAATATAATAAAAATTAAAGGTGGGGTTGATTTTTATTTTTGTTAGGGTGATTTAAATTAAAAGGGTAATATAGACAGTTTATGTTAAATGGGGTTTTTGTGAACAATTTGTTTTGTTGGGGTTTTTGTATATGGATAGTGACACCTTTGGGGTTATAACCCGCGCGTTATGAAAATCATAAAGCATAAAACCATCACAACATAAAATCTCCAAAACCAAAACCAAAATCCTATATCGTGATTTCACATACCGCACATGAAAATAAACATTTTTGAAAAGAAAATCATCATCAAAGCCAAACACACAACCAAAATAGAAAACGAGATCAGAAATATATTAAAAGACATCCTTACCTTCAAGTCCTTTGTTTTCTTTCTCCTAAACAAATTTTAGAGAATTGGGTTATCTTTTCCTTTCTTTTTATGAGAGGAAGGGTGAGACTGAGAGAGAAGAGGAGAAGAAAATCTGTCATGAAAATTAGAGACATTGAAAGGCAACGAGGCAGAAGCAGCAACAAGAAATCCATCATTATTATAAAAAGGTATGAGGTTTGTGTCCATGATAGCCAGGGCTATCAGACGGACGACGTTGAATATGGGCCATCATCCAAAGGTCATGAAACTCCGGATGGAGTTTTTTCTTGGATGACTAGGAAAGACTCACGATATTCACAGTTGATACCAATTTGAATTATATGCGGAAATCAATCAGATGTTTACCATAAAAGGGACATATAAAAATTGTTTTGTCTTTACGAAAACGATTTTTTTCCCCTAAGAAAACAGAGCGGGAGCTGAGTTACCTAACAACGTTTGTTGCTTAGAAGAAAAACAAAGCAGGTGTATCGTCTTCTCTATGAAGATTAGAGTTGTGAACAATCTTATCTTACTAATACTAATATAAAGAAAAGAGCACTTTTTGGTAGGAGACTCCCTAAATTACTTAAATGTCCCTACTTTTTACATATTTACATAAATACCATTGTTTTAAAAATAAATCAAATTTTTTAAAAACTTAATATCTTTCAAAATATACACCGGATTTTTTAAAAATTTATATATTTGAGAAGCTTTTTCAATCATCTACGTAACGAGTACAAATAAGAATAGTAAATTTTCTTTTTAGGAAAATTTTTTAGGACTTTCAAATTTAGTATTGTTGGATGAATAAAAATTCAAACATGTGCATCGCACATGTGTCCTTACTAGGTGTATCGTCTTCTCTGTGAAGATTAGAGATGTGAACAATAAGGATATATAAGAAGAAAGATGAAAAATTGGTTAGTAAACATTATTTCTAGGGTTTGCTCTTTAATTTTTTAGATTTTCTCATATTCCTAGTTCTTAATTCTTCCGTTTAATCTCACTATGTTTTACGTTGAAAATAATTGTGTAGAAAAGTCACTTTGAAAATAATTGTGTAGAACAGTCACTATTTGTTAATCTTTTTAATCTGAATTATGAATTGATTCATTAATTGTATAATGTTTTATTTTGATTATGTTTTTTGGAGTTCGAATTAAAATCATTCAAATTTATTTCAATTAATTGAATTAGAATTTTTATGATAATGTGAACTCTAGCTAGATTGATAGGTGCGATAGATTTAGTAGATGGTCTTTTCTAGGAAGAGTCTACATAGTTAGGAAACTACAGTGAGATGCACCGCTGACGAACATGTAAAGTGTAAGGGATACTTCTGCAAGTTATGCCCAGTTTAGCATGGGGTTTTGGTATTTTTGAATAGATGTTGTACTATGGAGTCATGCTCACCAAGTTGGATTGTCTAATTGCAGGCCAACAAACCAGAATAGGCCAAATTGGTGGTTACTTTAATTAAATAATGTTTTGGCAACATGTACTTCCTGATTTGTTGGCATCGAAATAAGTTGAAGCGTATGCTTTTGAGCACATTTACGTAAGCCATGGTGAGCTGACTCTACACTGTTAGTTTGTCTTGGGTTTAGTCCATTTTAAATTGCAGTGTTATTTACTTTGCAAGATTTCAGATCAAAGAAACCAAGGAGGATTTCATATGTAACATCAAAGTGGATTGTTGGGAATGCATCTCTTCATGGACTACTGCGACAAGGGCGGAACAGAGGCGGATTACTGAATACTGTTCCTCTATGACATGTCCGGGTTCCAGTATTTGTCGTCCGTGCAGCAGCACATCTCGGGTACATTTCCTTTCTTGGTAATGGAATAGGTTTTTCGTTTGCATGTATTAATTTCAAAATGGTGAATACTGATCTAGATTCTACTAGAATATCATTGAGGTCTCAGGGTTAAAACAAATTTATTAAGCAGGTGTGTCAACCTAATGGGTGCATGATTTTGGACTGTTGGGGTTGGAGCGAAATCAGAGACCATCACGAGAACACCTATTTATTTCTTAACTCACTGAAGACATACACTGGGAAATTATATATACAGAGAGAGAGCAGACACATGGCCCATGGGTTCATCCATCCACGCCCGGAGAGTTCAATATTCATTTGTGAGTACTACACAATACTTAGTAGAACTGTGCTTATACTTCAAAATTTCAAGATTTTAAAAGTAACTCAATGGCGACATGAATCATTATTTTCGTTGAATTATTCGGAGTAATTGATACCTGTTGCGACTATGTTACTGTTGTTATATGTGGTCAGAATGTCAGGAAATAAATTAGTGGAAACATATATTATTATTGCAATAAAAGCATTTGATCTAATTTCCTTTACGTCGAGTTGGATTTGATATGTTTTGACTATGGCTATTGGTTATTTGAACACTCCCTCTATGTTGTATAAGGCTTCGCTTAGGCGTGGTTGAATTTGTTGGCTAATTTATTTCTCTTAAAACCATGTGTTCGGAGAAAATAGGTATTGAAAAATTTTCTATTAAATTAAAATTGAGTAAATCTAAATTAAACCATCTAAAGTTTTTTTTTAAGCATATATAAGTTAAACTAACTTTCTTAAATTAAAGCATATATAAATTAAAATCGAGATTAACCTTTTAATAGTTTTGTTAAATCAAAATCAAATTTAAAAGTAGAAACTCGTATAATTTTGTTAGATGTATCTCTAAGCTCCATATTTTAATGAACATGTAGTAAAAGATTAATGTCATGTGATTTTATTTTGCGAATGGATTTTGATTTTAGATTATGAAATTTCTTTATCATATTTTCCATGACTAGCTCATCATAGTTCCAGCAAACCGATAACAACTAAAGCTATAGTTTTGTTGTGAATAATTTTTATCTTAAGGATCAGAGTGCATTGTATCTTTTACTTTTTAAATTTTGTTTGATTACCTACATTTGGAATACATGTTTGCTTCACAAATTTTGTAAACAATCCAAATCATGAACCGTTATAGGAGGGTTGAGGCCTAAGCGTTAAGTAAAACTACCAACAAGAAACTTGATATGTAAAATTTTGGAGGTCGATATAGATCAACCAATTGTTTAGCCTTACCTTCTAATTGTCCCTGCCAGAGACGGAGAGCCGAATAATAGAGAAGGCGCAGTCGTGAATTTGCCGCAAAAGCTGAAGCAAATTTCCAGGTTTAATCTCAAGTTTTGGTCCTCTGACCAGTTCTGTTGAATATATAGTCTGATAGTTTCCTGCACCCTAAATCATTCTTGACTTTTTTTTCTCCAGAATTGTAGTGTTGGTTAGATCGCCTGATGACCGAGAGAATTGAACATTCACGGCATAGTGCCAAAACTTACAATAGTGTAGGGTAATTTAAACTGGACAATTGCATTACAATGCCTTCATAACATTAATCTAATTATATTTTGTTTGGTAAATTTGATTCTTGAATATGTAATTAGGAGGTAAGAGATGACCATTCCCAGGAGGCATCCCGACAGAGAAAGGGAAAGTCAGTTGCATACGATATCCAGCTCTGAATAACACCCTTAATTTTATATTTCAATGCACTGTTAATATGTACTTTCACTTATATTCAATATCCAACCGTTATTAAATATGTCCTAGTATCTCATGGGGTTTCCAACTGAAATTCCGTTATAGTAAAGCAGAAATGGCGCGGCCTGAAATTCATACCTAAAGCGCCCGTGATGAACTGATGAAGTGTGGGTAGCATTAAAGAACATACTAGGAGAGATCAATCAAGCCTGAAGGATTTTTACTATACACAGTCAGGCAGTTTTCTTAAGTTCTTCCTCATATTATAATATGTATTTCCATATTACAGTCTCCATTCTAACACAGTATTGTCTGCTAGGATGATTAAGTTCTTCTTATGAGAGATCAGCAAACACCTACAACATTTGAGTGTTTGTTTATATTTGTAGAGCTTGCACATAAGTGCAGTTAGACATGTAGCACATATTTGCACACTCATAATTCAGTTTCTGATAATTGATGCTTCACTCTACGAAGTTGGGTTGTGAGATCGTGTACATCACAATGATCATGTATGGAAAATAAGGCATAACTTGCCCGCTGATCTCGGATCATGCTGTTGAAAAAACTAAAGTTCATATCGCTTATTCGATTGAAAAAGGAAGAGGCGTTTTCCATCTGGTGTTGTTATTGGCTCAATGTAAGATTTTGACAAATTAATTTGTTATTTGCTTGCTATTTGGCTCATTTTTTTTCCACTGGCAAGAATAAGGCGATGTATAACCTTGCTTACTGCACGTGTCGTAAATCTATAATGGATAAGTATTAGCGTTATTTGCAGGTGTGACAATTAGTTAAGATACGAACAAAGTCGAGTTAAGTTTTATTAGTTTCTCCTTAAAAGACCCGGTAAAACCGAAAGAAGAGCAAGTAATTTCATTCATTGAAACATTATGAACACTCAGGTATTAGTCAAAATGAGCAAGTAATTTCATTACTTAAGCAGAGCAATGTATTGACGTAATGATACTTATCCTAGACACACTAACTTGAGCCCAAGTAGGGTGGGAAATAAAATGAAAAGAGTTTGTTGGTACAACGACTTTGCATTAATGTATAAACTATGTTTCATCTTTTAGTGTTTATATATAGTGCACAGTGTCAACAAAGCTTAAAATTAGAAGTAAAAGTTAAGTTTTTCCTCCTTGCATAAGTTAATATTATTAGGCAGTTGTGTGATGGTATCGATGTGTGCTTAGCTGCATCAGCATGTCAGTTAATGTTGTATCTGCACTTGCAAAAGTAAGAGAAGGCAAATATAATTTCATGTATGTATCTGAGAATGTTAACAGGTATTTCCTAACTTATAATTTTCACAGGTTTATATGGAGTGGACTAAAGGTGCTCCAATGCTAACATAAAATCCCTTTAACCTCGAACGCCGAAGGATCTGCAGGTACCATTCTAGGTTAAATCACTCTATCTTCCACTGTAAATTCTGATGTGCAGTATTTCTTATGATCAGTACAATGAACAGCTCAAATAATCTGTAAGTTATACTATTATTATTGAACTCTTTTTTTCTTTTCCCTTCTACAATAAATCTACAATTATTGTTTTATGGTCTAATGAAATGATTGGGTACTTATTTGATTTTCCTTCTATATTCCTCAAAAGTTTAATAGTTTTCAGATGGTTCTTATGCTTGATTAAGGGGATTTGATTAACTGTATCTTGAATATACTAGGGAAGAAAAAAGTTTAATAGTTTTTAGGTGGTTCTTAACTGTATCTTGAATATTATAGGAAGAATTTTCGGAAGCAATAGGTTTGTTTAGCTCAAATGAGAAATACAGTAATTTTATGGAACATAATAATTGGGGTATCAGTAGAGGAGAGTACATGCTATGTTAATCATAAAGTTGGTTTGCATGTAGATAAAAATTCGTCGCTGGAGACATATAATGAAATTTCCTGTACAGTCCCATGTATCTCATTAGTTGGATATGTTTCATAAGCCTCATATACCAAAACATGAAAATTATCTAGACATGTAATAGTATGATTTTCTGTTGTGCGGTAGCTTTAGTAATCAGCCCAATAAACAAATATTGGTATACATAAACTCTCTTGCTTACATGTCCGCAAGGACCGCAATATGTATCTATGCCACAATAATAGTTCATCTGTCTATATGTATTTTTATTTATTTATTTTGAAGGTGGACCCCGTGTTAGAAGGTTGCGTATTCAATTCACCTCATCAAGTTCGTTCGTTCGTTTTGATGAGGCAAAGGAAGATCTTTCCTTGGTAAGATGTAGATGATCAACCAAGTCATGTTATTCAGTTTAAAACTGATTGAAGTAATAGTGTAAAAGAGGAAAGTGCTGATATGTATTGTACTTTATCCCTTTGGCTGTCTTAGCTCAACAAGTAAAGCGCATGGATGTAGTCATGAGGTTTTGGGTTCGACTCCCTCAGACAGTGACTCAACCAATGCTTTGTGTATTGATATTACTTTGAGACTGCGCTTAGGGTGCGTGGTATACATGAGAAGAATTTCACTATGACCGGTGTAATATAACTTTTTTTTTAACAATAAAATTTATTAATGCTTAAGGAAGTTCCAAAAAGATATAACACAACAGAAAGAAAATAGAGGAAACAAAAGCAAAAAACAGAAAAAAAAATTACACAGAAGCCCATTATAATTCCTTTTAACTAAATCTAAAATAGCTTTTTTCTGGGCTTTCCAGGCAGACCAAGAACTCTGGTTTGTTGCAATAAATCCTTTTTTCTCCCATGCATAGCCCAACACCCTTTTTGGCCATGTTGTCTGCAGAGAAGTTAACTTCTCTGTAACTATGATGAATTCTCCAAGAATACACAGCTGCACAAATTCTATCCCACCTTGTTATTGCAAACCAAGGAATTTTCTTTGATTGAAAAGCATTGATGATAGCATGAGAATCTGTGTTAAAAACCAACTCTTTATAACCCTTCTGAACTACCCATTCCCCTGCCATTATAACAGCAAGTACTTCTGCATAATAATTGGTACAAACTCCCAAGCCTCCTGAGATTGCAACCACACAATCACCTGTATGATCTCTGCCCACTATTCCATACCCAGCATTACCAGGGTTTCCTCTGGAGGCCCCATCACAACATAGTAGGATTTTACCTTGACTTGGTAACTTGAAAAAAACTTGCCTTACAATCATACTCTTCACACTTCTGGTTTTTAGACCCAAGCTTCTAAGAACTAGCAGGTCATATTGACTATTCCACATTTTTGCTTTCTTTCTGATATCACATTCATTGATGGTCTTCAATATTCTCTCCTTAGAAGATTTTACATCACTTTTACCACCACCATAAGTGCAATGATTTCTCAAAAACCATATTTCTTTCATAGTTACACAAGCACACAGCAGCCAAACTTCTTTCATAGCTGGGCTTTTATCTTTTGCCATCTGAAAAATTTCTTCAAAAGAAGTTGGGTTCTTGAAATTAAAAATACCAGCAAGCCAGCTCCAAATGATATGTCTGTAGTTACAATACCAAAGAATATGGTCCCTTGTTTCCTCTTTAATTCTGCATAAAATAAATCTTGATGCCATCTGAAACTTTCTTCTCTTCATATTGTCATCAGTTGCACAGATATTTCTACCCAGTTTCCAAATATTGCTAGAGACACTAGGATGAATTGACTTATGCCATACCTTTTTTGCCCAATGAATAACTGGGAATTTCTGCCTCAAGATCTCTACTGCTGAAGCTACAGTAAAGCGTCATGTAATAGTTCCAGACCAAACTTTCCTGTCTCCACTTCCACCCACCACTGGTAACTCATCAAGATTAATAATTTCCAACAATTCAGTAGGGACTACCCACTCACCATCTAGCAATAAGTCCGACACTTTCATTTCCGGGAACTGTAGAATATACTGATTTTCAGGGTACATTTCTTGTAATGTTTACTCCTTCACCCATTTGTCTTTCCAAGAAAGGATTCTTTGACCATCACCAACAAGCCATCTAGTATTTTCCTCCATTGCTCCTATTATTTCCTTTAAGCCTGGCCATATAGAAGATTTCTTATAATGTGTAATCCATTCTCCCTTTTTATTTTTGTATTTTGCTAGAAATGTTTTTGACCATTCATCATTTCCAGTTTGAATTCTCCACAGTAGCTTCATTAAAAGAGCTTTATTGATGATCTTGAGTCTTCTTAAAGCCAGCCCACCTTCACTTATTGGAGAACAAGTCTTATTCCAATTTAATGTAACCATTTTTCTTGTTGCAGGGTCACCTGACCATAAAAAATTCCTTATTATCCCTTCACACTCATCTATTACCCTTTTTGCCCATTTATAAACTGACATTGAATATATTGGGAAGCTACTTAAGACAAACTTCACCAAAATGAGACTTTCTTGAAAAGAAAGAACCTTCCCAATCCACCCTGCTATCCTTTCTTACATCATGTCAACCACATTCCACACATTTTGAGTTCTAACACTCCTTTGGACCAACCATACACCCAAGTATTTATCTGGGAATTCAGCTAACTGCACATTGAATTCTTCAGATATCATAACTTTTCTGTTTTGACTAGTCCCACCCATAAAGCATTTACTTTTCTCAAGATTTACTTGTTGACCAGAAGCAACTTGATATTTGTTGAGCAGGTCCATTAGTTTTTTGACATTTCTTTTTTCCCCATTACAAAAGATAAATATGTCATCTGCAAAGAATATGTGAGAAGGTTGAGCTCCTCCTCTATTAACCATAGCCTTCAAATCACCCTCTTAAATCATTTTTGTGATATTTCTGCTCAGAAGATCTTCAGCAATGACAAACAATAAAGGTGACAATGGGTCACCCTGTCTTAATCCTCTACCCACTGTAAAGTAACCTTCAGGACCACCATTAACTAGTACAGAGATTCTAGCAGACTGTAATAACACTTGGAACCAGTGCAAATTTTTATCTGATAGCCCAAATTTGTGTAATACCTTAAACAAGAATTTCCAGCTGAGAGAGTCATAGGCCTGTGTTATGTCCAGCTTTAAACCAAAATTACCACCTCTCCTTTTTGTTTCAAGCTCATTTATCATTTCTGAAGCCAGGGCCACCTGATCTTGAATTGTTCTCCCTTTAATGAAAGCTCCTTGTTGTCTGGTCACCATTTTGTTAATAATCTTTTCCAACCTTGAAGTCCAAATTTTGGTGAACACCTTGAAACTGAAATTCATAAGTCCAATAGGTCTAAATTGCTTAGTTTTTTTTTTTGCATTCTTCACTTTGGGGAGTATTTTTAAAAAATTAGCATTTAATCCATTAGGAATGAAACTTTTACTCCAGCAAAATTGAACTGCCTTAGAGAATTCCATACCAATTATTTCCCAAGAAAACTTATAAAACCACCCTGCAAAGCCATCAGGACCAGGAGCACTTTCAGGGTTCAAATCAAAAACTGCCATTTTAATTTCTTCTTCAATGGGGATTTCATTAATCATATCATTGTCTTCACTTGTAATAACATGAGGCACACTTTCAAATATATGCTCATCCATATTCACTTCCTTATATTTGAATTTGTCTTCATAATGTTTTACCAGCTCATTTGATATCTCACTTTGATCAGTGAGCATAATTCCATCTTCATTTTCAAGTTCAGTAATCATACTTTGAGCTTGTCTTAACTTCATCTATATATGGAAATATCTTGAATTAGAAGCACCATCCCTTAACCAATTAACTCTAGACTTTTGATGCACTATCTCCCTTTGTTTCTGGATTAATATTTCTTGTTTCCCCCTTGCAGTGACTAGAACATTTAAAATATTTAAGTCACAAGGATTACTATCAGTTGCTAAGTTGACTTCTTCTTCAATATTTTTCAGCTTCTTATTAACATCACCAAATACTGACCAATTCCATTCCTTCAAGCCATTTTTTAACCTTTTTACTTTAATCATAAAGACAAAGATAGGATTTCCTTCAATATATTTTCCCCAAGAATTAGAAACAACTTTATCAAAATCAGGATGAGATGTCCAAACCTTCAAAGCTCTAAAAGGAGTATTTTTTGGTTTTGGAATATCAGCTGAACCTCCATATAAAGCACTATGATCTGATATCCCCCTACTCCCTACTTTATATCCCCAGCTAGAGAACTTATGTATCCATTTATCATTGAATAATTCTCTATCCAAATTACAGACAATTCTCTTTTTCCCAGCTCTATTGTTACACCAAGAAAATTCCAAACCATTTTTTGGAGCTTGAATGAGTCCACAGCTATGTAAACAGTTGTTAAACTCCAACATTGAAATTGGCAAAGGCTTTAGTCCCCCTTTATTTTCATCTTCACTAATAACAGTGTTGAAATCTCCCACTGCCAACCAGGGTTTATTTAATGTACTAAGAGCAACCAAATCTTCCCACAAGCTTCTTCTATTTACTGTTAATGAGGCAGCATGAATACCAGTAATTAAAGAATCACCAACTTCCACTGTAATTGATTGTTCTGATAAGAGTACAAGCTTGGGTTTCTGAATTGAGGATCTCCACAAAATCTAAATATTACCCTTTTTATCACCCACTGAGTTGTGTATTGCTTCATAGTGCATTCCAGATAATTTCAACTTTTTGCAGAAATCTACAGAATATTGTACTTTTGGCTCTGCAAGAATTTCTAAAGAAGGATTAAAAGTTCTTACTAAATTCCTAAGTTTATCTCTGGCCCTGATTCTTCTTAGGCCTATGAGATTCCAGAAAACTACTCTCATTGAGAAGGTTGAGGCTGAGAAGCATTTCTTCTCAATATCTCTCTTTTACTACCAATAGCCCCCAAATTTGAAGCTTGCTTTTTAGTAGTTACTGTGCTGTCTGGAAGGACTTTTGATTTACCTTTAGGGGCAGTTTCACTAGAAACTTTACTACCTATGGGAGGTATAATTTTAGTACTATTTATAGTGGTAGTACCAGCAGCAGCACTTAAAAGCTTTTCTACAGATAAAGCTGGAAATTCAATGTTTAAATTAAACATGTCTTCATTTAAATCATGTATATGAGTGGAGGCCAACTCATTCACAGAAGGGGTAACAGGTTCACTTGCCTTTGATGGAGATGGTGCCTCATGTTGATAGATATCAAATCCTATTTGAATTGGCTTCTTTTTTGATACAACTTTCCAGACCTGTTTAGGCTGATTCACCACTTCACCAGCTGAAAATTTATCATCTCTCTCCCTATTTCTGCATTCTGTTGTGTTATGTCCAACTATTTTGCAGTGATAACAAAACTTAGGCATGTTTGGTATATTAAATGCTTGCTCAAAGGTTCCATACTTAGATTTTACACATATCTTACTAGGAATTTCTTTAGCCAAATCCATTTCCACCAGTATGTTTGCATAGTATCCTGATTCCTTTTTGAGAGTAGTTTCATCAACTTTCATTGGTCTACCTAAAGCCTTTGCAATGTTCATAAAAATATTTTCCTTCTAGTATTCTATGCTTAGTCCTGGAAGTTGCACCCACAAATAAGCCATAGATGTTTTTTGTGACTCAGGATTAAAATTAGGTTCCCATTTTCTTAGCTTAAGAATTTGAGATTCAACCTCCCAATCACCATTCCATACCAAATTCATATCAAGCTCATTCTCTAGTTTAATAATGAAATACCCTTTTCCAATTGGTATTAGCTGAATTTTACCTGTATTTGACCATTGCCTCCTCAAAGATGATTCAACAATTGCAAACTTGAGCTTTACAAGATTTAATCGTCCGATCAAACTATATTTCCATTCCTCCAAACTTTCATCCATGTCTTCATCCGTAATGACCGAAACAAAATATGAAGATTTGTGTTGAAGTTCTTCATGTGAAGAATCTGGATTTGAATTAGATCCAGAAAACTCACCTGATTTATTTCCGGACATATTTATTATTAATGATAACAATATATAGTATTATGAACACCGATCATTAAACAGAATCGAAATAATCACTTGAGATATCTGAAGTTAATGAAGAATTTGTGAGAATCTAAAAAAAAAAATTGCAGCTGAGTCAAACCGATTTTTCGCCCGAGTTAACCGATTCGCAAAGCTTCTCTCACCCTTCGCCGATTGCCCTCAGTTCATTGGTGAATTAGTGTAATATAGCTTTTTAATAACTAAACTTGAGTAAACTCGACATTTAATTTGGAAAGTTGCAGAAAGAAATTGAATCCACAAAACTTCCTCACTCTAATAGCTTACACGCTTATCTGGATATAAAAACTGTATCGGATGGGGAGGAATGAATTTGAGTTCTGGACAAGATCTAACACATTTTTGAAGTAAAATTAAGAATTTCTGTCATCATTACCTCTTGAGGTTATACAAATTGAGTTATTTTTCCTACGTGGGTGATTGTTTTACTACTTTCTATGATAGGTTAGTTGTTTTCTGTGCAGCTGTTACAATAGATTGGTGGTTTGACTTGATGCAAGACAGGTTACATAATATCATCTATCCAAACTTTCACAGGCCGTTCCAGGCATTTGGAATTTGTTGAAATAACTAATGGATGCCCGATAGTAATAGCTGATGAAAACGGTTTTTTCTGATTTCTACTGGGACTTATACCATCTCCATTCTGGGTATGTTATTAGAAACCTTTTTTTCCTTGCCACTACTTGCTCTGGTTTGCAGATGTTCTGTGAATTTCATTGAAGAATGTATTGTGATCTCAAATATACATGGTTTATGCAAAATGTAATACAAAATTAGCCAAATATAATGAACATAGATGCTATAATGAGGTAATAATGATAATGAACAGAGATTCTATAATGAGGTAATAATTAATGGTTGACATTTTTCAGATCATGATCATGGTATAATCTTACCCCAATCATTACCCCTCAGGGGAGACTCAGCTTAGGTTGAGCATTTTGGGAATAAATCAAATACTTTAGACTATTGATTGTAAGACTCAAAATAAAATGTGCAGTGACCTATGAAAATCAAGGAGCAACAAACCAATGCACATGGATTATGATATGTACCACAGTGAAGTCATTTAATGTCACAATTGTTGTTGCATTCTTTGTTCTACTATTATCGATTGGATCCATGTAAAACTAAATAAGAAGAATAGCAGGAAGATAGCCAAGGAAAATTTACTTCATTCGAGCATCAGAAATCCGGGCACTAGGTCACTCACTGGTGCATATGAATAACTCCAACATGTTGAATTTACATGATCTAGGGTTGTAGTTGGGTTGACTGAGTTTTTCTAAAGAGAATAAGAATCAAATAGTCGACATCATCATCAACACCACCATACCTGTTTTGATGGAATGTAAGTAAGCACGTACAAATCATCTCCTTTTATTTATTCATTTTGAAGTTTGAGGCTTACTTGAAGAATGACGAGTTCATTGAAGATGATTAAGACCACCTCAATTGAACAATCAAATAACTCAACCGAGGTGGGTCCGAACATGAAATTTACAAATACATAAAATCAATCATAAAATCTGGATAAATTAAAAATCAAGTAGTACATAGGGCTAGACAATACAAACAATTTGTAGAACGAATATACAAAAGTAACAAAACCGGCATAGACAAAATCTGAAATCGAAAATACAACTATATGAAAAAACATAGTGGAATTCCCAAAGACATGTTCATTTACTTTTTAGAGTAGTTTAATGGATCCAAATTATTTTGTTATTTATTCTTTGAAAGATATTACACAACTCAAGTTTATATAATTTACCTTACGTATAGTTCACCAGGTTTTTGGATGTGTCAAAAGGCACGAATAACTGCTTGACCAGTTTCAATAGTTTTTGCATTATTCACCTCTCTATTTTACCTTATTATTGTTTTGACAAGTTGAATTCTTATTGAGATCGGACTGTTTTTCTCTTCGAATAGATTACCTACGTTGCTTTTCTAAAATTTAGACTTATTGATTTCAAATTCTTAGAAACTTTTTTCTTCAGAATAATTTATTTACTAAAACAAATAATGCTGGAATTGTTAATTTCAATTAGATAATTAAACTTTGACCACCACTAACTTTCACAAGTGGTGTTCACATTTAATCAACAGCCATCATTTAATTATCCAAGTATCAATGAATAATTAAAAAAATGCACCAATCAAAAAATTTAGGTAATCAATGGTAGTACTTAGCTAACATAAACCAAACTATATCATACTTGGATAACATACAAAAGCATATTTATAATATTTTAAATATTTTTACGGAACATATCAAACTGAAAACCCCATATTGAATATCAAAGTCTGCATAACACATACAACAAATTAGAGGTTGATCCGGGTCCGTAGGCCCCGGTGATACCTAGTTATATATATATATATATTATGTTTAAGAAGACTAAAAAGGTTAGAGTGTAGGAAGATTAGAAGACATAGGGTTTTTATAAAGTTTAAGATGTAGGGTTTACAAGGAAAATGACGCAAATAACCATAAAAGGATGTAGAAAATGTTTTATTTTGGAGCGGTATACCCGTGTAACCGTGTTTCTATTAAACTGCCGACGGAATACTGGTCTAACTTCCCACTTCCTCAAAGCAGTGTGTACCTGTGTTGTATCGGCGAGCATCAATAGGGACGTGGGTAATAATACCAGACTACTGGCAGCCATCATCCGTGGCAATCTTTCCATGTATAATATTACAAACCACCCAAGCACGCTTACGAGGTATGCAAATATCCCTCAGTCTTGTCCTCACTCCTTGGCCTGCAAAATTCATTGGTGTGATCGTTCATTCTTCTTTCCCAAACCATTTATTTATTTTAGAAAAGGTTAATTCTACACCAACATAAGCTGATAACAACACAAAGTAAAAACACCAGCACAACCAGCCTACTCCACAAATTAGCTAATCTAAAGTTAATTTTATCTGATCAGGCAAAGAAGATAACTTTTATATGTAGTTGTATAATTAGAAGTCACTGAAATTTCACCACCAAGGAATACACTTGGGGTGCTTAAATTACAGAAATTTTTAAGAATTATAAGCATGCTTAAATATCTATTGCAAAAGCTAGGTTTTTTTGTTGGATATTTTCAATATCTTAGGAAATAAAATGACTTTCGTTTTGAGTTTGCCGCTACGACCGAGGAAGAGTCTGTGTCGAATAGACACAATAGATGTTAGTTGGAGATGAAGATACACCTCTAATAGGTGTAATGGTTCATAAAAGACACAACCATTCCCAATAGAAACTTTATGTGTCTTTTGGAAGTGAAGAGGCATCTCCAATAGACATGAGTTCCCTATAAGTAGTGATGATTTATTTTCATTCAACCAATGGAAAAACACAAAAAAATCTCTGATTTCTTTTCTCTTCTAAGCATCATCGGATTCTAAATATTGTGTGTTTTTGGTTGGGTCAAGGGAGTACAACTCTTGAACCCAATAACGTTATTATAGGGCTTCATTGTATCCTGAAAGCATTATTTCGCTGACCGATTGTACTCGCCAATTATTTTGGAATGGTCGAAATATTTTCTGAAAAGAATCGTAATCGAGCCTTGAAGCCGGAAGTACAACATTCAATATTCTTTTCGTTCTTGTATTGTTTTTTATCCTCCGTTTTAGCCCAAATTTCCAATAGTTTTCAGGAAATAATTCTCGATAAAAGAGGGTGGAAAGTTTAGTCATTACTTCTTCGCAAGAAACACTGTGATCGGTTCAATAAATGTAAGGAAATTTTGTATTGAGATATTCGTTAACGGTATCCGTAGTGTTCCATTATATGAGTTGGATTTCGCAAGACCGGATATAACGTTTGAAAAGATATGGATTCCTATTCCTATTAAAAAAAGAAATTTTTACAATGAGACGCTATGATGCACCGATACTGATACGGGTGACACTGATATGGGGATTCGTCAATTTTCATGAAATGGGGATACGGGATACGGTGGGATACATGTATTTATTGAAAAAATATTTAATATAATAATAATTCATTCTACTAAAAAATCATAAAATAAAAAAACCCGATAGATACTATTTTGAATATATTAAAGTGAGCAAACATTGAATTTTCAACATTTTGGGTTTCAGCCTTACTTATGTTAATTGAATGGGTTTCAGCCTTACTTATGTTATTTGAAGATGTGCAATCATCTTCAAATAACCCGAGTCAGTACTCTCTCTCTTATCTGCAAATCGGTGTAAACTGAGTTAACTCAGTTTACAAAATTTTTCATTCCCTTCTTCCTAGATGCATCAGTGAATTCTTTCTACTTTCAGTTTTAAATCCTTTATGTTACTTAGTATTGTTTTGATGCTGTTCTTATGATCTTTCTTATTCTGAATTTGGTTTTCTTCTTATTCTTTATTTCTTCTGGTTTTTAAAATTTCAATTCTTAATCTTATTTAACGTTTCAGTTAACTCTTATAATGTGTTTCTAATCTCTTTTGCAGGGTCTCATCCATTGTTTATCATGGAGGGCATCCACTATTGGACCTGGTTTATCATCCTTCTTATTCAAACATTATTGTTTTAATCAAGCGCAGTATGCATGTCTACTCCTTCTTCAGCAGTTTTGCAAACCATCAATATCATGATGGATTCCAACAGTATGTACCAGTATTTTGCTTTGAATCATCTATATGATTCAAATATGTTAAAGATTCTCTGTAATCTCCAAGGAATCAAATCAGTCTACCCGTTCCGAGTCAACAGCCTTTTCGAGCCAAAGAAATTTTGAAATTTTAATTGCTGTGATTGGCGGCATTACAACTATTTAACGATTCTCATGCATGAATTGGTCATCTTATTCAATACTGTTTCTAGACTTCATCTAGCTGTCAAAACAATGATCCCAAACAATGAGTCAACTCTTTCCTCTTTCTATGCCAACTATCCGCGTATTCTATATGCAGTTATTGGCAGCACTGAATTAAAAGATTTTCATTATTTTTTTATACCTATATATGGTTGCACATCTTTTCTTAACATCCATTTTATAACTTTAAACTGGATCTATGAATCTCATTGTTTTATCTCACAAAATTACTCTCGTCTAAAAACAATATCGTCCTCTTTAATAAATCTTGTATCTGCTATCATTAATCAGCTCCAGAATGCCAATATCCGAGATATTTCTGCTCTTAAGTTAAGAAAGGCAGTAGGAATAGTTCGTGCTTTGTCTGCTGCCAAGGAAGAAAGGGGTCATACACTAATAGGATTTTTTTTTGCTGAAGTCTCTTTAGAAACCGTTCTAGTTAGACAAGAACTGAAATTGCTCTGGAAGCCATATAAGTTTAGAGAGGTTCGGAAACTGGATGATAACATATTCTTGTTCAAGTTTGATACTAAGGATAACATGGAGGCAGTTCTCAAAAGAACACCCTGGAACATCTGTAAGTCTCATCTTAATGCTCTACTTTATGATGACTCAATTCCATTGGCGGAGTGGAAGTTTACTCAACAAGATTGGACTGTGCAATTTAAAAACCTTCTTTTGGAACATAACTCTGTGCAAGTGATTGATGAAGCCTTAGTGGAATTAGGTCCAAAAATCTGGACAAAACCCGAAAATTGTAGATCTACCTATGGAAGTATGATATCTGCTAGAGTTAAGGTTGATCTAAGAAAACCACTTTTTCGTGGGGGATGGTGGAATATGAGAGTTGAAGGAGTTACATGGGTTCGCTATCACTGGGAACGCCAACCACACAATCTTTGTCCTCACTGTTGGACGATAGATCATAATAAGGATGAATATGCTAATACATCACATGATCTAAATATTCGAAGATATACGAATGAGCTTTATATATCCTACTGCCATGACTTAGATGCTCAATATATGGTAGAAGTCTGTGCAGACTTAGACTTGTTGATTCAAAGGATCTGTGAAGCAAGTATGCAGAAATTAGCTGATCAGGAAGATGTTGCGGATGAGAATAGAAGAGCTAAAAGGTCGAGAAGCTCAGAGGAGGAGAATTCTGTACCCCTGGATGATCAAAAAACTGGTAGGAATCCATCTAATATTGATTTTGATGGCATGGAGCACGACTTGATTCATGAAGGGATGTATAATTCTAAGGAGAACCACCATGTCTTGGATGAGGCTGTTGATGCTCCCATTTTGGTATTTTCTAAACTCCAGAACTCTTTCTTTTGTTTTCCCTTTCTACAAGTTTCAAATATTTACTTTCCCTTTGTTTTTTACAATATGAAAATATTAAGCTGGAACTGTCAGGATTTTCTAGGTAATGATACTAGAGACCATCTTCTTTATATTAACAACCTTCATAATCCAGACATCATTTTTATCTGTGAAACTAAGATCAATGATAGTAGAATTATAAGACTCTCAAACTTCTTAGGTATGCCCAATAAATTTTTTGTCCCATCTGTTGGAACTGCTGGCGGTTTGTTACTATTATGGAAAGATGGTTTCAGTCTGAATGTTCTTCAAAAAAATGATAAATCCATTCATGCTTCCATTACCAATGATCCAAGTAGGGGAGAATGGTTTCTTACATGTATCTACGGTACGCCTTATAACCATGAGAAAGTTAGTCAATGGTCTCTCATTAAAGAGATCAGTAATACTATTAGCAAACCTTGGGCTCTTATTGGCGATCTAAATATCACTTTTAATGCCAATGATAGAAATGGTGACCTTAGTCATATCACCTCTATGGAAGTCTTAGACTTAATTAAAGACTCAGATTTATCTGATTTAGGATTTAGAGGTAATCCATATACTTGGTCTAGTAATAAACATGGTACATGCTATGTTAAGTCCAGGTTAGATAGAGCTATTGTTAATAGTGACTGGTTTCTTGCTTACCCAGATTCCATCCTTACTCATCTCCATCAGAATGGCTCTGATCATGCGCCAATTCTTCTAGAACTTTCGAAACAGAACATTGTGCATGGTAGAAACTGGAAGTTCTTTGAGCACTGGCTTAAACAAGCTAGCTGTGCTGACCACATTAAGTCTTCTTGGTCTTCTAGTTATGTAGGCTCTAATGCTTTTATTTTATCTAACTAGCTGGCTAGAACGAGGCATATTTTATCTTTATGGTGCAGGAACACTTTTGGAAATATTCCTAATCGTCTTAATCAGTTACAGACAGAAATTTCTACTCTACAATCCTCAAATATTAATGGATCCAATACTCAAGCAGTGCTTAATCTTGAAGCAGAACTCAGGATGCTTAATGAAGTTCAAGCCATCTCCAATAGACAAAAGTCTAGGGACCATTTTTACAATGACATGGATTTGAATTCTAAATATTTCCATATCAGAATGAATAGAAGGAAGTTAAGAAACTGAATTGATTCTCTCCTTGCTCCAGATGGTACTTGGTGTAATGACAGAGAAGCCTTAATAGATCTTCTAAACAATCATTTCAAAGATATTATGTCAACCTCAAATCCTGTTAACAGTCAGCATTTTCTCAAGCATATTCCTCAAGTGATTTCTGCACTAGATAACCAAGAGTTAGAAGCCATCCCTACTGATGATGAGATTCTTCAAGCCCTCATGACTATGGAACCATGGACATCGCATGGACCAGACGGATTTTCCCCTGGATTCTACCAAACACAATGGTAACTTGTGAAGGATGATGTTTGCAAAATGATCAAGACTTTCTTTCACACTGGATTCCTTCTTAAGCAACTTAACAATACAAGGGTTTCTCTTATTCCTAAAGTCCAAATAGCTAACAAGCCAGAACACTTTCGTCCAATTTCTCTTTGTAATACTATCTATAAGATTATTTCAAAAACCTTAGCATTGAGAATGAAAAAACACATTTCAAGCATTATTTCTCCCATGCAGTCTGACTATGTTCCAGGGAGGGTAATCTCTGAGAATATTTGTCTGGTCCAAGAGATTGTTCAAGATATGAAAAGGAAAGAAGGCATTTCTGGTCACCTTACACTTAAGATGGACATGTCGAAAGCATTCAACTGACTAGAATGGAGTTTTTGTTGGATACTCTCAAGCACTTTGGTTTTTCTGACAAGTTTCGACAACTCATTTCTCAATGTATTTCTACAACGCACATCGAAATCATGCTCAAAGGTTCTCCTACTTCTTCATTCAAGCCGACTCGTGGCATAAGACAGGGTGATCCTCTGTCACCTTACCTCTTTATTGTAGCTATGGAAGATTTTTCAAGATTTTTAGCGCATTGTAAAAGTACTGGTCAACTGACAGGTATGAAGATATCTCGTTCAGCTCCAAAGATTAATCATCTTTTGTTTGCTGACGATTGCCTCTTGTTCTGTAAAGCCAATAACTCTCAAGTACAAAAATTGCTGCAAGTTATACATCAGTTCTCAGTTTGTTTAGGGCAATTAATCAACTTCAGTAAATCAGCAGTCTATTTTAGTTCCAATCTTGTTCCAGAGGAATTCCAAACTATTAGTGGTACACTCCAGGTTAGATATCTTAACATAACTGAAGAGAAATATCTTGGCCTTCCCTTTTTCTTGGGTAGAAGGAAACGTATTCCCTTCTCTACTTTATGCGACAAGACGGATCATAGGTTTTCAAACTGGAGCGACAACAATATGTCAGAGGCATCTAGGTCTGTGATGATTAAGAATGTTTCTAATACAATACATATTCATCATATGACGAGTTTCAAACTCCCTGAAGTTACTATAAAATCTATGAGTTCTAGACAACAAAAGTACTGGAGGAACAAAAAGTCGTGTAAAGGAAATCATATCATCACTTGGAAAAGAACTCAAAGACCAAAAGAAGAAGGCGGCTTAGGTTTCCGTGATATGAGCATATTCAACAGATCTTTACTTACAAAATCTGCATGGAAACTCTGTTATGATAATAATTCCATGATGACGAGATCTTTACAGGAAAAATATTTCCCAGATGGAAACCTTTTTAACTTGAAGAAAAAGTCGAATTCCACTTGGTCATGGAGAAGCCTGAGTTTAGAGCTTGGATTCGTTCTTAAAAACAGTTTTTGGTGTTTAGGTAATGGAAATAAGATATTAATATTGCAGCATAGATGGATCAAAGATTTACCCAAACCCCAGTTCCAAAAGATGGCTCACTGCTATATAATCAGTTTCTTTATGTGAATCAGCTGTTTTCCCAAGGTTCTGCTGGTTGGGATATCAATATTCTGCAAGATTTATTTGATCAAAACACAGTTCAGCTTATCACCAGCATTGAAATCTATTTAAATCAACAAGACAGACTCATTTGGCTTCTCGAGAGGAATGGGGAGTTTTCTGTGAAATCTTCTTACAGGGAAATGTTCAAGGAACAAGATACTCCTCCTTCTGTTGGTCCGAGAATGATTAAAATTTATAAGACCCAATGGAAATTGCCTGTGCTTCCAAGGATTAGGCAATTTCTTTGGAAAGCAGTTTCAAACCTCCTTCCAACTAGAGATTTCCTGAGTACTAAAATACCTGGAATACCTTCTTCTTGTTCTCTCTGTGATCAAACCCTAGAAACTCCAACACATGTGTTAATGTAATGCAATATACCCAGGATAATCTGGTTTTCAACTATGGGTTGGTCCTCAACAGAAACATTAGAGTTATCTCTATGGGTGTGCAGCTGGTTTGATGATCTTCAGGCTAGAAAGATTTCTGAAGATGAGATCTACAAATGTGCCATCACAGTATGGTGCATATGGTCAGACAGATGTGATAAAGTGTTTCAACAGATCAGCCCTTCGCCGAAAAAAACCATCACTCGGGCTCGTTTGTTTATTAATGAACACATGACTCAGAATTCTCACAGGATTCAAACAACTAACATTAATGTCTGCCGTAACAATATTCATTGGATACCACCTCCTTTAGATGTTGTTACTATTAATGTTGATGGCTCTTATTTACAGGATTCGAGTACTGGTGGTATTGGTCTAATAATCAGAAAATTTGCAGGTAACCAGCAAGCTGCATCTACTTAAACAACTCGAGAAGCGTTGAGCACGTCGAATGCATGGGGCTAAAGGAAGCAGTGATGTGGGCTAAAGAACTTAAGCTGGAGAGAGTGCATTTTTAGCTCGACGCAAAGATAGTTGTGGAGGCCATCAATAATAATACCGCAATTGATTTGCAGTTATTAAACACGGTTAAAGCCATCCAATTATTATTTCATAGTTTTACTTCCTGGAAATGTTACTACATTCCTAAGGAACGTAATAAAGTAGCTGATCTTCTTTCTAGACTAGCTAGACAGAAATATCTCTCTTTTATCTGGCATGACTCATCTCCTAAAGAGATTAAACACCAGATTTTATTAGACAAAAATTATGTACTAAACTAAGCTCTCTTCAATTCAATTCTCTTTTTGTTTCAAAAAAAAAAAAGAATGGATAAAATTATATGTACTCCGATTTCTCCCTAAACAACATAAAGTACATGACTGCCAAATAAGCTTTAAAGCTAGATTTTTCTAACACCGTTTTTTTTTCTTTTTTCGAAGTACCATAAAAATGAATACCAAGTCTTTTTTCTTTATAGTCAACAAGTTATTAGGTTTAGATATATTTTTTTTTTAAATAAAATTATAATTTATCAAAATCTTACAAAGTTAAAAATTACATACTAGGCAAGCGAGCGACAAGCTGTGCCGCTAGCCCTTTTTGAATAGAAAAACCTATCCTATAATTTATTGTTTTCTTTTTTTTTGGAAAAAACACTAGAGAATTAAGTTGGCAGTCGAGCGACAAGCTGAGCGCCAACTCACTTCTGAATAGCAACACCTAATCTATGAAAAACAAATCTTCCTGCACCGCTACCAGCATCATTACTAGCTAAGCAATTTTTCAAACGTTTGAAAAAACATACAGTGTCTTCACCAAATTCCCCTAAGGTAGAATTAAACTCATTATTCGATATGTTCATGAGTAAAAATATTTATAAATATATAGATTTTATGTATAAATTTATAAATATATGATTTTGTCTAAAAAAAATGTTAGATTATATGAAGTATCCCTTCATAGAGTATCTGAGAGGTATGTCGGAGTATCCCCTACCCTTTTTGTAATTAAAAAAAAGTGACACTTTAAATGGAGTATCTGATATGTATCCCAAATATCCGATACTGATACGGCGCCGATACGGATACGTCATCAATTTTGAAGTATCTGTGCTTCATAGATGAGACGTGAAGTGGTCAGAAGCGTATAAATAAGGAAAACGCACTCTTGGACTCTTTCCGACACTCTGTTACCTTCTTTGTTTATTAATTCTTTCTTACTTTTTTGGATTCATTCCTTCTTTGTTTTTAATGAGTTTAATTCTATTTTTTGGTCAAAGAAACTTAAACTAGAAGAACAAAAAAGGAAAGGAAGACAGAGACTGTCATCGAGGGAATTGATGATGCGGTGCTTCTGGTTCTAGCCGTGTGAATGATGATCAATTATGCGATGATTTTCTGTGATTCCCTCAAGGGTGGACGACGCACAAAGAGAACGAATCGAGAATATTGATAGTGCATACAGGAAACCTCTCCGACATGCACCTACATGAAAGAAACAATTTCGAGAAGGAAACCGTTCATAAATTTGGGAGTTAGTTTATGAATCAACGTCTTTCAAATTCTTAGCCAAGCGATGGAAATCTAACAAGATAGAAAAGGTTAGTATATAATATGTTGTCGATATCGATTCATCTTATTGTTAGAGTTTATATTCATGTTATAACTAGTTTGTATACTAGATGTTTGGATATATGTCTAGATCAGAAAGTGCTACTATAGCCACATCTAGTATTGCTACAACAACTACATAGTGAATATATCTGAGATAGAGTATATTCTAGAGTGTGTGGTTCCATGATACAACATTTCCTTGAAAAGTTAGATCTATTCACTGTTATTTAATATTAGTGAATAAGGAAATTAGAGTTGGGTGGCTGAACTATTACCAGTTGTAGTGTTTCATGAATTAAGAGGACCCTGTTGTGAACAATAAGGCTCCTTCCATTAGTGGTATGTTTTGAATGGTCCTTCATATCCGACTCTTAAGAAACGCTGCATAGCATAGTGGGGCAGTCTCTTTTGATAGAGTTATTATGGTCGACACATTTTTTAATTCATGACTACATACTAGTGCAAGTATGAGTACGGTTGAATATAGTAGAAGGGAAAATTCACCAATAGCCACCATGATAATGCTCAAAGAGATCCGAATCCAATGCCAACTGCGAGAGTTTTGTCTGCAGGGAATATTGGTTTTGAAGGTTCCTTTTCTTTATTAAGGAATTATTGGGCATTGTAAGTACTGTTATGATTATCTCTCTAATGTTGTTTTTGTTTTGGGAACATGAGACTAGAAACTTTGATCCATGAATACAAAAAAGTATTAATTGGATACGTGCAGGAATTAATCGGAATGTCTGCAAGAAAACCAAATCCACAATAATAATTCCCATGCTGGTGTGGATTTGAAGATTTATGTTCAGAAATTATGTCCCATGCATAGTACCTGACATAAGCAGAAGAAGTGTCAAATAACATACTTTTGGTAGTGTGACATTAAAAGAGTACTGTCATGAATGCTCGAAGATTAGAGAACCAATAGAGATCACCATTAATTGTTAAGACAACAATTTTATGGTATGGGTATAATTCCTGCAATAGGAATTATAGATTTTAAAGTTTGAAATCGTCATATTTATTGAGATAACAATTGTATGGCATGAACATAATTCTTGTAATAAGAATTATATGGTTCCAAAATATGGAAATTGGTATGTCTCAAATGACATTGATAGAAAAATGAAATACCGTTTAATATGTAACATATTGGATGATTGGGCGCGTGACCAATCCATATGACGAGGTGTTATGATAGTACCGATGCATAAATTTTTTGAACATTTTCAATGCATAGTGTCAAATGTTAAATAGACATTGTCGATGTATTTGGGTATAAATTTGTAGAAGATTGGGCATGAGTAGAGGAGTTACTCATCGTAATAATGTGCTTGTTGAAATAGCAAGTAAGTTGCCTGCAAATTTTCTATGCCTCTAGTGTATGCAAGTCTATAATGACTTCTTGTGAATTAACCGTAAATGTTAATTAGGATCACTAGAGAAGTTACAATTATTTTGTAAAATCAAAGAGGAACATTTTTAATTATGTCAGAATTGATTGCATGAGTAAATGCAATTAATGAGGAGGAATGGCTTAGAACCTAACTTGTAGAGATCCCATTTTTGGAAGAAGCCATCTCAAGCGGTCTTGATTAATTGTGAATCAGGCTATTATCTATAACGTCTCTAACAAAGACTTATAATGAAAAGTCAAGACATACAAGTTGGTAGACTTATTTATGAAGAGTAATTGCAGTTGGTAGACTTATTTATGAACGGTAAGTAAATTACTCAAGAAATGAGTAATTGCAGTTAGCCATTGAAACGGAGAAAAACTTGGTAGACTTATTTATGAAGAGTCTCCCAAAGGAATTGTTTTCAATGAAGTATACAGAAGTGAGACTAAGTTATGTGAATGAAGTTCGATCACCCATAGCAGAAAACCAACCTATGTTTTGAAAAGGATAAACAAGGTTCAATGTGGTACCAACAAGTTATAGAAGTGATTATGGTGCACTAAGTCAAAACTTATCATTTCTGTTTAGTGCAGGTTCTGCAAGAAAACTGGATGGATATAAATCCTTAAATAATAACTTTTATCACAAGGTGTCTCGCAGAAACACCTTCGAGACTTACATATATGAGTATGGAAATCAGGCCGTTTCCTAAGAGAATAAGACCGTTCTCTAAAGAAGACTCATGAATCCAGGATATAGCACATGGCCATTAACGTGCTGAGCTACTGAACACACAATCTCTGAAATCAGTATGTGCGGAGATTCCGGTTTTATCACATGGGGTACTTGGTTCAAGACTAGTTTCACCACTGAACCTCGATAAGGCTTTGAATTTCTTATACTAAGTGAAGGTTCAAATCCAAAAGATACCTATCATTTATGTATTGATTTCAACGATGATGCTTATTTCCTAATTGAGCTTGAATTACGTTGGCTTGATCCCACTCGGGTACGTAGGCAGTCACTCCTGTTTTGTAAGTTTTATTTTATTTTATTTAATGTTTTAAGGTTATTGAAAATAGGGGGAGATTGTTGGATATTTTCAATATCTTAGGAAATAAAATGACTTTCGTTTTGAGTTTGCCGCTACGACCGGGGCAGAGTCTGTGTCGAATAGACACAATGGATGTTAGTTGGAGATGAAGAGACACCTCTAATAGGTGTAATGGTTCATAAAAGACTCAACCATTTCCAATAGACACCTTATGTGTCTTTTGGAAGTGAAGAGGCATCTCCAATAGGCATGAGTTCCCTACAAGTAGTGATGATTTATTTTCATTCAAACAATGGAAAAACACAAAAAAATCTCTGATTTCTTTTCTCTTCTAAGCATCATCATATTCTAAATACTGTGTGTTCTTGGTTGGGTCAAGGGAGTACAACTCTTGAACCCAATAACGTTGTTATAGGGCTTCATCGTATCCTGAAAGCATTATTTCGCTGACTGATTGTACTTGCCAATTATTTGAGAATGGTCGAAATATTTGCTGAAAAAAATCGTAATCGAACCTTGAAGCCGGAAGTACAACATTCAATATTCTTTTCGTTCTTGTATTGTTTTTCATCTTCCGTTTTAGCCCAAATTTCCAACATTTTTAACCAAAAAAAAAAAAAAAAACCTAAGAGCACCATCTCTCACGCTTTCATCGTAAATCCAATGATGCTTGTTTGTGGTTTGCCAGTGATTCTGGAATGAAGCCAAGTCACAATAGCCACTCCCAAGTACACCAACTGAAAATGTCGCAGCGTCCATAACTCGTGAACTTGTCTTCTTATTACATTCTTCACAAGCCTCCTTGGACGAGAAATTCCTTGCTGAAACGAACTTGGTACCCAAACGCAAACTGGGGAGCCATTTTTCTGGGGAATATACATAAAACCCTAATTGATCCAACAGATAAATCCAAATACAAGGAGAACCAGAAATAGTTATAGAGAACTATTACCTCAAAGCAGCTGACATTGTTGTGATGAGTTAACAAAAATTTCTTTCTCTTCGTGTTCTCAAAAAGATTATTAGATGATTGTTAAACACCCAGAAAGCCAGAATCAATTCATATAAAAAAATTAACATAAAAACCCTAACTTGATGGAGAAGAAGAGAATTAATCTTACTTACAGGACACTCCATATTTTCGCACTAACCTTTCAAATTAGAGATGCACTATATACATACACCCTACTAATTCACTGAATACAACTGTTTTTCACACCTTGCACCACCTGATATAGCAATACATTTGATTCAAGAAGATTAAGGATTGAGTTTTTCCAGATTGGATATTAGCCGCCTAAATCTTTTCGAGTTGTCAAGACAGATCAATTCAACTTCAGACAGATTATCGAAATGGGCTTCATGTATGGACCATATGTCTTGGTGAAAGTCAATATTTTCATATCCTTAACTGAGAAATTTAATTTTTCGTACCATATGGAAAAAGATAATTAGTGTGTCACTTTTATTTTGAGTTGTTAGTAGTGCGGCATATCGCAAAACATCCCTTTGATACTGTGGTTTCATTGTCTCAACTCAATCTAGATAAGATGTCAGCCAATACCAACTTGGGAAGGCTGCAACAGTGTAAATAATCTTTTAACTTTGCTTAATTATATTTCAGACAAAAAGAAGAAGAAAAAACATACTGCTGGCAGCTTATTAAATCAACAAAAACAACATTTTCTGGAGCAAGATCATCAAGGAACTATCGTTGAATTAGCCTTTTTCTTGTTCTCTAGCACATATTTTGAGATAGCTCTAGCCATGGTGACAAGCGAATCAACACTGATAAGAGGAGAAACTTTAACAGCAAGGTCATCTCTAATTTCATACTTAGTTATGGATCTGATGATGCATGAATCACGACCTCTTTTTATGACTTGGAAACTGTCCATGTAGAAGGTTACACCCATTTCCAGGTACCCTCCTTCGATTTGTAGTACCTCCTTCAAACGCCTGTGGTTATCGATTGTCACGAATTTCTCCTTGTACGTCAGCGGCACCGATCCTTCATGTTGAAAAGATTATGCATGCATATACATGCAATATTAAAATGGTAACATGGATTCAGAAACAGAAAATTAATACTAACAATGAGAAGCAAATTGTGAAGTTTTATACTCCTACGTACCAGGAGGATAAACAAGGCGGAGAATGGTACCAACGCCACCATCGCCTTTAAGTACATCTATTCTTTTGAACATACCGGGTAATAATTTCACAATGAGTTTAGGGAGGTTGTGAGAGCTGTAAACTGCCCATACTTCATCGGCTGAGGCTGCTACGTTGAAGTCATTAACAAGGGTATATTTCGATGATTCTCCTGCCCCAATTAAAAACAACAAAAAGATTGATAAACCAACTTGATATTTCATTTTCTTTTTATCTTTTGGGTTACCTTAAGCGTGAAATGGGTTGGGGCAGAAGTAATCAAGTTTATGCTTTTCTTTCAACTTATGATCTGGTTTAGGTATTTATAGTCTTGTAAACAACTCGGTCATAGGTTTTTCTTTGAACTTTTCCCTAACATCAGCATGTACGTATGTAGTAGGTTGACACATTTTTCTCACGGTTACTAGTTAGGCATCAGTACTAAAATCCACATGACAAATTACTGGAAAGAAGAGCTTTCTTGACTTCGCTATCCTCCCTAGTGCTCTGGTACCTCTGTCATCAATTTCGCATTTTTCTAGAGACTAACTTAGCGATTTAGTAACCCTTACATCAAGAAGAGTAGAGCCATCGAATATTGGGCTAATAGATTCAACCCTAACATTTGATTTATCTACTTCTAAAGCACAATTAATACAATATGGAGGTTCATTAATCCAATTGAGGATGTTTCTAAAGGATTTGGCTTCCTTGGCCAATACATCAGCTACATTGTTTGTTGTTCTTGGCACAAAATAAAAACCTAAAAAATTATGACATAGATTAAACTCTCTTTTTACTTCATCCAGTATAGTCTGGTTCTGCCAAGCAATTTGAGACGCTTTCCCATTCAGATAATCAAAAAGGTTCTTGCAATCACCTTCCACAGTAAAGTTGGGCAATCCTCTTTCTACTGTCCATTTAGCTCCCTGCAACAGTTCTGCTTTGCCTTGTTCAAAGTCTCTTGCATCATTCCTAAGAATTAAAAAAACCTGCAGGCGTATCCACAGACATCCAAGCAACATCTGTATTAAGTTTCAGCTGTGTTCTCCTAGGAGGAGACCATTTATGAATCCCATCTTTGCCTAATTGATAGTTGACCGTTTTTCTTTGCAATTTTGAACGTAGTAGGTCGACACATTTTTCTCATAGTTGCTAATGGGCTTCCAAATTACTGCATGACTGCTAATGGGGTACCATTTTGCTTTGGGGTGTAAAATTCACATGACGAATTAGTGGAAAATGTTGTGTGTTATGTTGTGTGTTATACTAGAAATAACCCGTACCGTAACAGCACGGCATGAGCCGAAATAATAATTTTTTATAATAATTTTAATAGTTACTGCCAACTATAGCTAGACTGATTTTGACCTATGCAAATTAACTTGTAGTTATGAAAATCAAAATGAATACAGACTATATTGTCAAGTTTTTCTTAAAGACTATATTACTGACAAATTCATTTGCTATTTGATGATGACAAACTCAGCATGAATTATCTGGTTAGTTAGGCCGAAACTTTCATATTCTTATTAGTGTTTTATGAAATTTTTAGGATTCATTTGGATGGTCTGTACGGGTATATACAATTACTTATACTTTTGCTTTCCCAATCACTCCAAATTAAAATGTGAAATATTAGAAGAAGAAAAAAAGGTCTCACATAAGGTTTTAAAATAAATAAGATATGTCAGCCCGAAATTTACGTGAGTCTATATTTTCGTTCTCCTAAAATTACCGATTTTCTGAAAACTAATAACTTCCCTCAAATTTTCATCGATCTCCACTACGTCTTTGGTTTTCACTTCACATAAGTTAGTGAAACCGTTCAAATTCTCAAGTGATGCAGATCAACTGAATGGATTTAACAAAAAAAAAAAATGGTTATCATGGATTTTCTCTAAATTGGTTTTTTAAGCACAATCGTTCAGTGGCCGGATAATAACTTAGCTTTCATTTAATTTTGTGGATGTAATTGAAATTTTGTATTCTTAATTTTGAGAAATTATTTGGTTATTTATTTACTTTTTTATTTGTAGATGGAGAATAACCTGTGACGTAACGGGTGATAAATGTCAGATAACATTTATTTATTTGTAGATGGGGAATAACGCGTGCTACATCGCGTGATTAAGATCATAACTAAAGATAAAAGTCTTAATTGTAATTTTTAATTGTATTTAATTTTTATTTATAATCCTAATTATGACAGAACCCAATTAATGTTATTTCTAGAGATAATTTTTATTTAATTATTTCTACAAACAACCCGTGACGTAACGGCATTCGTTATAACATTTATCTAATAACATTGTGAATCCAAAAATTCATCAAAAATTCAATAAGAAAAACAAAAATTGGTAATGTAGCATTCATCTAATTTAATTATTACCTTTAGTGGCGATATAGTTTTCCTTCTAATGTATCCTCTGGTCAGGCCGACTCCCACATATATTTTATTTATTAGTTCTTAATAGACTTTTCAAAATTAAATCGGATTGTTTGTACATGTGTATGCCATCAATCATACATCCGGTTTTCTTGGCATTTCAAAATTAAATTATAAAAAATTAGTGAAAAAACTCGGCATTTATCCTACGAAAAAGATACTAAAACAAATAAATATTATGACGATACTTCAGACCAAGATTTACTTGAGCCTTTGTTTCCTTTCCCTAAAATTACTAATTTTTTCACAACTAACAACTTCCCTAAAATTTTCATTGATTCCCATTATGTCTTCAATTTTCAGTCTACATGTGTTAATGGAACTGTTCGAATTCTCAAGTGCATATCAACCGTATGGATGGTGGCCTTTGCGCTAAATGTCTTCATATCACCAAGATAATTTCTAAACAATTTTTTTACTTTGATTTTTTTTTCCGCCTAGGCATGCCATATGATTTTGTTCCTTATAAATGATTTATACTTTTCTTATTTAATTTGCTTCTTGAGGCGGGATTTTTTGGATTTCTTATCGTAGATTTTCTTTATAGTTAGTGTTTTTAGGCATAGTTCTTCAATTGCTTGATAATAACTTAGTTTTCATTTAATTTTGTGGATTCAATTGAAATTATTTTATTATTGATTTTGAAGATTTGTTGGTGTTTTATTTATTTATTCAAACACTTACTTATTTATTGATGGAGAATATAATGTAGGAAATTAAATAGTGAGATAATTAAAGTTAATGGTCTTAATTTATTTATTTTCATGTTCAACTTAACTTTTATTTATGATCATAGTTATGAGGGAACCCACTTAAAGTGTTATTGATAATGAAAAGACGTTACAACTCTTACATCCGTTAGATGTCTTTTGTTGAGATGAGACTGGGATGGTCGGATCACCTGTTTGTCTCTCCAAATGTTATCCGACCGTCCAAGGCTCAAAAACCTATACTGTTTTGTATTATAGATAGACTTTGTTATCCTCCGTGATATTCCGTACACTATTAGCAATTTTGCATTTTTCTAGTGTAAGAAAAGATCCTTCGGTGCTTCAAAAATCTTTACTTTTTACTTGTATCTTTTTATTGATATGCATGGCTCACAAGTTGTTGGGCTTCGTAAATAAATTGATCGTTTTCCAAGATAACAAGAGTTCAGTTAGAGAAGCAAATGTCAAATGCCGTCGTACTTGATTTAGATGAGAATTGAGACATATATTACTTCAGCACAGTGAAATATAGGGATATTATTTTCGTAAAAATGCTGATTAGTTGGTAACAAATGACAATCTTAAAGTGTCACAAAATCCAAAATTTCAAGTTCTTTTCTTTACTTTTTTTATTACATCTAGTGAAGTCTCCTTCACTTTCACCTTACCTACTGGCAGCATTGCTGACTATACGTTGCATAAATGTTTTCCAATAGGAAGAAACAAAATGTATTATTTGAACGAAGAGGCTATATGAACACGTTTCCAGACAAAAATTTGACCAGCCTTACTTGTACTTCTAACTGCTCCCGGCAGCTGTATTTTTCTTGGATAGCCGCCATGTACATTGTATCACATGGCTATGACTGACCAGGATCACCAGGGTCTTACAACCACCCGTACACACACATATCCTGCAACTCTACTAATGTTAGGTTCTTCATATTTTCTTTAAAAAGAAAAAAAAGAAAAAGATTCTTCTTATTTGTGCTTTTACTGACATCTTATTTTATTTAGATAGGAAAAGACTTAATTGATAAAACTAAGAAACAAAAGAGTGATCCACCCCAGATTCTTGACCAATTACTTGCTGATGTTTTATTTTATTTTTTTGAAGCATGTTGCTGATGTTTTATGATGGTTGTTCCTTGCTAAACTTGGTGGCTGACGACTGGAAAAGACTAACCCTTCTGGATGCACATATGTTCCGGACGAACCCCCTATTTTTCCCAGGTAAGGTAGGGTGAGGATAAAATCTACGGTGGATAAGAATGACACATAGGGGTGTACAATTGTGGTGTATAAAAGTGGGGATAAGTAACAGCTTCGTGTTCTGGGTGGTGCCCTTTGATCCGTCTAATTTAGCATTGAAGAGTTTTTTTTTTTTTTTTTGGTAATGGAAATGTATTAACAAGAACTAGAGCCTTACAAACCTGGGGAAGGCTCTCCCCGCAACATCATCATACAAAAAAACAGGGGGTTCTGTAACCATTTATCAGTATATGCATCATTTGCCGCTTTCTTAGCCAAAAAATTTGCTGCATAGTTACTTTCCCTGTACTGATGTTGAAACTTAATACTATCAAAACAAGAGGACATGTATCTAATGTCAGAAAGTAGTACATCAAAAAATCATGAACTCTTAGTAACTTGATTACACAGATTTACAATAATTTGAGAGTCACTTTATGAAAATGCGGGGGTACAACAACCACACCCAACAATTCGTTTGGCAATCTAAGAGGACTTACTCCAATACACTTTCTAGAGAATCAACTAGACAGTCAGACTCAATCTAGAATAAAGTATATCAAAGAGTTTAATATCTCTAACTCTTAATTCAATCCGCAATCAGCAAATAGAAATCTGCTAGCCTGATTGAATATAAGAGGAGTTACTTGAACGGTACCAAAGACCAATGTTCAAGTGTCAATCAATGTAAATCAACAACGTATAACCTGTGATCTTTCAATTATACAACAAAATATAATGCGGAAAAGCAATAACACAGACACCAGAATTTTGTTAACGAGGAAACCGAAAATGAGAAAAAACCACGGGACCTAATCCAGATTGAACACCACACTGTATTAAGCCGCTATAGACACTAGCCTACTACTAATTAACTTTGGAATGGACTGTAGTTGAACCCTAATCAATCTCACGTTGATTCAAGGTACAGTTGCGCTCCTTAAGTCTCTGATCCCAGCAGGATACTGCGTACTTGATTCCCTTAGATGATCTCACCCATAACCAAGAGTTGCTACGACCCAAAGTCGAAGACTTGATAGACAAATCTGTCTCACAAAGAAAAGTATATATGATTGATAAATCTGTCTCCCACGGAAATACCCAAGAGTTTTTGTTCTGTCTTTTGATAAAATCAAGGTGAACAAGAACCAATTGATAAACCACACTTATATTCCCGAAGAAGAACCTAGTATTATCAATCACCTCACAATAAACTTAATCGACTAGCGAAACAAGTTATTGTGGAATCACAAACGATGAGACGAAGATGTTTGTGATTACTTTTATCTTGCCTATCGGAGATATAAAATCTCGAGTCAATTATTTCAATTATACTCAACACTATAGAAACAACAAGATCAGATCACGCAACTACAAAGAGGATAGTTGGGTCTGGCTTCACAATCCCAATGAAGTCTTCAAGTCGTTAACTTATAGAGTCTCGAGAAGATACCTAAGGTTAAAGGAGAATCGACTCTAGTTATGTAACTAGTAACACACAGGAGGTGTGAGGATTAGATTTCCCAGTTGCTAGAGTTTCCCCTTATATAGTTTTCAAATCAGGGTTTGCAATCCAAGTTACCTTGGTAACAAAGCATTCAATAATCACTGTTAGATGAAAAACCTGATTCAACCAAGCTAATGTCTTTCAACCGTTAGATCGAACTTATCTTGTTACACACAAATGAAATGTACCCTCATTTAAGTTTATGTAGTCGTACCTAAACGTGTACACCATGTTGGTTCACAAATAGTTAACCGAGGTTAGCCATATGATTACTCTCGTATAAACCTTATTCATCTTAACCATAACCAGTTCAAATGACTCAAATGAAACTAGTTAAAGATTTGTTCAATTGATATATTCTCATGAATTATACAAGAACACAATTGAAGCAAAATCGGTTTGATTCACTTGAATTAGTCATGAACATTATAGCCATGGTTTGCAAAGATTGCATTCCTTAAGATTTGAATGTTTAAGTTCATGAATAGACCGATTTGATTAAATAACCAGCTTAAGTATGCGTAAGAAACCGGATTTTTAGTTTGTTAAGTTTCCAAACTCAGCAGAAATTCTCGGTTCAAGAACTTTCGCTAGTATGCGTACGGGTACGCATACTTAAGGTGACTATTTTAGGAGTTTATAATTGCCAAACCCATCAGATATTTTCGGTTCGAAAACTTCCGAGTACGCATACTTATCTTGTCTCCTTCACCAATTTCGTATACACACATATGCATACACTTGGCTCCCGGTTCATGGATTTATACATTAATGTGCGAACACACTATATATGCTTATATCCAAAGATGGTTATATTATCAACTCTACATTCCAATCATTGAAACATTCTTCTATAATGACAATAGCCGTTTTCACATATTATTAGCATCAAAGCAATTTTCAAGATATTTAAATGTCAACATGACTTTCATCACGAGTAAAAATAAACATGGCTAAAGCGAAAGCTTGCCAACACATATTTCGAGAAATATGTAAGCGAGATATACTCAGCTCGAAATCTCAAATGTGTATAGTATAAAACTATATCGTAAAACGACTTATGTCTTAATATAGGAGATAGAATAGAAATAGACTTAATTTCTAAGTGGTAGATGAGTTCAAGTCTCCACATACCTTTTGTCGAAAAAGTTCCACAAGATCCCCTTAGTAGTTCTTCGTCTTCAAATGATAAACGCCAAGAAATCTAGGCTCAACTACACTATCTATGTCCTAGTCCGACACATCTATAAATAGGCTATAAATCAAGACTTAAAGTTTTGATCACTAACATTGACAAACATGCTTGAGATAACAACGCATGTGAGTTCAACCGAGAAATGCTCTTACACTTTCAACCTGCACTTTTTTAATACCAAAGTCCAAAACAATCCTTAGACCATCTCTAACTGCCATTGAAGAGTTATTTATAGAAAATAAATTGCATTAATATTCGAGTTATATTCAACCCGTGACTTAACGGTTCACACCTCTTAGTGATCATAAATTACTGCCCATTGTTGAGCTTTTTGATAAAATTATCTAAGAAATCTATTAAGTTATTGAGATTTTTAATTCGGGACATAAATATATGGAACAACTAATCATATTATGTGAACAAAACCAAATGGTCGTTATACATTGTAAATTTGACCAGTATGTACAAGAGAATGATTAAAGAAATTAATGAATTAATTGAATAACATATTCATGACTTCAAGTTACATCCTTAACCAACAAAAGAAGTTTAGCAACTCATGGTTTTAGCAAAAACCATAAAAATATTAAGAAGAAGACATAAACTAACCTCAAGATTATTGAGATGTTTCACGGTTACAAATCCTAGGTCCTTCTGCTGTTGTAGATAATTTGTACCTTTTTCTAAAGAGTTTAGATGGTCGATTTATATAGTGATCATCAATTCGAGGTTTTAGAATCCTTCTGGGTACATGTATGCTTGACTTGGAAACCAAATGCATGCAAAAATATCATGTCTACATATAGGTCAAATACTCATCAACCTAGCTATATGTATCTCTGAAAAACAAAATTTCTGATGGTGTTCCAGACTCACATACGACTAGGTCAAATAGACCAAAACATGTTTGTATGTGACTCTGAATTTGTATGTTATTCTTTATCGTTTCGTAAATATAATTCCCTCGTCCGACATCGATTGACCATATTATTTTTTCCTTAGTTTCGTCAATTCATTCTCTACAAGATAAAGGTCAAAAAAACTTAGTATCTCTTCATATGAACTGATGGCTAGGTTGGATACACTAGACCTAGTCATAAGTGTCTCATGAATTCTTGTCGCGAACTTCAATTGTCTTCAAATAAGTTGAGGGCTGATTTCCTAACTGTATGTGCATCTGAAACTCCACAAACTCATATCATTCTACGACTAGGTCTTGAGAAACTTTCCCATCTTAAGTCCTTTTGAAATTTGACTCTGAAACTCCATTTTGTATCACAATGAACTAAGTAGTAAACTTTGAACAAGTCTTGCTAGTTATTAGAAGATTACAATTATCTAATTTGAATTTATCTTGAATAGTTGTTTTTTCTTTCTTATGGAGTTTGTTAGTCAATTAGGTTAAATATTATGTTGCATACTTATGTTTTTTGTGGTTGAAGTATTTTGAATAAGAAAGTATTTTTTTTTTTTGATATCTTTCACTGTATCGGAGCATACACCGATACTAGAAAAAATTATGCCTAAATATGCTTTTGAAACCAAAACTTCAAAAACCTCACACGTAACAAGCAGTGTTGACACTGTTGTTGTTCGTTCTTCTTACCACATAAGTATTCATCGATTGAATGGTACAATTTATCTATAATTGGAAAAATATGTTAAATTAGTTATAGATGGTCGCGGAAAGCTTGGATATCTTACTAGTGATGAGAAAGAAAAAAAGTTGAATCTGATTCATAATTTAAAACTTAGAGATCTGAAAAATCCTTTGTTATTGGATGGATTCTCCATTCCATCAAAAGTTATATCCCCAACACACATATATTCATAAGTGTTTCCTAAAAAAAGTGGGACTAGTTCTTGCAACGTATTCGGATCTCCAAAAACTCATCATGGATATTTGAGTTGAAATCTTAATTGTGGAGTACAAAGCAAGGTGATAGAGACATCACAACATACTTCAATAAGATGTGTCCTAGCGGCAGGAGTTAAACCAATATTATGTTGATAAATGGGAAATCCAAATGATTATATTCATTTTTTGAATCGTGAAAAGAGATCGTCTTTATCTATTTTTGGATGGAGTGAACCCAAGTTTAGATGGAGTAAGAGGTAGGATTTTGGGAAAGAAGCCACTTCCTAAGTTAAGGAAGTATTTTCAGAGTTGAGGCAATAGGAATCTAGAAAGCGAGATATTCAACACACTCAGATTCAACATGAGAGTTCTTTTTTGGTTTTCCATAGAGCTGATGTAGATGGAGAAACGACAAAGAAACCATGGTGTGATCATTGCAAGAAACCATAGAAGACTCGTGAGAAGTTTTGGAAGTTTTACCCACACTTGAAGCTTCAAATCCCATGAGAAACTTTGTTAGTAGAACAATGCAAATGATATCATAAGAAGGACAAAAGATAGACAACCACACAACACAAGATATACGTGGTTCACCTTTGCAGGCTATATACACGACCAATACCACCAGAAAACTTCTATTATAGTCAAAGATCATTACATGCTCTTTCCTCAACCCAAGACCAACGAGTTAACAAGATTTACCCAAAGACACCATTGAAGAAACCAACTCTCTAAACCATTCTTCAAACCAGCCTCATGTATTCTCTTTTACACCTTCTTCACAGCTTCCGGTAACAGAGGAGAAACATGGAAACATTGGAAACTTGGTTTAGGTCCTTAGATAATAAAACACCAAAATCCTCTCGCTACAATTTTTTCTTACACCGATATTGACCTTCACGGTAACACTCGATCCTCCAAACAAAAAGACTAAAATCCTAAACACAAGGATTTTCCGATCTTCTAGGTTGGATTGATTTACATCTCTAATTTTAATCATTTATATAGAGAACAAACTTGGCCCTTAAGAATTTTTTTTACTTTGGAAACAAGTTTTCCAAACTCGACCCTTAAGTTCCTAAAATTTAGGAACAAGCTTTGTACAAGATAGAGTTTGACTTTTAGTATAACTCACCACCGATTAAATCGGAAAATTCTCCAACTCGGGTCATGCTTTCAAGCATCAGATGATCAAATAAAGAATCACCTTCATATATCCAGCTACACGCCATCTCTATATACTCGTAGAATTACCTTTGAAGCTCAGATTTGAACTTCCATCTTCGACAAAAACTCCATGATATTGATAAAAGTATTCAAACCATCTTCTTCAGAAGAATACTTGTGAAACTTGTCACTCTTTACAAACACCATGAAAATATTCAATTACCATCAACAAATCCTTGCACAAACTCCACCATTGATCACTAAAAGAACCATTTACAAGAATCTCTATTAGCTCCACCTAATAATTAATCTAACAACATATTAAACTCTAATCCAAAAAGGAAAACTTAACTTTAATATCATACTCCAGCACATGTCATGATTACCATATATCTGAAACTAATCATCAGATATCTACACTGTGATTAACGAGCTTAATCCTTTAAGCGATTATCAAAGCCATTACTAATCTGACACGCTTTCTACCACCATCACACCCAACATAATGTCTCAGCATATAAACCGTTTGCACACCCATATTGTCTTGGTACATGCTTCCGAGATTAGGAACATTCTTGATATTACGTGCAAACCATCAAGAATACTTTAACATAGACGTAAGAACATAAATTTATAACATCGAGTGCATAACTTCGAAGCGTTCTTGGTCTTTCTTTTACATGGAACTTCATAGCCCCATCATTTCTCCAAAATTTGTAACCCATTATTTATAGTGTACGGTTACTAACACCCTTCAAGAACTATATATGTATTCCACCTCATTCAGCTTTATTCTGCATCCCATACTACATTGTAAAACGAAACGAATATATATACTTTTACCAAGTTAAACCTTTGATTTGTAAATCACATCACAAACCCATCTTTATGTTAACACCAGTTGGACTATTATTTTCATAAGCATATTTGTTCGCCGGAACGATAAATTATTGTTCAATTCCATGTTCAATCACACTCACCCATCCAATGGCTTTATTACCAATTTGTTGGGAAAATTGGCACGTCGAGCGCAGCGGAACATAGGATCTCAAAGGGAAATTGGTGATTTGAACCAAACATGGGAGAAATAATAATAGAGGAAAAAGATAAACAAGCACACAACCATACAATACAAGATATACATGGTTCACCTTTACATGCTACATCGACGACCAACCTCACCAGAAAACTTTTATTATAATCAAAGACCATTATATGATTTTTACACAACCCATTCTTCAACCCAAAGAGTTAACAAGACTTAACCGAGAACACCATTTAAGAAACCATATAAACCAACTCTCTAAACCATTCTTCAAACCAACCTCATGTTTTTTATTTCACTCCTTCTTCACAACTACTAGTAACATAGGAAAAACATGGAAACACTAGAAACTTGGTTTAGTGCAAAGCCCTAAATCTTAAACACTATAACACCAAAATACCCTCTCTACAAAAAAATTCACACTGATATTGACCTTCACGGTATTGCACTCTATATCCTCCATAGTCCTAGCAAAGATACCAAAATCCTAAACACAAGGATTTACCACTCTGCTAGGTTAGATTGATTTACACCTCTGATTCTAGTCCTTATATAGAGAAAAATACTTGTCCCTTAAGAAAACTTAATTTTGGAAACAAGTTTTCCTAACTTCGCCCATAAGTTCCTAAACTTCAGGAACAAGCTTTCTACAAGATAGAGTTTGTCCAAATCCCACATATTCAACCGACGAAATTCATTATTCTCATACGGATTGGTACTTGTCTCAATAACTTTGGTACCATTTTTAGTAATATAGGGATTATATTTCCCCCAAAAAAGAATCTACCTCCAAAAATTAAGGGTGAGGAAACCACCCAAATTCATGTATTTAAATCTTACATAATTTTTTTTTTGACGGGTAGATTCTGATCCATATCCCGGTATGTTGGACATGGATGGATTTTCGAAACGGAAAATTTTCACATATAAGAAACGGGTAACATCATCCTTCTGTTGGTCACCTGATCCTAAATAATATATATATATATATATATATAATGAAATAAAATAAAATAAAATAATTTTTATTCTTTGAATCTTTAATAATAATTTATTTTATTTCTACTATTAAATTACACCACAGAATTTTTGGTGTAGGAAATTAATATAGTTTCCTATAGATTAGGGCTTTTCAAAGAACTTTGTTCCCCACTTTTCTTACTTGCCGACTGCTCCCTTATTCCCTCCTGGAGGGTAATAATTTATATATAAATATATTCTTAATCATTAAGGCTTAGTATTCGTATCGATGAACATGTTACTTTAAGTTGTCGGAAGTTCTCAAACATTTATACTTTACATTGCTCTTGTAATTGCTATGTTGCAATTACTTAAATTTCACCAATTTTCATTTCATTTTTTTTAAATCTATCAATCCACTCTCATTTAGTCTGCTCATCCGCACACTCAAAAGTTTTTTTTTTTTTTTTGCAAATTGGTTCAATTAAAAGAATACTACCTTAGGGTGTTAGGAACCTGTGGTAAAATTATAGTAGAGCCATCTTATGCAGGGTTATAGGTTTTCTTGGTATTAGATTTATATACTTCTAGAGCATTAATAATACAAGATGGAATGACCTCCTAGTTAAAAACATAAGTAAAATGTTTTGACTCCTTAGTTAATAAGTCAACAACATTGTTTGTCAATCTAGGAATGAATAAAATTGGAGTCGAGGATGATTTCATATTTCGCTCCTTCCATTATATCCTGGTTCTTCCAAGAGATGGGAGATGGGATCTCATTTAGGTAGTCAAAAATATTACTGCAATCTCCTTTTATGCTGAAAAGAAGGTTGAGTTCCTTTTCCCACTAACCTACTTGAAGTAATCTTAATGCTTTCGCCTCTTCTGGAGATAATGATGTGATAGGTCCTGCTCTTCCTTGTTCAAAGTCACCTGTATCATTTCTAAGGATTTGATAAACACCTGCATGGTCATTCTTAGATTTCCACGCTGCGTCCATATTGATTTTATGGTGATAAGTGCATGGTGATTTCTAAGGTTCCTTTGTCTATGTAGATATATTGTTCTACATAGGTATGATCTTGATGTTTTCTTTATGCCAGTAATTCAAATGTCTCTGGATTTCTAAATCTATTTGAATGTGTGTTCTCTGGTTTTTTCTTACAAACACCCTATTGTATCTGTCTTACCAAATAAACCAGATTTTAGTCATGACTAGTGTGAGGGTAAAATACCAGATCGCCACGTGTCAACATCTCAAGAGGTGGTATCACGATAAGATGATAATATAGAAGCATTAGATCATATTCCAAAAGGTTATTTCATCTAAATCGAGATGCATGCCGCATGGATACATGTATGACGCGTGTAAGGAGTGGTTTAATCAACTCAAACGTACAGTCAAGTCTAAAAAGAAGGAATGCATTTAATGAAGAATCAGAAAAGGCGAGATGTAGCTATGGACGAAATTACATCGTATTAGAAGACTCGGACGATCTACATTACAATTCAAAGATAGTACAGTACGATGCCCTTCAAGGAAGAGCAGTATGCTAATGAACAAGGCGAGACAAATCGGAAAGAGAACCGAGTAATATATCACGAAGGTGAATAATGAATAGTTCGTCCGACGTAATGATAAGATGTAGGAAAGCTTCACCATCTCGGGGAGATCGGGTCTCACCTTCACGAGTCTAGTTCGTCTATAAATACCAGTCCATGTAGAAGGAAATGAACATGTAATTTTAGATGGTATTTCTACATAGAATTCTAGAGAGAGATTTAGAGAAATAAATAGTGATAAGTCTAAGTGATATTTATAATTCTTTCAAGGGTAAGACCTTAATCAATAAAATATATATGGTTTATTTCCCATGGATGTAGGTCTCAAAGACCGAACCACGTTATATGCTTTTGTTCATCTTTACTTTCATATTATTTACATCTTGTTTATCTTTGGATCTTGAATGTTAGTAGCTTTTTATTCGTTAGATCTACTTGGGTATAGCCATCAGAAAAGATGCAACTACATCTGAGAACCGTAGTATCCAATATGGATATTGAGCATGGTGATCGTACCAAAGAAAAATGGACGAGTGCGAATATGCGTTGATTTTAGCGATCTTAGTAAGGCGTGTCCAAAAGATAGCTTCCCACTCCCAAACATCGATCAACTCATAGAGGAAACATCCGGGTATGGGATACTATCACTAATGGACGGATACTCGGGCTTCAAATTATACTAGCAGAGGAGGATCAAGAGCACGCTGCCTTTTTTACTCCACGAGGTCTATGTTGTTATACTAAGATTCCATTCGAACTAAAAAATGCCGGTGCGACTTACCAGAGAATGGTAGAAAAAAATATTTGACAGTTGGATACACAAAACCCTAGAGATATATGTGATAGACACATTTTTGTGTCTGAATTGTCCTCAATGTCTCTATTGTTAGTGTTTGATTTTGTACTTATTTTGTTATTTTTATGTTTGTGTAGATGTTTTTGGAGAAATACACATATATGGAAAAAGTTGCTCAAAAAGTGCTATTTGAACCCCAGGAGAAAAAGTACTAAATGCACCCTCATTTTGGATAAGGGCACCTCAGTTGGGCACCTGGTTATTCGGCACCCAGCACTCTGGATAAGGGGCACCTTTATCTTTTACGTTTAAATTTGTTGTTCTTGGCGGGAATATTTTGCAGTCACACTGGCAGAGTTTGGTTCGAGATTTGAAGATGTTTTAAAGAGACTCGACGGCGGAAACTCTTTGTGATGACTTGATTGGGCCTGATAGGCTTGGGTTGGGTCTTTGGCTAGTTAAGTCGTGGTGAAGAAAACAAGGAACTATATATATGGTAAAGTTTTACTCAGGATTTATTGTTATTCCGGGAAGATTGATTATGGTCTGAGCGTGTTAACCCAATATTTGATGAGTTGGAAGCGTGTTTAGAGGGTTTAGATTGCTGGCAGACGCGTAAAGGTGTTAATTTTGGGAATTATTTCCCGCGACTTCATAAGATAATTTTTGAGAATATTCGGAGTTGTGAGGGAGGATTCTCTTGCTTGTGATGCTATATAAGATGTAGATGAGCATCAGAGCATGGATGGAGAGTTTGGGGATAGTTTAGAGCAACAACAAAGTGAGAATCGAGAGTTGCAGAGAATACTTTTCTGCTGCTGCTGGGAAGAACACGAAGAACATAAGACTACACCAAACCGTCGTTCATGCTACAGTAACAACGACAACGAGAAGTGGGTCATATCGCTACAGCAGCAACGACACTTTCTTTATATTGATCTCTGTAACAGTGGATTTGCAACACCACAAAAGTGTTGCAGTTTCCTGGTTTATTCAATTTCTCTCCTTTTAATCATTTGTAAACACTTTTGAGCAATGCAATCAACTTTTGAGCGTGCTTCCATGATGAAGAGCTAAACCCAATCCTTGGGGCGATGGAGGAAGCCGTTATTTCGGTAAAAGTGATACATTTCTACTTTTAATTAGTTATAACAACTCTATTATGATTTTTATATTGAACTAAAATTTGATTATATGATTTTGATTAGTTAGGTGTATTTTCTCTTGATAGAATATGCTTGCTTTAGTGTTTTGATATTCTATGCTTGGATTAACATCTATTCTTTTGAAAATCTACATGTCTAGGCAATACTATTAGAATCAATTCGAATGTTGAGTTGCATAATTATTGTTTTATTAAATCACTAATATCGGCCAATGGTGGAATCCTAGCCTCAGCCTCTCCATAATTTCCCAACAACTTTTTAATTGAACTTGTTATTTTTATTTACAAAAATTAAGTCTAAAAATATCTGCTTTCACAAGTCTTGAACGAACCTTTTACTACAATATCATTGAAAATAACCATCAATATGTGGATGACATGCTTGTCAAGAGGGATCTTCCACAAGACCATGCAAATGATCTCAGAGATATTTTTGAGCAAATGAGGAGGTATAATATGAAAATTAACCTGGCAAAATGTGCCTTCAGAGTAACCTCAGGAAAATTCTTGGGACACTTGGTCACTAAGAAAGGCATCGAGGTGGTCCCAGCTAAGGTACATTCCATCCCAGAAATGCATTCGGCAGCCAAAATAAAATATGTACAAAGATTGAATAGTCGACTGACATCCCTAGGGAGGTTCATTGCCAGATCGTCGGATAAATATAAGGATTTCTTCAACACTCTAAATAAGGGCGAAAAATTCTCATGAAGCGCTGAGTGCGAGAAAGCCTTCCAGAAAATCCAGGAGCACCTGGCCACCTTGCCAATCTTACAAAAGCCCATCCCAGGAGAAAATCCTTACATATACCTATCGACGACTAACACTTCGATCAGTGCAGTATTAAATCGCATAGACGAAGGGGCGAAAAAACCCATTTACTTCGTAAGTAAAACTCTGACCTCAGCAGAGAAAAACTATTCGAAAATCGAGAAGATCGTATTGTCCTTGGTATATGCAACACAAAAATTGCGAACATATTTTCATGCACACACGTGACTATCATTACAAAAGATCCAATATATTCTATACTAGACCATGCTGACAGAGCAGGCAGAATCTCCATATGGGAAGCTCAAATTAAACAATTTGGGGTTAAGTATCAACCCCAACCTGCAATAAAGACCCAAGTCGTTGTGGATTTCTTAGCCAACTTCCCCCTAGACAATACCAAAGAAATCGAGAAAATCCCAAGGATTGAAGATGGACTAGAAGACCCACCCAAATTACTTAGCTCAGAAAACCCAAGATGATAGGAAGTCTTCGTGGACGGGTCATGTAACTCGAAAGGATCTGGTATCAGAATGGTCTTCACGACTCTGACAGGCCGAAGAATCATTTACATCCTAAGGTTTGAGTTCCCCTCCACGAACAACATAATCGAGTACAAGGCAGTCATACATGCCCTCCGAGTAATAATCGAGCTCGGGATCGATAAAGTAAGACTCACAACTTGTCATACGACAAATTGATGGGATATATCAAGCTTCTGATACATGTTTACATCGATATCTCCAACACGCCAAACACTATATGTGGCATACACCTAACATCACTTTCCAGAACCTATGCATGAATAACAACAGGCATGCAGAAGCTTTAGCTTTTATTTCCTCCATGACGGTATATCCAGAGGCAACGACCATAAAGATTGAAAGGGTATTACTCCCCTCCATAACCCTTGAAGGAGATATGTAACTTCTTAACGTATCTATGAGCCAAGATGCTCCACCCGAAGATGATTAATTGGAGAACCCAATCATGAAATATCTGGATAATAGTGATCTTCCAAGTGACCAAAAACTTGCACACAAGGTGACATCTTGATCGGGAAATTACCAACTAAGGGAAGGAATATTGTATTGACAATCATACCTATGGCCACTGCTTCGATGCATATCCTTCGGAGAATGTCAAGAAATCTTAAAAGAGATACATCGGGGATATGCTGGAAATCATAGCGGGGCAGAATCTTAGCTCAAAAATCAAAACTTCAAGGCCACCCGAGTCTCGGCCAGCATACTGATCCTCATATTGTTGCTCTAGTAAATCGGAAAATATCCCCAATTAGACTGGGGAAATTGAAAATATATTATAAAAACATATTAAGGTATCACCACATACCGCTTGAACAAGTTGCTGCTGAGTCGACTTATCCAACAAAGTTAAGATACGTGCCTGCTCGTCCTCGCTCATCCTGGCGTACTCTTCCGAGCATAACATCGCCACCGTACTAGCCCCTCTACCAAAAATGGTGAGGGAAGAAACAGAAGGACCCACTGGAGCAGAAGGAAAGCCACCAACAAATGAACTTGGTACGCCAGTACCACCAACACCACTTTGAATACCGGTAATAACACCACCACCAACACTACCAACTCGAGCACCTCCATCAGATGGATTACCCTTATCAGCGACATTGCTCGCCTGAAGCATCTCTATGTCCGATATGGAAACAGTTCCACCAGGATGAGCGGGGAAAGAAATAATGCATTGTCCACATCCTCAAAAAATCCCTCATCAAGATCAATCATATCATTGTTACCAAAAAGTGAAGAAATATCAACATTTAAAGCATTGTCTGCGACCTCCACATGATCAGTAGATGGGCCAGAACCGTCTGCAGCCTTCGTTCTCTGTCAAAAAATGATATCAGATGTTAAGAATAAAACATGGGCCAGGTATATATACGTTAAAACACCAAAATAGTATTTTCTACCTTAGCATCCTCAATAACTCGAGCAGGATGTGATTGACTCTTGCGAGAAATAATTTATATAACCTCCCATAGCCTATAATGCGGCAGAAAACTATGCATCTCGGGAAGCTTTGAAAGAACATTACCAATCTCATCCCAACCATAAACGTAAGAACCCACAACATAAATAGGAACTAAGAACCACTTCGGATCATTGGTCTTACGAAGCGTTAAGTTGCTAGCAATGGGAGGATCCAAATTGGAACGGAGTAAGGTACCCTTCAAAAAACGACGAGATCTTGAAATTCCCACTCCAAAACCATCAAACTTCTCCGACTGTTAGCACCAATAGTTCTCCACGACCAGGGCCGGCCTTGAGACTTTGCTGGCCCGAAGTAAAAGTATAAATATTTCCACGAAAGATACACGCTTACACCTTCTTTGTTCATTCATATACCAACTAAAACTCACTGTGTTTTCAAATTCATCTCAAGAGAGAGTAATTTGTTCCATGACCTCTTGTAGATTTAAGAAGAATCTGAAGTAGGAGTTAATAAATCTATAGGAGAAACTAAGGTCAAATTAAAAAATTTAAAAGGAACTTAGATTGGGATTATCAAATTTGGAAGAATAGGAGATGCTGGGGCAGTAAAAGTTGTTTAGAAAGCACTAGATGAAATAGATAAATTTGCTCAAGATGTCAAGCTGAGAGATGATAAATTTTCTGAAGAGGATGAGGCCTTGGCATTCCAATTTGCATAAGCAACCCAATTTGAACCTTCTAATGATCGTATCTCAGAAACCAATAATTAAAAGCTGGAGAGCAATAATTAAAAGCTGGAGAGCACCATTGTTCAGGTAGATGACATTACCAATAGTGATAATCATGACCACAGGTGACTGATGAAGCTATCTGCAACACAAGTACTAAATGCAGCAAAACCATAATCATCTTTGGATCATTTCAGAAAATGATTCTTATATTTATATAAATGATAATCAATTCTATTCATTGATTAATTTTACTACCATGAAATTAGAGATGATGACAGCTGAGACTCGAGTGTTTAGTGCGAGAAGAAGAATAAAAGAGTGTCTGAGGTATAGAGAACGATATGGATTTATTTTGTTTTGTTTTGTTTCTGAACTTTTTTTTGGTTAGTTGCCGAATATTTGCCATTGATCCATTAAAGTAATCACTTATTTATGGACTGCTTCAGTGCCTCTACATCTTCCTTTTCTTACAACGCAAAAGAAAAATTTGCTACCCCACCGCCCTTGCTGCCCCGAAGAAAGGCTTTGCTTTCCTTCCCTCAGGGACGACCCCGTCCACGACGTTATCGGAAGTATACAAATCCTTATGAGAAGGAACAAACTCGTTCAACTTATGATCAGTAACCTTACCCTTACTTCGCCAAGAACATTCTTAGAGTATCCGCTAGAAATTTCCATTAGGCTGAAATATGCCTCGTTGAGGGTTGAGTCGACAGAGTACCTCGTACTGGAAAGAGTTCAATGGGACAATACAAGGGAAGACTAATCCCTACCTCTAACTGACCTTCTGTCGCGATTATCTCTTTTGGGCCATAAGGTTGCTTAAGAATCTTTTTAGTTAGAACGCCGGCCTGACCCGCCGGACTGGCAAATGAAACTTCAAACCTCTGAAGGAGGTATTTAACCTTCAGAGCCTCCAAATAAGAAGTATCAGACATACCAGAAGAATGGATGGCACCTGAGGACTTCATAGGTCTTTTATCTGCACTACAAAAGTTTGAACAAAGAGAAGAATCAAAATATATACTGATAACAGTCACAAAGAACATCAAAAGAAAGAAGTAGAGATAATAATGACGAGCCCAAAAGAACTACAGTTAGTGACGACGGCGAAACCATTGATAAAAACAACCTTAAAAATGGAAAAACAAAGGAGAAAAACTCTTACCGTCTTGAAGCTCGAGAAGGAGAATCTCTGCCAGACATGATGAAGTTTCTTATAATGATCAGGGAGTTAAGAAGGAACAAGAAAAGACAAAGAAGAAAGAGAATGAAAAGGCTCTGAACTCTGCAAAAAGATAATTAAAACATCATTCTCTCCCCCAAGAATATTTTATAAGAAACCTTTGGACAATCAACCGGTGCCTCAATTCCAACGGGTAAAAGCGCACTAAAAGTGTAAACATGGCGAAAATCTCGGACATAGCGATAAAGAGGAAACAGTTACAAGTCTTCTCCCTATCATGCCCTCGGCAAGATGAAAAGAAAAGGAGAAAATTGTGAGGGTAAAATATATGACCACAACGTTTCAACATCTCAAGAGGCGGTTTCACGATAAGATGATAAGATAGAAGCATTTGATCATATTCCAAAAGGTGATTTCGTCTTAATCGAGATGCTTGCCGCAGGGATACATGTATGACGCGTGTGACGAGTAGTCTAATCAACTAAGACGGTCAATTATAAAAATAAGGAATGCATTTAATGAAGAGTCGGAAGAGGCGCGATGCAGCTGTGGACGAAAGTACATCGTATCAGAAGACTCGGACGATCTACAATACAACCCGAAGATGGTACAGTATGATTCCCTTCAAGGAGGAGCAGTACGATAATAAACAAGGCGAGACAACTCGGAAGGAGAACCGAGTAAGACATCAAGAAGGAGAATAATGAATAGTTCGTCCGAAGTAATGATAAGATGTACAAAAGCGTCACCAGCTCGGCGAGATCGGGTCACACCTTCACGAGCCCAGTTCGTCTATAAATACCAGTCCATGTAGAAGGAAATGAACATGTAATTTTAGATGGTCTTTCTATAGAGAATTCTAGAGAGAGATTTAGAGAAATAAATAGTGAGAAGTCTAAGTGATATTTGTAATTCTTTCAAGGGTAAGACCTTAATCAATAAAAGAGATAGTTTTTTCCCGTGGATGTAGGTCTCAAAGACCAAATCACGTTATATGCTCCTGTTCATCTTTACTTTCATGTTATTTACATCTTGTTTGTCTTTTTATCTTGAATTATAGTAGCTTTTTAGTCATTAGATCTACTTGGGTGTAGCCATCAGAAAATACGCAACTACAACTAGTTCTAAAGAAATGTCAGTAATAGGCTTCTCTATCTATGCTTCGCAAGTGTCTAAGAAGTTAACAGTGTTACTAAAGTTAAAAAGAACTGGATTTGGATTCGAAGCCCGAACCGATTTAACAAATTGACAGTAGAAACATAAGTGTTCTATGGTTTCATCAGTATCACAGCCGAAAAGGCTTTTGGGGTCACTTCCTTCATGGATCTTGAGAGTTTATAATTGGTCGACATCGTATTTTGAAGACATTTCCATGTAAATAATTTTACTCTATGTGGTACATCTAGTTTTCCGAGTTTTTTCCCAAAATAATCAAACATGTTTAAATTATTTGTATTTACAATGTTTTCATTCAACTTATCATACATGGATTTGTATAGACTGGACACGAATCTGACATTTATATAGACTCGACACGGGTGATCTAAATCCTCATCCACCCATCTCTTGCTCACCCGCAAAATGGATTCCACTTTATCAAATAATCCATATAGCCGACGTTGTTGGGTCTGTCGAAGTGAGGCCCATTTTGTGTTTGTGTTTTTCCACTGGTAGATGAGAGAGCTCATTACTCTTCTTTACATTATCGTGTCTAATGAAATAGAGAAGGTTTTTAGATAGAGAAACAAGTTCTAGATAGAAAGAGATGGTTTCACCTATTCACCACCCATACTTTACCTAAATACCACTCCTAGTAAAAAGATCAAACATTATATAACCTTTTTCATTCATAGACTTTTGAATGAAGAGCAATTCATACATCACTATGATGTGATTACTAACTTGAATTAAATTAAGTAGATAGGTCCAAGAAACTGAAACCATTACTGTTCAGATTTGATAAATAACCTCGCTCCTTATATAGTCTATTAATTATACGAAAATAGTTCGAATAAATCGAATCTGATTTTTGATTTCGATGGATCAAGAGTCTAACATTTAATTCCGATTGGATCAAGAGTTTGGAATCAATATTCTTGTATTAGAGATTTTTCCATTTTAATTATTTAGATGAACTAATGGAATTTTCATTTTTTAAACATCCGATTTACCACCAATATTTAGAGCTAACAAGAGAAGCGGTGGCGGTGCTGGTGATATGGCTTTGACGGTTCCTTAGATTACCAAGGAAGAAGATTACTAGGTTGGGTTATGTTCACCCGGATTAAGTTAGGTTCATAATTAAAAGGAAATCTTAGAATGGGTGGCATTTAGGAAAAGCATAGGTGGTCAATAGGGAAAACCAAAGAGATATAGAGAGAGAGAAATGGGAGTTGATTATTACAAGGTTCTTGAAGTCGATAGGAATGCAAGTGATGACGATTTGAAGAAAGCATATAGAAAACTAGCAATGAAATGGCATCCTGATAAAAACCCTAACAACAAGAAAGATGCCGAAGCTAAATTCAAACAAATCTCTGAAGCTTATGATGTAAAAATTCCTAAAACCCATTTTGTATTTGTACTTTTATTTCATTCTAATTATAGTTTACTAACTTTTTCATGTGTAGGTTTTGAGTGATTCTCAGAAGAGAGTAATTTATGATCAGTACGGAGAAGAAGGTTTAAAGGGCCAAGTTCCACCACCTCAATCTGGTGGTGGTGGTTACTCTGATTATTCTGATTATGGTGATTATGGTGGTGCATTTAGGTTTAACCCAAGGAGTGCAGATGACATATTCTCTGAGTTTTTCGGGTTTTCAAGTCCATTTGGTGGTGCTCATAATGGCGGTGGTGGTGGTGGTTATTCAAGGAGTGTTTTTGGGGATGATATCTTTGCTTCGTTTAGAGGTGGAGGTGGTGGTTGTGGCGAGGGTTCTGTTCCAAGGAAAAGTGCTCCGATTGAGCGAACATTAACTTGTAACTGTTGGAATTAATTACAATAATCGAATGCAAATGGGAAATAATACTTAGATTACACTGATAGTAGTAACAAACAACTCAATAAACTTAGTAGAGGCACGTATGAGATACGCTGAGCTAAAGGTAATATTGCCTGCTACTCCTCTGAGATGCTATAGCAATTAACAAATTACCTCCAGGATACAACTACTGTTAGTTCTCCTCTATGTGTAGCATACACAGAGAGAACCCTTAGAACTTGGCAAAGAAAAGTAAAAACAAAAACACAAATTGAAAATACAAATTGTTTCGAGTAATGTAAAAACAATTTTATGTTTCGTAAACTATATTTTTGTGAACTAAAATTCTGTAAATCAAGAAGTAGTTATACAAAATTATGTTTGTAAACTACAACTTGTTTCAGAAAAGAACCTGAACGTTTTCCGAGTTTTAAGACAAATATTAATAAGAACTTAAGTTTCGAAAATAATTAGAGAAGAAGGAGAAATTGGAAGATAAGAGTTCTGAATGGTATGGTTTCAAATGAAGAAATTCATCTTGTATTTATAGCAAAAATTAGTTCGAACGTTTAAAGAGAATCCAAAGCAAAGACAAGATCCGTAAAACACGCGTCTCGAACGTTACAAAAGTTTAAGGTAAAAGCAGCGTTAAAAATACAAAGAAACGCTTTTGTCGGAATTCAAAATTTTCGAGATTCTTCTCGAGGTGCACATGTGTTACACGGGTCGGACACCCAAAACCGAGAAGGCAAAAATGTGTGGGAGATTTCAGTAAAAAGAATGGGTCGGATACGCCCACGCTTTGCGAACTTAGCGTGCGTGCTTCGTATGGCTCCGGGAAAGGCAATAAGAAATGCAATAAGGTTTAGGCAACCTTGCCATAGTCTAGGGCTTTCCCCATACACAAAGGTCTAAAGACCCAAAGGGCCATACCCTTAAGGCTAAACCAATGCTATTTAAGTCTAAAACTCTTAGTGTTTTAGTCTATATGGGACTAATGTTTTATTCATTCACATGAAAAAACATCTAGGGAGCAATAGGTCTTGGGATCAAAACATGGTCCATGCATTTTTTGATTAAAACAAAACATTGTTTTTTCTAACAGTAACTTAGAGGATTTGTATAAAGGGACTACTAAGAAAATGAAGATCTCCAGGGAGGTTACTGATTCAAGTGGGTAAGTTCCTTTGTTCCAGTTACTACGATTGCTGTTCTTATTTGGTTGGATGAATTATAGTTTAGTTTATACTGTTTGTTTGAAATGGTGAACATTTGTTAGATTCTGGTGACGGATTAGCCGAAGAGTAGGTTTAACTCTTTATTTATGCTGCATTATGCTTTCTTGTGAATGAATGTGATTGTTGGGGGTGATTATGGCTTCTCGAGTAGCAATCAGGTGTGTTGGGAGATAGAAGCTCCGCATGTTTATGTTTCAATGTCGTCTTGAATTGTTGGTAGATTTGTGTAAGTGTTATTTGATTAACTATTCATAAAGGGTGAATCAACATAGTGATGGTAAAATTATTATGTATGCACTTTTTTTGGTGTGAGCATTGTTTTTGAGTAAGATTCTGAGTGGAGCTTCGAGTATTTATATTCGTGAACTCAGGTCGATTTCCTTAAAACAACTACTTTTGCTGCTATGATGGCCTTAGCATCCTAGGTTATTCTTTCGGTTTCACGGGGATTGTCAGATTCAGAAGTTTATAGCGTGCATTGGCAATAAACAGCAATAAATGAAGATGTCGTGTAGCTTTCTTTATTTAATTCAAAATTACTCTTCCGGCATGCTCATCTTTCCTGTGGTTTAGAGTTCCGCGGCAGGTCATCCTCGGGGTTTATTTCTTCTAGGGAACAACACACAGTGTAGGTACTAGGGTAGAAATCCTGGCTAGCAACCTATGTGCAGTCGATGCACTTCAAATTCTAAAGACAATCATCCTACTTTCAGATAATTTCAGTTTTAGAGAATAGTAGTTGGCTGGAATACTGGCAAACTGCCTATCACAGGTTGCTGATCATCTACCTGCCAAATCAATTTCCACTAGGGATGTCTAGAGCATGTTGCCATGGTCTGAAAAGAGACGTGTTTATGAAAGTTCATCGTGGATCATTACACACAGCCAATGAGTAACCAAATCTTATATCTAGGAGCTGCGTATCCTATTATTGTACATGCAAATAAAAAATTTGTCGTCTTGTTGCTTTTCCGTATCTTCTTTGTGCATATAATTGTATTACTGAAAAGCAATTTTGGACAAAGTTGTGTATTCTAAAGCTGTACCCTATAAGCAAAGAAAAACGTGTATTGTACCGTTGTACCTTATTTGCTTTTTGAATTGTTTGTGCATATAATTGTAACTACTAAAAAGCAATTTTGGAAAGAGTTGCCAAATTCTATTTACTACAGTAAGAAACTTGAAAGTTCTGGTCAGCCTTGTTAGTTTATGGTAGCAGTTTTACATTTGGAATATTATCTAACATTTTCTCGTACTGTTTCTTTCTAAAGGAGGCCTACGACGGTAGAGGAAATCCTATCGATTGTGATCAAACCAGGTTGGAAGAAGGGGACTAAGATCACATTCCCAGAGAAGGGCAATGAGCAGCGAGGTATGATACCCGCAGATTTGGTTTTCATAATTGACGAGAAACCTCACAATTTATTCAAGAGTGATGCAAAACTTGTGAGATGAATACAACACAGAGGTTGTAGGAGATACGAAGGAAGAAAAGGGATGCGAAAGGACGAAGATAACTCGTATCCGTTGAAGGAAAAGAAGAAGATAGGTTACTCTTAAACAGAGATTGTATTAATAAACTTGTGGTGATAATAATGTGTCTCAAAACATAGTACGAGCCTGTTTATATAGGCAAGAACTAGTATCTAAAAATAAGTAAACTCTAAAACAAGAAAATCTAAAAAAAGGAAATAAGAGACTTGGTATTCAAGTCATCGATAGTTCTAGAAAGAAAGAACAAAGAGATGTTCTACATCAGTCCCCCTTCTTGAAAACAACTTGGCCTCAAGTTGATCAACTTAAACCATTATCTCCATGGAACACAAAGATTTCCTGCACATTAAATATGTTAGATATGTTCCAGGTTTTAGGAAGATCCACCACATAAGCATTGTCACTTAGTTTCTTCAAAATCTTGAAAGGACCGTACTTCTTCATTTTAGTTTTGTTGTAAGTACCAATTGGAAAACGTTCTTTGCGAAGATGTATCATGACAAGTTCTCCCTCCTTAAATTTTTTGAGTCGTCTGTGCTGATCTGCTACTGTCTTGTACTTAGCATTGGACTCTTCAAGTTTAGTTCTAACCTCTTTATGAAGCTGGGAAGCTTTGTCAACTAGATTATCAGCTTTCACATGAGATTGTGAAAGTTTAGGCAGCACCACTAAATCCAGAATATGATTTGGAACCTTTGAATATACTATTGCAAAAGGAGACTTACCAGTAGATCGATTCACCGAAGTATTAAATGCAAACTCCATATGGGGAAGAAAAGTTTCCCATTGTTTCTCGTTTGAATCAACAATTTTTGCACGTATCATATTTCCCAAGGATCCGTTGACAACCTCTGTCTGTCCATCGGTCTGTGGATGCGCAGTAGTGTTGTATTGTAACTTAGTTCCCAATCTCATCCATAAAGATTTCCAAAAGTAACTTAGAAATTTAGTATCACGATCTGAAGTGATAGACTTCGGCACTCCATGTAAACGCACTATCTCCTTGAAAAACAAAGAAGCTACATTGGAAGCATCAGTGGTTTTTTTACAGGCAATAAAATGTGTCATTTTTGAATATCTATCAACAACCACCATAACTGAATCGTTGCCTTTAACGGACCTTGGTAATCCCAGTATAAAATCCATACTAACATCAATCCAAGGAGCTTCAGGTACTGGTAAGGGAGTATATAACCCAGTGTTTTGTATTTTACCTTTAGAGCGTTGACACACCATACATTTCTGAACGAATTTCTGTACATCTCTCTTCACAGAAGGCCAAAAATATCATTCTTCCACCAAAGCAATTGTCTTATCTCGACCAAAATGACCACCAAGTCCACTTCCATGAAGTTCATGAATTAAATGTAGTCTTAATGAACCTTGCGGGATGCAAAGACGATTACCTTTGAAAAGAAATCCATCTTGGATAAGAAAATCATCAAATCGAGATGAAAGTTTCTTACATTGTTCCCAAATTGTCTTAAACTCTTCGTCATCAATATACAAATCTTTGATGTAATCAAAAGCTATACTTTCACTATGAAGAGTGACAAGAAGGTGAGCATGTCTACTCAAAGCATCAGCTACTTGGTTTAATTTACCACTCTTGTGTTTAATAGAGAAGGTATAATGATTTATGGTAGACAAGCATCTGTCATGCATTCTATTTATTTTAGCTGATGTCTGTAAAAACTTCAAAGCTTGGTTGTCAGTATTGACAACAAACTCATTATGTACCAAATAAGGATGCCAATGTTTTAAAGCTCGAACAAGAGCATATAATTCAAGTTCATAGGTTGACCATTTTCTCTTAGCTTCAGAATTCTTCTCACTATGAAAAGCAACTGGATGTCCAACTTGAGATAATACAGCTCCAATCCCAACAACAGATGCATCACAATCGATTTCAAAAGGTTTAGTAAAGTCTGGCATTGCAAGAACTGGTGCACTGCATAATTTTTCCTTAAGAAAATGAAAACTCTTATCTGCTTCTTCAGTCCAAAGAAATTTTTCTTGTTTCAAACAGTCAGTTACTCCAGCAGCAATAGAACTAAAATTGCGAATAAAACGTCTATAGAAAGATGCTAAACCATGAAAACTTCGAACATCTTTAATACTTGTTGGAAATAATCGAACCTTTGAATCATCTACTGAAATCCCTTGATCAGAAATAATGTATCCCAAAAAGGTGACAGATGTTGTTAAGAATGTACACTTCTTAAGGTTCACATAAAGTGCATTCTCAACAAGAGTTTGAAAGACTTGAGAAAGATGAGAAAGATGTTCTTCTTCACTACGACTGTATATCAAAATATACGATGACGAATTTACCAAGTAAAGGTTGCAGTACCTGATGCATTAATCTCATGAAAGTGCTCGGTGCATTTGATAATCCAAAAGGCATGACTAACCATTCATACAGTCCTTCACGAGTTTTGAAAGCTTTCTTCCATTCATCTCCAAGTCTAATGCGAATCTGATGATAACCACTGCGAAGATAAATCTTAGAAAACACCTTAGACCCAACAAGCATATCTATAAGATCATCCAATCTGGGAATAGGAAATCTATAAGGAATAGTTATTCTGTTGAGAGCTCTACAATCAATACACATTATCCAACCTCCATCTTTCTTATCAACAAGAAAAGTTGTACTTGCACAAGGACTCTTGCTCAATCTTATTAACCCTTTCTCTAATAAATCATTTACATGTCCTTGTAGAATCTCATGTTCTTTAGGACTCAATCTGTAATGAGCTTGATTTGGAAGAGATGCCCCAGGAATGAAATCAATTTGATGTTGTAAATCTCTTAACGGTGGTAAAGATTTTGGTAGTTCATCAGAAAAAATTGCTTGGAATTGATTGAGCAAAGGTTGTACCTTTTCTGGAATGATTATCATTGGCTTAGAATCTTCATGTGAATGTAGAGTATGTTCGTGCAGTTGTTTCACAATGCTAGCGACTAACGCACTTATTTTTCCATCACTATGCTCTTTGTAAACATCAGTAGATTTAGAAGGAACTAAAATTTTCTTCTTTCCATCTTTAAAAAAAATATAAGTATTCTCAAAGCAATTGTGAACTGCACACATATCATATTGCCAAGGTCTTCCAAGTAGTAAATGCGCAGCAGTCATATTAATAACGTCACACCAAACCGAATCTTGGTAACCCTTAAGTGCATACTCAACAAGACATTGGTGAGTAATCTTTTGAGAAGAAGAGCTATTTACCCACCCAACTGAATAAGGATGAGCATGAGGAGTTACGGGTAATCCCAGTTTTTTAACAACTTCAGCAGAAATATAGTTATCCATGCTGCCACTGTCCATGATCAAGTCACATGTAACTCCCTTAATCAAACATCTTGTTCTAAAAATGTTGTTCCTCTGAGAAAAAGAGGGTTGAGAGAATAGCAGCGGTCGAATCATACCCATTAAGTGTTCACTGTACAATTCTTCTACAATTTCATCACTTTCTATTTCATCTTCATACTTCTCAAAATCCTTATTATCATCCTTAATCAAGCCACTATACTTGTGTGTACTTTCTAATTCTTCATGCAGTAATCCATGGACTTTACGACACTCAGCAGAAGTATGACCAGTTAATTGGCATTTATTGCACTTTTCTCCTCTAAATTTAGCATAAGGATTATTTGTTTTGGGTAAAGGTGGAAAAGAGGTTTGATCCTTTGATGAAAAACGATTATTTGGGTTGTACCTTGGACGAGAAGAAACTTGATGTTGTTGTATAGATTGAGCTTCATTTGGAGTAGCAAGAATTGGAGGATTATTCTTCGGTATTGGGTGTTGAGAATGAGTAAAATTGGGTGTTTGATATTGTGGTTTAGAAGAAGAATAATGTACATTCTCTTCTTGAGCATATGCATTCTCAGAATAATTAACTGAAGAAAATGGTTTAGAATTACCTTGGAACCGATGATACGGTATAGTGGAAGACCTTTGAGTTCGGAAAAGGCGACGTTCAATTCTGATAGCTTGTTGTATAGCTTCCTCCATAGAATAAACAGATTGGGTCATTCCCTCTTGAATTACTCGATTCAACCCTTCTATGAATCTAGCAATAAGTTGTTCGTCTGATTCATTGAGTTCATTACGAGCAACTAAATTGTAGAATTCAGTTACATATTCTTCAACCAACCTTGCACCTTGTTGGCAATTCTGCAGTTTTATAAATAATTGCTGCCTGAAATCTCTAGGAAGAAACTTAGCTCTTAAAAGATCACTCATTCTTTTCCAGGACCGTATTGGTGGTTTTTCATGGTTCCTACGATCTTCACAGAGTTTTGTCCACCATGCAGCTGCTCCTCCCTTAAGCTTAAAAGAGATTAGCTTTACTTTTGAATGTTCTGGCACTTCCATAAATTCAAAAAAAGTTTCAACCTCAAAAAACCAATCTAATAATTCCTCTATCTTAAATCTTCCATTGAAGGTCGGAATGTCTGCCTTAAGTTTGTACTCTGGTAAAGATCCATAAGAGTATTGTCCTGAATGCAAATGCCTTTCTTCTGTCCAGTTTTTCTCTAGCATATCTTCAATGTTATCTTCTTCACTGCTGTTGATTTTAGGATTAACAAACTTTTTGTAAGGATGACAAACATATCCTTCATATTGGATATTCTTGTTAAAAAAAAATTTAACACCTTCTGGAGTGCTAGTGTCCTGGATGAAGTTATGCTTCTTCCCTTTCTCTGAAGAATGTCTGGTTCTAGAATGTCTTCCCTCTTCTTTAGATTTGTTTTCATCCTTTGACCTTTCTTCACCTTCTGATTTTTCTTCACTTTCTGATTTTTCTTCACCTTCTGATAATTCTTTGTCTTCAAGTTTCATATGCTTCTTAAAAAGGATAAAGAACTTGTTTAGATTTTTCTCGAGCTTTTCGATTTTGTTGTTGGTTGCTTCACTTGATTTGGTGAGTTCTTCTTTGGTAACGTAGTTTTCCATCGAGGTTAAAAACTTAACACTTGACTGAATTTTTTTTTTTTTGTAGGGTTGCGGAAGCGTTTAGGATCGGTTTTTAAGAATAGAACTTTAAAACTAAGGTTGTGGTACCAATTGATGCAAAACTTGTGAGATGAATACAACACAGAGGTTGTAGGAGATACGAAGGAAGAAAAGGGATGCGAAAGGACGAAGATAACTCGTATCAGTTGAAGGAAAAGAAGAAGATAGGTTACTCTTAAACAGAAATTGTATTAATAAACTTGTGGTGATAATAATGTGTCTCAAAACATAGTATCTAAAAATAAGTAAACCTGTTTATATAGGCAAGAACTAGTATCTAAAAATAAGTAAACTCTAAAACAAGAAAATCTAAAAAAAGGAAATAAGAGACTTGGTATTCAAGTCATCGATAGTTCTAGAAAGAAAGAACAAAGAGATGTTCTACATCAAAGAGGGACAGCAATGACCTGGTTGTGAGCATGAAGGTATCTCTGGTCGAAGCCTTAACAGGATACACAGCACAAATAACAACTCTAGATGGTCGAAGTCTAACCATTCCCGTCACTTCAGTCATCAGCCCCACCCACGAAGAAGTCATCAAAGGAGAGGGAATGCCAATCCCAAAGGACCCGGCCAAGAAAGGAAACCTAAGAGTCAAGTTCAACATCAAATTCCCAGCCAAGCTTACACCAGAGCAGAAAACGGGTATAAAACGATTGTTGAACTCTTCGTGAATGCATGGTATCTCTCTGCTTTAACTTTACCTCAGCAGACTCAACTGGGGTTCATGCATTTTCACTTTCTTGCCATAGTCTCTAGCAATAATAAATTTTACTTCGGCGGTTTCCTGCATTATGGCATCATGTAGTAGCCCTTAGCTATGACCTCCTCTACTTGTTTTTCCTTCAAGAAAATTTTCATGTCTACTTTGGGTTCCTTTTCAATAGATGAACACTTTCTTTTGTAATTGTCCTAGCAGCATTATCAGAGTTCCATTGTGAATACAGGTTGACCCTGAAAACATTCTGCCATCATTCATTCCACGTTACTCTCCTCCAACAGGGGCAAGATTCTAGATCCAAAAATATCAGTCCTTCAAAATCCCATATTGGTGTCTTGAGTGGGGCCAGCCTTCTACACGTGGACACGGTCGCTATCGACCACCTCAACACAAATAATACTTTCCACAGTTGTTTCTTTTTTTTCCCCTACTCATTTGGTACTGTCAATCGTTATAAAGCAAAGTTGTTCCAAATGGTCCACCCACTTTGATGGGTATTTCACTTGGAAACTTTATGGTGTCGATTTCATTATTTGAATGCAAGGAATCTTCCGGGGGATATTGATTGACATTTCGGATTTTGGTGCTGGATTCCATTTCGCGTGCAAATACAAGACCGTTCTTGTTTACCATACCTGAGTTTAGTCAGACGTGACTGGATTTGATTCGAAGACTAATTTTTTAACTGAGGTATTATTAAGTTTGATTTCTTCGTTTTTTTCACTTGAGATTTTTAAACCAGATGATTTTTCGCCGGAGATTTCTAAACTAGCGTACATATCGAAAAACTATAGACAATAGCATTATTCTTAATCGCCATCATTTTGGTGCATTGAACATTTCATGGCTCGGGGATCATTTTCAGTCTAAACAGGAAACAAATGTGAATGGTCTTTTAAACATAAATAACTTTCTATTTAGGGTTAAGTCCTCGTCATAAAACACTAAACTCGCACTAATGCATTTCTTCAATCATTCGTCTTCTTTCCTTTTGCTCTTTTTTAGACTACTTTTTCATCAACCACAGATCCTGTGAATTCATTCAGTTCATGGAAACTGTTTGTCGTTACGGATTCTGAGTATTCGGACACCAAGCTCAAGAAGTGAACTTAACCATACGGCTTACATCTTTCTGCTTGTTTAAGTTGTTTTGGGTAATCAGTAATGCCTTCGAATCCAAACAAAGTGGAAACATCATGCATAGCGCTGGCACAACTTTATACCCAAAAGGCTCCCAACATTAAAGTGTTGATAGCAGCCGTGCTCTCACAATGGACCCTTTTAGGCTTTAACTTTGCCTGCCAAAACATACTAGACCGTGTGGTGGGTCTCGCGTTGTCCATCCACAGGCCACAGCCGTGCATCCGAGGAAAATTGTCCAAGCATTTGCGCATCGACGTAACTAAACGGGTCGGGTCGAAATACGGGCACCAACTACAGTAAAACTTCAATAAATTTATTCGTGATAAATTAATAACTTCATTAAAATAATATTTTTTGCCAGTCCCAACTTAGGCCGGTGTATTAAATTAACAACCTCATTAAATTTATAAGATAATAAAAAATTTGAGTATCCAATAGCATGGTTTTTAAAATCGTGCGATTCAAATTTGAATCGCACGATTCGATTCATTTTAGTCCAAATCGATTTAAATCGTATGGGCAAATCGTTTCTACCATAAATCGTTAGTCAACTTTGGTTGACTACGATTCTTGACCGAAATCCAAAGTCTAAAAATTGAGAGGTGCAAAGGATCGATCCTATGACCTCCTGCACACATATGACGACTCTAACCAATGTTCCAACTCATTTTTTTTGATAATTAATGAAATATTTTAGTATATATAAGAAAAATATCAAAATTAGGAAAAAATATCCCATCTTCTTTTGAGTACTCCACATAATTCAATATTAATTACAAGAAAATATACGATTCAGTAATCAACCGTGAATCTTCGATTCACGCTTTAACATACGATTCGATTCTCGAAAATGAAAAACGATTCGATCCTCGATTCACGATTTCACAACCTTGTCCAATAGGGCCCAACTGAAATATAAATTAATAATCATTATAATAGCATTACATTACTGGTGCGTTACTAAAATAAGATTCCAAAGTTGTTTGTTTCTTGTTCACATTTAGGCAACACCGGATTTCATCTCTGATTTTTTTTTGTAGTCTCTTGAGGAGTTCAGGAATGCCTTTTTCAAATTGTAGGAAGAAATCATTTAGCTTACTATCGATAAGATTGCTTATTTACGAGAAACTGGGTTCACTTGCGATGTATTCCGATGCTTGCTTAATTGTATTTGATATCGTTTCTTGACACACTTGTATGTTAAATTTTTCAAGAAGCCATTTTTGTGTTTCTATTTGAGTCGAATTTGGATTGGAATGACTATACTCACACAATGCGTTTCGAATCTTTTGTCATCGTGGATTTTTTGACACCTTTGAGATGAGAAGTATGAGCTATTGTTACACTTTTCTTTTGTATTGTTGCTTTTTGTTTCTTTTAACATCAAAAGATATATAAATTTATGCACATAATATGCAATATACTATACTATGTTATATTATATTATATTATGCCAAAAATTTATTACACATCAATTTGAATTGAAAATTATATCTCAAGATATTTGTTATTATGGGAAACCATTAAGTTAACTTAAATATTTTCTTTTATTTTATTTTTGAAACTTCAATTTAGAGTGTTTCGATAATTTAATAACTTATTAATTTATCGATAAATTAATACTTCGCTAAATTGATAGAATTTGTCAGTCCCAACATTATTAATTTATTGAAGTTTTACTGTATGCTAGAAGACAAGGAAATGATTGATGGGTGTGGATGGAGTTTGGGTCATATAGGATCAAAACTGTCTCCCACTAAACCCTATTAACTAGACAAATGAGACTTTATGTCATGTTTAATCATGCACACAAAGTTTGATTAACTAAACCAAAAGTTTTAAAACAATATATGCGCAACAACATAGATCCCCCTCCCCACAGAGTTGCAACAGCAACAACATCATAATGTTCATAGTCATTGTTTCATTCCACTAACTACTACTCATCATCAAAAACAGTATATATACACTACTGAGAATGAGATGACAAAATAAGTTCTTCTAGAAAGGTGAAATATATTCTTAAAAGAGTGTTGATTAAGTTTTTTTGAGTCAACTATGATAATGTAAATTAAGAAAAACTTTTTATATCTTTCTTTACTATATACTATTATAATGCCAAGATGACCGATAAGGGCTTTTAACCGAAATGTTCATATACAAAAAAATAAAATCAAAATAATGTGAGGGTTATTTTGACAAACTGCATCTCTAAAACAGCTAGGGGTCTAAGACCTAGGGCAATAGGCTATACCGATTCAAAATTCAAATTGAAATTTGAAACCCCTTTCTATCTCAAATCTTAATGCTTTCTCTCTCAAGTCTCAACTCCAATAAGATAGAGGGTTTAAGTAAAACTAAATCTCTGTGAATTCCTTTCAGGATTCAAGATCAGAGCTCATATTTTGAAATCACCCTATTCTCATCATCATTTTAGTGTAAAATTTTGATTTTTTACCACTAACATTCAAGATTGTTTTTCGTTTATTTTACCGATCTCTTGAAACTATTTCGGCATCTGCTGTTCCATCAAACTACGGATCAATGCCTCTTGCCTTCCCAGCTTTAGTTTTTCCCTGATTTACATTCTACTGTAAGCGGATTCCTTACTGAAGTACTGGATGTTTCGGTTTCACGTGCAACGCACGTGCCCTATGCTAGTGAGAAAGAATAAGAAGACATTTTCATTTTCTCTAGAGTTTCCACTACTTGATGTTTGCTTTGCTAAGCGGCAAGGTCAGTGGCTCCAACCAATCTTTCTTCTTCCAATATATGTACATTACACTAAGAAAGCTGAATAATTTCAGCAAGTGGGCATAGTATACATAGCATCATATACAGAACTAACATCAATTCAAATTTTATCACTTCAACTTCAATTTTACCAATTTGAAGGGTTCATATCATATGGGTGGATCATGCAGTAGTGGTCCTCTTCTTCTTCTTCTCCCATGGACCCATTTTCTCTCTTTTTTTTTTCTCTTTTACCACCAACTTTTCCTTTTTCGCTTTTTTTTTCTTCGTTAAATCGCATCTAGTCTACAGATGCTCGAGCACTTAAAGTGTTTCCCTTCCTTATCTAGTTCACCATCAAAGCACATTTTGATCGTTTGTGCTGTGCTTAAAGGAAAAATGTTGCTTAGCCTAGCTGAAAGTATGCATATCTTTTTGGTTACTATTCCGGGCTGGCTGCATCTTTCAGAAGCATGCAACACGTTTGAAAGATTATGTTTTGAACAAGGTTTGAAAACGGTTGATTTTCTCCGGAAAAAACGGCCGTTAAAACGGTCACGCCTATGTAGCGTGCCCGTGAGGTCACTTATACGATTGTTTAAATAACACCGACAAATTGCTAAAAAACGGTGTTATTTTGACCCGTTATATCTGTTTTCACGCATGTGATAATCGTTTTTCTAAAATTGATTTTTACGTTTTTTTCGTCTAAATAACATTTTAACATAAGTTTTTTAGACTGTTTTTTTCCGTTTTCACATCGGTTATACCCGTCTTTTAGAAGAAAAAAAATATACAAAAAATACTATTTTAATTAATTTTTTATTTCTAAAATAAAAGATTAAGAATTACAATTAAAAAAATTAAAATAAATGAATAAACAAATAAAATAAAATAAAACGTAGTAACAACGGTATTTAGACCAAATTTAATGCGTTCCAGGAGGTCCCAGGTTCGAGTCTCCATTGACGTAATATTGCAGGAATTAATATGGAAGGTAGTGTTAGTTTGCCCCCCTTATGACACAATCTCAGCACCCTCTCCCGCCGTTTCGGCTCCCTTGGCTAGGTTACCCATGAGGCTCGCTGGTAGATTAACACAGCAACCTGTTCAATTAATGTAGTAGTATGTCGTTAGAGCTTAGCTTGTTAGTTCAATTAGTACTACCTAAGGTCAGGTATTCTCAGCATCAGGAGAAACAAGTCGAATCACCATCAATTTTCAGAACGTGATCCTTATATGGAACTTTGAAGTTTTCGAGTTCTTACATCACAATTTAGCGCTAATAGCCTACTAATCTCACGACCATCTTATGGGTCGGTGGATAATCTTCATATTTTAATATACTGTTGCTATAGGACCTTTTTATTGTATTGGTTATTTTGTGTCTCTGTATTTTCTATTAGCTAAGTCCGAGTACTATTCTTAGTGCAGCGTCTTTCCATATTTCTAGTTTACTTCAAAGAGCGGCTCTAATAGGTACTGTAGTTCTATTTCTTGCATAGTTGTTCTGTAAGTGCTATCTATACCATTATATAAAGCAAACTATGCTTACTGTTCATGTGAACAGTAGGTGAAGCGGTAATTTTTAGAATTCTTATTCTGCCCTTAGTTATGTTACTTTTTAAAAAATATCCTTTAAATATAATGAGGATAAAATAGTAAATATGCAAAATAAAAATTACTAACAGAGAGTAGAGAAAGAGCTGATCACATCAGGAGGGTCCATAAACAGATAAAATACTTGGACTAGACACAAGCAGTTTTGGAAGGCACGTGTATAGCAAAGATGCCAAAATTTTCAATTTCCTAAATTGCCCTTATGTAATGACCACAAGAGTGATATATTACAGATACAAGTCAGGGTATATTTGTGATTTTATTATTCTAAATGTATACAAATGCGATGAATTATGAATCCCAATCCTGATAACAGACAAAAAAAAGTGATGGCATTTATTTTCACCTTGCACGTGCATATGCACGTGCGAACAATCTTGTATCTATAAAGCACAAGTCTAATAGGTACTATAAAAGCTTTTAGGCCTTGTTTAATTAGTATTCCAGGCATCTTTTTTACTTAGAGCGTCTGCAGTGGACGACCAAGAGTAAAAATTTGGTCTGCAGCAGAGACGTAGTGGGACGGAGTAAAGACTAAATCGAAGACCATACCAAATTTGGTCTGCGACCAAGACCAAACCCAAATATAGTCGGGCGTTGATAAACTTTACGCCCCACACCAAGCGCAATTTGAAGTTAACGCCCACACCGAGCGTTGCTGAAGTTAACGCCCACACCGAGCGCAATTATGAAATTCACGCCCACACCGAGCGTTTATAAAGTCCCCCCCATATTTTTTTTTTTTATTAAATCAAGGTTTACGATGGGGCGTTAACTATACAAACGCCCCATACTTTTTTTTCTTTTTTTTTATTTTGATATGTTTGGGGCGGGAACTATACCCCCGCCCCATATAGTTTTTTTTTTTTTTAAATTTCGTGAATAGTAGAAAAAAGCCATCAGGCGTTAACTATACAAACGTCCCTTCTCCAGGCGTAATCTTTACCAACGCCCCACCGCGCGTAAACTATATCAGCGCCCCACACCGAGCGTAAGCTTTACCAACGCCCCACACCGAGCGTAATCTTTACCAACGCTCGACCAAATTTACTCGCCCACCACTGCGTCACTCAAGGTACTAAACCCATATATGGTCTTTTTTTTTAGTCTTTGGTCTTTGGTTTTGGTCGTACCGCTGCAGACGCTCTTACGCACTTTGCTTCAGTTTATGTTAACAGGCCTCGAGCTAATTACACAAGTCAAAAGTATCATTATGGATCAAGCAAAAAAAATAGAAGATGGACGGGTAATGGACGGGCAAGTCTCCTCAACATCTTGTTACAAGAGCCTGACTGGCATCTCGGATCAATTGCATCAAAATCATCCACCAACATCCAAGTTCTTTTGGGCACAACAGTGCCTATCAAAAGTACAACTTTTCTTGTAGAAAGCATTCGTCGAAGGTCCATAGTCCTTCGAGAACCTCACTAGTTCCAACATTTCCCCCCGACGCAATACTAATCCGGAGAAGGTTGATCAATCTCTACACCACTATCTTATTACAAAAGAATATAGACTTGCTGATCCAATTGTAATTGTTGACTTTTCGGGTATATCTTACCCCAATGTAATAGCTATTTAGTTATCTAATAAATATCATGTTTCAAAAAAAAAAGTAATAATAGATTCTAAAAAATAATATATATATAAAAAAAAAAAACTATGGACTAGGGAGTGTTTGGATCCTTGGTCGGGCTATGGACAATGCAGTGGCGAAAAAGAGGGCCAAGTATTTGGAGAAATGTACGAGTCAGAAGTTGGGGTTTGGTGTTCTTACCTCCGCGACATTAGGAGGACTAGGGAGTGATACTGAGGAGTTCCTGAAGAGGTTGCGAAACTATATGACTAGTCATGATGAGAATGTTTCTATTGGAAATTTTCTTTTTCATAGGATAGGTGTGGTTCTCAATAAAGAGATTGGAGCCCAGCTTGTTGTCAGGCTTCCATCTAATGATTGTAAACTCCTTGCTGTTACTGATGATTACTAATATTTTATTTTAAAAAAAAAAACTGAAAAACTGAAAAGAACGGAAAACAAATCTCAAATCAAAAACGAAAAAGAGATGGGATGAGATTGTGCCAGTGAAAGATCATGGCTTTCAATCGCCGGGAAAATCACCACCGGAAAAATAATCTATTCATTTTAAACTAATGGTCCCTATATTATATTATATCCCAAGATTATATCCAAACTCCTTAATTGGAGTGGATTTCATCGAGGATTCGAACCCCTACCTCGGGGGTGGGAGGGAGCATGCCAACCACCAGACCACTTGGTGATTGGCAGTGTCCATATAATATACAAACATGTCATGGTGACCTTGATTGTTCAGTATCATAATCAGTCCGACTTAACAACAGAGTAGTTTGTTTAGCAGAAGTATGCCGTGGTCGCCGAAATTTTTAAAAGATTCAAATATGTACCATATATTTCTTTCGTTTTCCCTTGTGGATCACTACTGAGACAAAAATAATAGGAAGCGGGAAAATGACAAATATTTGTATCAAAAAAAAAAGTTTGTTTGATAACCAATTAGAAAAGAGATAGATCGAATATCTTATGCTGGTGAGGAATTTAAAGGCGTGAAAATGTTTATGCATGCGAAACTGAAAGAGTAAAACCCAGAAATATCATTAAGAAGTAAAAAGAATTGGAAATTAAGTGTTTAGCATGAAAATAAGAGAAATAATGTGATGAAACGAAATGTATTAAATTAGATGACCGCTGCCACGGTGGGATGGCCGACCGGAAAAATTAATGCAAAACTAAATTCAAACCCATCTTCTTAGGTACTACTTGTAGTGTAGTGTGTAAAACCAAGATGAGTACTATGCACACATACCATGTAATAATTTATGTAACTTCCGCTTTTTGCAAGAAAAAGGGCGACTGCAAAGGCGATATCTTGGGAAGACCTTATGTTTGCTTTTCCCCAAATACTTGAACTTCATGAACAAAGAGCAAGGTGATCAGTGCATACATCTACTACATGATGAATATGCTAACCATAAGAAGATGAAGTTAACTGATTAACTCACAAGGAAGTCCAATTCTCTGTCCATATTGCCGGCTTATTAGGTAGTTTGGTCCAGCAAATGTTTCCCCACAATTCCTTCGGTTGCACATACCACAGGGTCAGGAGCATCATCTTGTTTGCAGTTTGCACATGACCCATGGAGAACCAGTTTGAAGATCCATAGCCATTTTTGCAGCCCAAATAACATAAGGTGGTCCGAAATGCTTGTTCCACATTTTTCAACATCTTCAATCTGCATTGATTCAATTCTCAGGACCAACATATTAACATAGACAATAGCTTGCAGCCAGTAAATTTAAACCATATAAACTTGGGATGGCAACTAGGCTCACGAATGCGTTGAAGGCGGAACTCAAGATCACTGATATGATCACTAGTCCATTCGATGGCATCGCTAATATCCTTCAGAAATGTGTATATATGTTAATGTATAAATGTTGTTACTGACTGTACTATTATTCATAAATGTAAGTAAGTATCCTCCACCTGCAGTTCAGCTCAGAAAAGCTGCACCAACCTGTAGCTTCTACCAACATCTTTCATTTCCTTCCATCTTCCTGCCACATATTCATTCATTCCTTGAGCATTCATACATTGAGTCTTCATATTCAACTTTTTCCTTCTCAATCCCAGACATCCCACCATCTGCAATCTCCATTATCTTCTCAATTCCACTGAAATGCTTCCCAGTCTTCACCTGACCTAGACCACCAAAACATTATATCATTAACCGTTCACATCACCTGCAATAACCCACCATCTCAATCCAACAGAAGCACCAGTCTCTCCAATTCCCAATTTCAACAGCACAGCACCACTTCCATCTCAATCTTGGTCTTCTCGATCTGAACCTTCACGGCATAGACAACTCTTTCATCTTTTAATTCAACAACAGTCACAAGAACCCATTAACCTTCACAGTTTCACCTAAATCATCACCAGAACCAGCGTAGCAGAATCAAATCGAACCCATCTCCACGGCATCAGATTCAGTCGAATTCAAAACCCTAACATCCTTCTACGATTCAATTGACAGAAAAGGTCATATTCTTAATCTTCTGTAAATTCAGTTAAGAAGAAATCAATCAAATTTCTTTCTTAGGAAATCGAGAGGAGGTAGAAGAAGAATAAGATGCATATTATTTACATCTTGTTTATCTTTGGATCTTGAATGTTAGTAGCTTTTTAGTCGTTAGATCTACTTGGGTATAGCCATTAGAAAAGATGCAACTACATCTGAGAACCGTAGTATCCAATATGGATATTGAGCATGGTGATCGTACCAAAGAAAAATGGACGAGTGCGAATATGCGTTGATTTTAGCGATCTTAGTAAGGCGTGTCCAAAAGATAGCTTCCCACTCCCAAACATCGATCAACTCATAGAGGAAACATCCGGGTATGGGATACTATCACTAATGGACGGATACTAATTTAACTTGATTTTCAAAAAATTTAGAAAATAAATCAAAACTAATTTTTCCGAAAAGATTAGTCTTAGTTGACTTGTCCATGGTGCAGACACGAGCCCGAGCACTAAGCCCAAGCCTTAGTGAAGAAAAAATATTTCCCCCCACATGGGTCACAAGCCCCCACTCAATTAAGTCACAATTTAACTTGATTTTGAAAATGTTTAGAAAATAAATCAAAACTAATTTTTCCGAAAAGATTAGTCTTGGTTGACTTGTCCATGGTGCAGACACGAGCCCGAGCACTTAGCCCAAGTCTTAGTGAATCAAAAATATTTCCCCCCCACCCGGGTCACAAGCCCCCCCTCAATTAAGACACAATTTAACTTGATTTTCAAAATGTTTAGAAAATAAATCAAAACTAATTTTTCCGAAAAGATTAGTCTTGGTTGACTTGTCCATGGTGCAGACACGAGCCCGATCACTAAGCCCAAGCCTTAGTGAAGCAAAAATATTTCCCTCCACCCGGGTCACAAGCCCCCCCTCACTTAAGACACAATTTAACATGATTTTCAAAATGTTTAAAAAATAAATCAAAATTAATTTTCCCAAAAAGATTAGTCTTGGTTGACTTGTCCATGATGCAGACACGAGCCCGAGCACTAATCCCAAGCCAAAGATTGAGGTGGTCCAAGGGTCATAAATTCCAGAGGAATGTTTGAAATAGAATAAGATGCTGAATAAAAAGAATCTGGATTTTGACCACAGGAATAATCTCTGAAAGAGATGTAAGTTCAAATCAAGTACAGAAGATGTATAAGGTGTGTTGTGGCTCACCTGGTATTGTATATGATCTAATGACTCGTTGAGCAGAGAATGTTCATGTCGTTGGTCGTGTCATTGTTGATCGACCACGGCTGCTGGGGAGAACTCCTGAATGACCAATCTCTGATTCTTCCTCTTCTAACAGCTCTGAGCAGCAGTGAGAGAATTAATAGGAAGAAAAAAAAAACCATAATTATTAATTACTAAGAAAAGGTGTGTAAAATGCATCTTCCAGGATTTAATCCAAACTCGGTTACATAAGTTCAGCAGAGTCCAGATTTTGAGAACCTTGCACTTGTTCCATAAAGAAATGCTTGGAAACTTTATTTTGTGAAATGAATAGTTCACTTATCTACTTTAGAAAAATAAAATAATAAGCAACCAAGAGTCCTCCATTATCCAGTTTGACCTTAATAATGAATTATATTAGAGAACTCTTACAGTAGTTCTAGGTGAATAATTTGATGCCAAAGCAAAACAGCTACACTAAGGTAAATGGTTGCACGAACTCGGGTGATAGCAGCAGGGAAACCTTTTTAAGTACTCTCAAGTTGAGCATACTTTTGGCTTTTAACTTAACCTTTTACTAAAGGCGTTTTTAGCCCCACTAGTTTCACTCGCAACCTCCGATTTTTCCTAATGGCACTTTAAGTGACTTTGTGCTCCCTGTTAAGCACATCTATTTTGCTTTTACAACTTATAATTTCATCATTTTATTAAGTACCTTCCGCAACATGTCTGTGTTTTAAGCAGATAGGACTCCTGTCTAAATAGGCATTTTGTTTACCTCGTGAAGCCAGCATAGTTGTTGCTGAGGGTACCTTTAGTTACTACAGTAAAAACTCCATATATTGATACCCCATATATTAATAAACTTTATATATTAATAAAAAATTATGGTCCCAACTTGGGCAGTTGTAAATATTAATAAACTCCACATTTTAATATTAATAGATTTTTCTAGTCCCACCAAAAGGAATTTACCTCCATATATTAATATAATTTACATAATAGGAAAATTATAATCTTCTTATATTTCAAAATTTAAGATAAAGAAAAATATGTATCCATAGTCGTTTGAGAAAAGGATGTAATATTTTGTAATGTTATCGCATCTTTTGATTTGCGTATGCGTAAGACCTCGTTACTATTTGCACATTTTTGTTGAATCCAAAATATTTCCAACTTGTCGAGAATATTTAAAGCCTTTTGTGGAGAAACTTGTTTTTAGTATACCTCCCTATATTAATAAACTCCATATATTAATAATTTTGTGAAGTCCCAAGGATATTAATATATGGAGTTTTTACTGTATTTGCACATGCATGCTATAGCTTTCGGGGCCTATATGCCTAAAGAGCCTTTACACAAGTATTTGGGCTAATAGTTGTTCCATAGCTATTTTATGTTCTTCATGTACCCGATGCGGTAAGTTATACAGGTTACTGTATGCTAACAATTTCAATAGCAGCAAGTGCATGGAACACAAATAATCAACCATGCTAAGATACCAACTTCTAGAAACCCTAAATGAAGCAAACTAGAGCTACTCTAAATTGGTCAGAGGAGATGCATCTTACCATTGACATCTTTGCCCGCCTGCGACCCAGCAACTCCAATGCATGAAAATAACGAATCCTCGTCTATTTTCAGCTGATCATATGCCTCGTATATATCCTCAATAGTAGCAGCTTCATATAGCAAAGTGAGGTCTTTAATGCATGAAATGTCCTGAAAATGATTGGAACACACTAATAAATATAGGCAAATGTTATCCTCTGCATAGGTGCAAAGGATAAGCGCATTAAATATTCTTGGACTCGTAAGACATTTTTATTGGAACCATAACATTCCAAGCTTTATTAAATATCTCATTAATCTAAAATAGTTAGTGGGGCGAATTTTCATATTTACCCTTAATCTTAATTATCATTTTTATATATTTTCTTGGTTGCGATATTTTGGTTTTGATTAGGGATCGATCATACACACCATCAACAACTTACTGTTGGCATTATATTTACGTTTTTCTCTCCTACCATAATCCCCGTCGATAAAGTTGATGCCCGTAAACATTATATTTAAGGTGTCATTTATCCTTCATACTTATGAAATGAAATATATAGGTTTCCTATTCTAGGTGGAATCTCATGTCGTTGTAACATCTATGATCATAATCTCGATTACCGAGCATATGTAGATTGTTTTGATGGTTATTTTTTTTAATTATTTTTTTTAATGATGAAAAATGACTTGTGTCCATGTACTAACTTTTTTCTTTTGTATTAAGATATCATGGATACCCATGGTCAGGGACAAAGCTAGGAATTTAGTTTGGGAGGACAAATATATAGGTATAGTAGTTTTGCCGTAAAAGTAGGCGGCGGAAGGCCGCAATATTTTTTTTAGGCCTTGGTATTTTCCTTCAAATGATATCACCAAAATATCCAATAAGTTGTTAGATGTTTAGATTTATGGTTAGATTTAATATTTTGATATTTTTCACTTCTTTTCTACGTAATTTTGATATTTAAGCCAAGTTTTGTACGATAAGTACCTAATATCAATAATTTTTAAAGTGTATAGTAAAAGATTCAAGACTCTCTATGTAATATACAAAAATATGGGGTAAAAATCTATAAATACTTAAGTTTTTCAAGCCTAAAATGATAATTATCAAAGCCTAATTATGGAATTAGAAAATTCTAGGGGGACTGCTGTCCCCCTTAGATCATACACAGCTCCGTGCCTGCCCATGGTCCATAAATATCGTAAAAACTATTGTTATAATGCAATTTCATTTTTTGTTGGGAGGGAACGTAATTTTATAAAATAATTTTGTTTAAATATAAGGGTATTTCAGGAATAACCACAATATTTATTACTTGAGTTTATTTAATATGAAACTATTTTAATCCCAAAAAACAATTTGGGAACCCAAGGTAAAAAGACACAATTAATGCTATATTATCCTATGCATGAGTGCATAGTATAACAGGATAAATATATCATCCACCCCCACCATCACAAGATCATTAAAAGATTTTTATTATAGGGAAAGCCAATTCATTTAGGGGAAAAGCTGACTTTGGTCATAATTAATTGATTTTTGGTCAATTCGGGGGGAAATATAGAAACTCTATTCTTCTCTAGTCTTTCCCGATTTTCCACGATCACTATACAATATTACAGTAGATATTCATCCCATGTCTTTCGTGGCTTTCATATCACATGAATGTTTTTCAACAAGTTTAAAAAACTGATCTACTACTTAGTCGTCTATACAAAAGCCTGCTCAACATCAACTTTCTTCCACATCATCGACACAGAGTAACCCCAAATTTTTGGACAATCACCGAAACAATGAACATAGAAAAAGACGACAATCTTATGATTTGATATTGACCAATTTAAGGAAATTGTACATGAAGGAAACATCAAAGATGGTTTTGAAAGTTTGACAGTATTCATCTTAAGAATCTTCTAGCTTCTCCATCTGTTTGTCTATATTCCTCTTCTTTGTTCTTTCTTGAAATCAAATCAATGGCCCCAATCAAAGTTGGTGATTTTATCCCTACCGGAACCTTAGGTCACTTCTAAGGATCAACTCCAGCAACTTCCAATTCATTAACTTGCTGGTTGTTGCCGGTAAAAAGGTTATCATCTGTGGTGTCCCCGGTGCAATTACCAAGTTTCATTACCAACGATGAAGAATTAAAGGGTGTTGCTGAAATTTTGAAATCAGGATGCTTCACAATTTTTGTTGGTGGTAGTCTGGTATGCTAGGGAAATTACTTAACCAAATCTTAGTTAGGAGGCGACACCCTAGTTAGTAAGTTCACGAATGATTCGCGAATCATTCGCGAATTTTTCCGTATCACGAATTTTACCGTTTTATTTGCATACGTTTGCAATTCCGAACCCAAGTCGCGTATTATGTGGCATTCCCGGATTATTCGCGAATCGTTCACGAATTTTACGTATCCCGAATGATACGCCAGCTTAATTCGCCATAAATTCTTTAGCTTTTACGTTTTCAAAGGCCCCACTTTTTGGGCGTTACTGCCTCCCGGGCATACACGACCCAATATTAGACGTTGTTGTAATTTTTATGAAATAAAAATGACTGAAGTTTTTTTATGGTGAAGGTGAGAGAGATCTCAAACTCACTGACCAAGCATCTAAATCACTATACCACGTCCTCTTGGATGACTAATGTTGTATATATTATTAATATTATCATATTAATTTTATATTTTCTTTAAATAACTCACACATATGCATCAAAATTGGTCTACGACCTTATAAATATAAATTATTTAGTATATATTGATACCGAATTTTCAGAGCCGAACTCAAATTTATAAATCGAATTATACACGTACGTATGCCGTTCCGAATTACTGACAAATCACGTCCCGTTGACCGAATTTTGGACCGAATCTGAATTTTATAAAACCGTATAATACTCGTACGTTTTCCGTTTCATACGTTTTCCGAATTCTGAATTGCTAACTAGGGGCGACACTGTATTTTCTCTGTTTCCCCCCTTATTGACGCTGAGTCAACTTGCTTTGGCTAGAGTCTGCTTTACCCGGGAATTTTTGGCTTTCCCCATAACAATTATCATTTAAAATGCATTTGGGTGAGATTTCAAAGTCAACAACATCTATGCCACTTGTAAGAAATCAGATTCACCCGTGATAATTTTCTATGGATCTTTCATATGTTTCCTTTTAACAAGCCAGATTCCCAATAATGGTGCAAAGCGCAATAAAGAAGATTGCATACCCTCAAACATCATAATGCAATTAGAAAAATGTTTTGGAGACGACCCAACAAACATCAAAGTCGAAAAATAGGGCAACTGTTTACCTTTCTTGGAACAGAAGAGGCCTGCAAGTGCGCTAACAATCCCAGCCAACAAGCATTTTGTTTGGTCTCAGCTTCATGTCTCATCAAAAGTGTCCGTTTCTCCTGCCAGAGATTATCAATTAGTGCCTCGAGGTGTTTACAATTTTAATTTATAGTCTTTGACTAAAAATGGAACAAATATGATACACCACATCGAAATCGAGAAAAGTAACTAACCCTGTCTAGCTCCCTTAGAGCAATCTTGCTGCTATGCAAACCTCTAAGAACATTCTTACATGCATCAACAGCTTTGTAAACCTTCAAGTATAATTAGACCATGAAGAGTGAGGAACGGATATAAAATAGATGGTAATAGATCACATAAATGGTCACGGTGATATAAAAAAATGGTTGATCTGCACCTTGCCAGGAGTCGATGTGACTGAGATCACATACCACCCGAGATTCAGCCTATCAAACAGGTTTAGTTCAAATGAAACATCGTATGTTAACCCCAAAGAATCTCTCACCGTTGTAAATAACCTGCACCAAGAACCATACAATCTTAGGCAACACATTTGAAAGCAATATGACGTGGCTGTCGTTCCAGTACTGCAGCTTGACATAAACTAGACGTTTATAACACGAAATATAAAGGATAGCTTCAAGTCTTCAACTATGATACAACCGAGAAACTGTAGTTATACCGTCAAGGAAAGTGGTAAAGACTGCTCTGTCCAAGTTAAAATCACCTGAAGATGGTACCAAAGAATAGTGGATCACTGCGATGTTTGGGTAAATAAATAAATATACCTGGAATTTATTATCTCCGCCAAAAGCCCCAGTGTGATACCAAAGAATAGAGGATGACTGCGAAGATTCAGTGGATTCTCATCAACAGCCTTCTTATTTTCCAGAGAGGGCAACTCGTGACTTGACTGTGCAACTGAAAGCAACACCATTTGGAAACTAATTTTCAGCAACATAATTTATGAGTTATACATACTTATGATCCAAATTCTCAGAGCAAAGCATATACATTACGTGCCAGTAACTTACCTTCTGTAGGTGTGCTATTATCAATAGACCGGAAAAGATCTTGTCCATCAACAGTGAGTCCCCAGCGGTTTGGTGCAGGGCCAGCAATATACGCACATGCTCTCTCGTCAGTGTCTTTCAAGAATACCTGCAAAAGAAACGTATTGAAGCACTACCAACAGGATATCTAGGAACCTAGTCATCAAAAGAGACATAGCTGTGGTTGATAATGCTGCACTTTACTGTGTTATACACCCAAGGCACGAAACAACAGGGATATAGCTGTGGATATCGCATGAACTTAGTAAAAAAATACTAGTAATTAGGTTTTGAAGTTTTAACCAGGTTCTATGTGTAATTCAGTGAACGAAGTTAGTAGAGTTACCTACACAAACTATGGTTGAAAGGTAAAACAGACATGGCTAGGAGGGATAATAAATAACTTTTACGAATCCCCCTTCACTGATAGGTATCAGTAAACTTATCTTCAGCACAACATCTAAGATCGAAATTCCAGTCAACAAACTGTGGTCCAAATAACTGGACATGATAATGCAAAATATCCTACAAGTACTTGCAGGTTTCAAACTTGATGAAGAAGAAAATATAGGACCAATACCAATAATATCTCAGATGCATTGCGGAGAACAAAAAATGATATGACTATATAGCAACAATATAGCGTCCAAGAGCTGGTTACTCACTTGTTGAAACATCAGATCAGATGGAGAACATCGAAACATGACAGGGTTGAAGCCGTTCACTAACCCATCCCTTTTTGTTGCTCCAACTGTCCCCAGATATTCAAGAATACAAGATTCGATATCATTTTCTGTGAAATCTCCAACAATACTCACCTGCAATTGTTTTAGCGATGGCAAGGGGATGATGATTTAAAAAAAAAATGAAAAAAGGTACATGAAAAATAAATAAAAAACTACAAAGTAACAAGATATCATTATGAGTGCATCAACAAACTTCATGGGAAGAAAAACATTCACCTCCATGTTATCCCCAAAAAATTGACTCATGACGGCATCTTTGACTGTCTGCAGAGTTAACTTTTGCAACGAGTGGGGTGTAGGCTCAACAAAACGTTCATCTCCATTCAACATTGCCAACATAAGCTTGTGAGCAGTTGACCTCTCTAAGCTTTTAGGAATGGATCTATAATATGACAGATATAGCTGTTTTGCTCTATCAAATGCATCCTCTAACCAGACACTATGCTGCATTTCAGAGAATTTCATAAGCATCAGACAGGATAAACAAATCAGAGTCTTTGTGACACCGCTTCATCAATTGAAGTTCCTGAAAAACATATTAAAATTTTGAAACAGCCAACACCTGGAAATGCTGAAAATCTATTATACCAGGTATTGAGCAAGATGACCAGGCCTTCATCAAAATAAACTAGGAGATTGGTTGTATACCGTTATCAATAAATCAGTACTTGAAAAATAAAAAAAAATAAAAAAATTGGGGAGGTGAAAAACAATGAAATGTGCAACATAGAAATATTATTCAAATCCTAAAAGATGTGTAGCCAGCCGTAACATTAAGTGGAAGCAGAAGTGACATCCAGCTCCACCAAGAAGACAATGAGACATTATGTACTGTCTTTTTCAGCTCAAAATTGAAGTTTTAATGTTAGCACCAGACGACATTAAGAAGAACTAATAGCTTATCGATAATAAAAAATTTGACTAAGAAATATATTTTTAACACACATAACGGTACAGAATTTTGGAGGCTAATAAAACAAACATAAATAAGCTAATAAATGTTGGAAGCTAATAAATAAGCTAAACAAACATAAAACAATAAGCTAAACAAACATAAACAAAAAGGACAAAAAAAAATGTTGGACAGACTGAAATACCTCAAGCACCATATGAAGTAATTGGAACGCAGCACGCATTCCACCATCTCTGCGTGTGAATCGAAATTCCATACAAATAAATTCCTCTGTCGACTCCAAAGAGCAATTTATTAGGTGGTTCACGCAGAAAAGTTCTACCTGGAAAAGGGAGGCAAAAAGAAAAAGAAACCAAACATGTAAATAATATTGAAGATAAACATACAGATGAAAATTGACAGAATAAGTTTTCAAAAAGAGCATCAATTCAGAAGCATGTTAGAACTTGTTATTTGGACGCAATTTTCTAAAGAACATAAAAATAGAAGGCCTATTTTGCTATTTGGGTACAACGGGATCCTTTCGACTAACGAGTTCAGAAGATTCATGTTGAATAGGACTTAAAAATAGAATCCAAATGTAGATCGATAAGATCTAAACCATTCAGCTTTCTGCAAGCACAAAATGTTAGGCAAGCGGCTACATAGCATGCCTAGAAAGAGATATCCAAAACAAAATGGATAATTTGGTACAGTACTACAGTTTAAAATCATGCTGGTGAAAAAAGATATCTTCAATATTAGGTTGCCAAAAGCATACAACACATTCTTCAATATAGAAGAGGCAGTTAGGAAAAAGGGTTTCTCCACTGTGTCAAAGTGTATTGGACGTGTATATAGTCTAGGCAGCTGTGACTGCACAACTGCACCGCAAGTCCGTGTAGAGTCCAAGTCTTTAGGAGTATACTCGTTCTGTAAATCCGAGTCCTATGTAAATCCGAGTCTTATGTACATCCGAGTCCTATGTAAAGTCTTGTAACAAGTCCTGTAAACTCGTTCTATCTGTTAGGTTTTTCACTCCTTGTATCTTGTACTGACGAATATAAATACTGAATGAAGAATCAACCTGTCTACACAGTTGTGAGACATAAACCAAATCTAGAATCTTTGAAAGTGTTATCTTTGTGGTAACAGCAATGACACTCTACAACACATTCTGTGGTCCTGTGCTTTCAGCTCAAAATTTTGGCATTGGGTAGGAGGAATATTTCAATGTACAAATCCATCCAAGTAGATGGAAATCTTCATGTTTGCCAAAGGAATAAGCTCTCTACTCAAGGAGGTGTGGTATACCTGCTCATTTAAAATTCTGGTGGAACTGTGGTTCACAAGAAGTGCAGTGATATATGACAATGTGCAGACAAATGTAGAACACTTCAAACAGAAGATTATAAACTACACAAAGGAATGTAGGGTCGGAATGAAAGGTAAAATGTGGGGTACTATGTATGAACTTCAAATATTTCAATATTTTGGTATTAAAGGGATTCAGACTCACACCAATAGGGTTCAACAATGCTTTTTCAAGTTTCATGTTAAAGAACAAGTCCTTATTTGTTGTGATAGTGCTTCCAAGGGTAACCCATGAAAAGCTGGGGGAGGTTTTATAGCCAGAACTAGCAATGGAGGTTGTATTGGTCTTGCTTCAATTTGGGTTAGGAATTGCTACAAACTATCTAGCTGAATTTATAGCTCTTATCATGGCAGGTGAATGGGCAGTGAGCAAACATTTGAAGGAGGTATGTTTCAGTTTATATTCTCAGGCAGTGCTCAAAGCTTTTACAAATAACAACATTCCATGGGTTGTTCAAAATAGATGGGCTAAGATTACACAATCAATACCCTTCATCTTTTTCAAACATTCATACAGAGAAATCAACTTCTCTGCTGACAAGATGGCTAAGAAGGGGGTTTTGCTTAATAAAGGTGAAGTTATATACTATGATGAGAAACCTTTCTTCTTAAGGGCCTTGGAGAATGAAGATGATCTTTATTTTAGATTTTCATCAATGTAAAGTCTATTGTTTTTTTTTTAGTTTTGATTCATTTTCTGGGCCTTGGAAAACTCTGGGCTTTTTTGTAATCTGAAAAAGAATTAGTAATAAAATTCATGATTTAGAAGAAAAAAAAACTAACATATTTTTTAGCCTTCTTTCCAACCAATCGAACATAGTGGGCAAAGTTCGGTTAAATCAAAACTCAACATAGTGGGCTAAATAAAGACAGTTCAGTTACATTTTTTATTTTTTGTAATATTGGTAAAGTTCCGGTTAGAAAATATTTTTAGACTTTTTGCGAACCAACCGAACTCAACATATTGATTTTCGAAAAATGGTTGGTTAGCAACATATTTTATAGGCTAACCAACCGAACTCGAGTTCGGTTAAGAAAAAATTAATTCGTGATAACCGATGTGTTCTTCGTGTTCTTGGTTTTAATGTTCGGTTAGCAAACTAGTTTTATTTTAAAACTATTCCTAACCGAACACATGCCACTATAACTTCCATTTAAACCATATTTTGATGATTTCTACTCGGTTTTCTCAATAAAAAACAAATTAAAAGTGATGGGTTTTCAATCGAAACTAGTAACGTCAAGGAAAGCGAGAAGAAGAAGAAGAGAAGAATTTTTTTAAAACTATTTTTTATGGCCATGCTATCTCTCTGTTTTGTTTGTGATTTTGGTTAATGATTCATTTAAATTAGATGTATATGATTAAATTTGTATATACTATATATAATTAGATTTATATAGTTATTAGGTTAGTTTTGGTTTAAATTAAAGTAAAGGGTAAATGTGTAATTGTCTAACTTTAGGACACCTCTTATAAGTATAAGGAGGTTGGCCCAATAAAACCATGGTCCAAAAATCGTTCAAAGTTAACCTCTTTGAAATATTTGATAGCCAAAGCCCATTCAAATAAAGTGTATTTCACCTTGTGAATAACAAGGGACATGTTTTTGGGCATACCAAAAAATTAAGGCATACTCAAGAGTTGACTCACAACTACCTGTTTGAGCGAACTCTAGACAAAATATATGCCCGATAATTTTTGGTATGCTCCTAAAACAGCCCTCATATTTAAGCGTATTTCAGTTGTTAGAAGTTCACATGTGCTTTCAAAATTTTCTTTTATTATCTGTGCATGAAGGTCTTTTTTACCAGTTTAAGCCAAATATGAGTCCTTCTATTATGGGATTGATTTTTTTCATCAAAAGCACTTCAGTAACAAACTTTCAACAAACTTTTACTAATAATTATGTTTGGTAAAAAAAAAATACAAAGCGTTTTCAACAAAAAACACTTCAATTTTAGGCCCCTGCTTTTAAAAAAGCTACGGGTGAGTAGCTTTTAAAAGCTGAAAAGCAAGTTATGGACCCAAAAAAACGAAAATAACAAATTTTCTTTTTTTAACCTTATTATTTTGTTAATATGATGAAATTTGTCCCTAGATTTCTATTATATGGTACCTTGAGGAGGAAATACAAGTGATACATGTTAGGATATACAAGTGATGCATATTCAAACTGCGTAAATAGAAAACATAGTACGCAACACGAACATAATGATTATTTATTTTTTTCGATCGCTAGAAGAGAAACTAGCGAATATTACGTGGATTTTTTTAAAGCAATATTACTTGGATTAGTGTTATACAAAATGTTTATTGATGATTTTTATACAAAAAGTTCATAGTGGACATAATATAATAATATTAATACTAAAAATACTATGATAGTAATAGTAATAATAACATATTTTTAAACATGTCTATTTTCGTCATTAGTTATATCAACATCACTTCACATGACAATTTACCAAACAGAATTTCATTGGTTTTTAAACTCACAGCACTTTTAAGATTAAAATTTACCGAACGTCTAACTGTTTTTTTTCCCGCAGCACATCACAACAACGCATAACACAGCACAACAGAAAAAGCGCTTTTACAAAAGCCACGGCAGTACCAAACTCGCCTATCATATGTGTCATTGGCTTGATACTTTGGGCTAAATTTGTGCAGGTGGTCAAATCGGCGACAACATTACACAATGAAGACAACTAGAGGATTTGTTGGCCCCACAAAACTGGAGATTTGTCCAGGCAGGCCTTCCTGACTGATTAGATGACTACTGGCTAGCATGCATTAACACCAGGAATGCATGTATTAATTTCGTTATTCATACTATGCAAAATGTAAAATGACTGCATTCAAAAACTAAGATAAGGTGGTTTGATGGTCATATAAAAGTTTAAAGTTTTGTTAGATAGAAAATCTTTGCAAATTGAAATGTATAGGGCTCTGTAAGATTTTTAAGACTTCATGATGTCTACTACCCCAACCATAAATCTCACCACAATCTTTTGGTTCTACCAGTAAATGCATCTCCCTGTAATATTATTACTTCCAACCTACCATGTTTGATAAGTCTAGATGATCTATAGTTGACAAACACCCCCCACGTACAAGAATGTGTCCATATTCAATCAATCATCGATCACCAAATTAAAGATCGTGCATGACTTGACTTACGTTAAGACATGAGTTAGTGGTACAACTTTTAACCTGCATGTTTGCAAGAGTGCATTATTAAATAGATATGAGAAGAAAATGTAATCAAGTACTTCACTATATAAATGAGTTTAGATTTCTCTCCATTCTCATCATAAGCTCTACAAATAATATTCTTTCTTTTCATTCTTCCCTCCACTTTCCAATATGGCAAGGCTTTCAGCTTGTCTAGTTTATGCTTTAACCTTATTTGTTCTAATCAGTGTTGCACTAGCTCATTACGAGCCATACACGCCCAACTACAAAGACACTCCCTACAAGAAACCAGTTGTGGAGGTTACTGCCCAGGTATATCTTCCTGAACATGAATACAAACCTAAACACGAGTACAAATATGTTTCTCCACCACCGGCTTATGTCGCTCCAAAATACCCATCTCCCAAGTATACTCCTAAATATGTATGCATCACCACCACCACCACAGTATATATGTAGCTCCTAAATACCCCACACCAACCTACACTCCCAAGTATGTCTACGCATCGCCATCCACCACCACCAGTTTACGTAGCTCCCAAATACCCAACCCCAACCTACAATCCCAAATATGTCTATGCATCACCACCACCACCGGTTTATGTTGCCCCAAAATACCCAACACCAACATATACTCCCAAATATACCTACCCATCACCACAACCACCAGCTTATGTCGCCCCCAGATACCCAACACCAACATATACTCCTAAATATGTTTACCCATCACCACCACCACCAGCTTATGTCGCTCCCACATACCCATCCCCACCACCACCAGCTTACATCGCTCCCGTAGTTTACCCATCGCCATCACCACCATCTTACGTCGCTCCCGTAGTCTACCCATCGCCATCCCCACCACCACCGACTTTACGTCGCTCCGTAGTCTACCCATCGCCATCCCCACCACCACCATCTTACGTCGCTCCCGTAGTTTACCCATCTCCTTCCCCACCACCACCACTTCACGTAAGCTCCCGTAGTTTACCCATCGTCATCCCCACCACCACCGACATGTCGCTCCCGTAGTTTACCCGTCCCCATCCCCACCACCACCAGCTTATGTCGCTCCTGTAGTTTATCTGTCGCCATCCCCACCACCACCACCTTCGTCTCTCCCGTGGTTTACCCATCTCCTTCCCCACCGGCACCTATAACGTCGCTCCCGTAGTTTACCCATCGCCATCCCCACCACCACCGGCTTACGTCGCTTCCGTAGTTTACCCATCTCCATCACCACCACCACCACCAGCTTACGTCGCTCCCGTAGCGTACTCATCTCCACCACCAACCTACTACTACAAGTCTCCACCACCACCAGCTTACATTTCCCCCAAACATGAATACAAGCCTAAACATGAATACAAATATGCTTCTCCACCACCACCAGCATATGTTGCTCCAAAATATGTCTACCATCACCTCCACCTCCAGTTCCACGTCGCTCCCAAATACCCATCGCCAAAGTATACCCCTAAATACGTCTACTCATCACCACCACCACCAGCTTACATTGCTCCCAAATACCCATCACCAAAATACACTCCCAAATATGAATACTCATCACCACCACCACCATCTTACGTCGCTCCCAAGTACGCATCACCAAAGTATACCCCTAAATATGCCTATCCATCTCCACCAACACCAGCTTACTACTAAGAATCTTGGCCCCACTAACAACACCATGTTCCTGAAAACGTTCATTTTGACACATAGTGTGTAATACACATCCCTGGCATTTTCTACATTCACAAAATTGTTATTTAAATTTATCGTGGGTTTTATTTCTGCATCTGGGAAGGTTTACAGGTTGCAGAAAGTGAGAGCATTTTTCCTTTCGTTTATGTTTAGTTTTTGTGATATCTTGTAATACAAATCTAACATTTGTGGTTTTACCCCATTGGGGGTGTTCAGAGAGAGTTATAACAAATTTGTTTCCTATTTTGAATTATGAATTGAATTCCCACATATCTTTATGTTTTCTGTTTCTCTGACAACAAAGATGTGTATATATCCAATTTTAGCATCAAAATCGCGCGCTACAAAGCGAGAGGAAGTGTAACTATTTTAGGACACATGATTTTAGTCTTTGGCCGACTATGAATTAACTAGACCGCTATTGCAACGCAAAGATCGATGCATGCAAGTTTCGAAGAAATAAAAACTGGCAAGCAGTTCTTACAAAAACTGCAAAACTTTATTAGCACTTTATCTTTCCCTTTCACAAAAAAAACTACAACAATGAAAAAAATCAGTTTCTGTTGCAAAAGAATAATGCATAGACGATGGAAGACCTACTACTGATTGTATCTTGCCTATGACCTTCTCCTTATCTGATTAGGTGGATAACTTGCCTATGTTTTGGGGTCTGGGTACCCATTCTAGGGATCCATGATAGTGTTTTAGACAACTGGGACAGTTTCTTTATAACTTAGTGTTTCCAGTTATTTTCTTTTGGGATGGGTTTGTCTGTTTCTTTTCTCACGGCTCTTTTGAGCTCTAGTTCTTGGGTCTGTATGATCATTAGAGCCACTCTTCGCTTACCTCAGGAAGGCTTTCTATAAAATCACTTACCTTTGCCAATCGGGGAAAAAAAAGTGTTTTAGACAAGTTCACAAGCATCAGCTTTCGACCTTGCAACCTGGAGGCAAGCTTCTGAAGGGAGTCGAAGGACTTGCATTTTTTCGAATTCTGGTAGTGACGTCCGTCGTCACTTCCTAGGATGAGGCCAAAGAAAGCCCTCAGACACTCTGAAAAATGAAACTGGTGACATTTGATCAACCTCAGCTAACACCTTGTTACTGTTTTTCTAATTTTCAACCAAACTCAGGATTCAAGAAATCTTGTTTGATAAACCACATTTCTTTAGGATATAACCAACCTCTTTTTCCACGAGCACATTTACGTTCTTCTCTATCATGTATTCGAGGTTCCTCACATATTCCCTTGCAACCTCATGTCCCACAGATGGTTGCAGAATAGCTTCCAAGCAATTGACGAGGAAGATCTTTGTTGGCGATTCCTTATTCTGCATGCATAAATTATTAACTAAATATTACTTATAGTACCATAGAAGATTATTAGCTTAACTAACACAATCTAAGAAGAAAAAAACCTCCACCAAATCAGCGGATTTTGGTAAAAACAAAGCCAATTTGCACCTTGCTAACCTGAGAAGATGAGTTTGAACTGCTGTTTGACAAGATTGCATCCGCTGATCGATGCTGAAGAATCTGTACTGAAATGGTTTGAACCAGAACTTCCTCTCCTTGTCCGTAATGAAGTCGCAACTCTTTTGGATTTATGTGCATCTGCATGCTGCTTGCGCACACATCTGTTAGAAATGCGCAATCAAGTTTATTAAGAAAATTAATCCTGGAACTATGCAAAGGAGATCATTTTAACTCGTTCCTGGAGGTTTTTTCGTCTACACATTCTGAAGTTCCTTTTCCTTTATATGCACTGTGATGAGGAGTGATTTTTTGAGATTGATAATTATTATCTGTGTCATTGTGTGTCGTGATTATTTTGTTTATCAAAATAAGCCACTTAACCATGCTTTGGTGTATTTCAAAAATAACCATAAACCAATGGAAGGAACTCTGAGGTTTACTACGGGCAGGTTAATTTCATGTTTTCACTAATATACTAGCAAACAAATGTCAAACCCGATTATTAATGAGTACAAAGAGATAGTAAGACACATTTCTATGATAAATCCTTTTTACAATAAATCCAAGATATACTGTAGTCGAATAGACTATTTGTATATAAATGTAATGTAACAAGTTGGTCATGGGGTGAATTGTTGACACTTTTTACTTCCTGCTAACTTGACTAGTTGAGAATCTCGCGTCGTTTTTTGGTTCACGCTTAATTCTTAAAGATATTTCTTGAGATGGTCCTTTTTATCTTGTTGGTACATTGCGAGCATATATATTTCTTTCAGTTGTTAGAAGTTGATCGACATGTGTGTTCATAATAATCTTTGGGTTGAGGCTTTCGTCTAAATTTGAGCAGGAGGTGGGGGTCAAATCGGCAACATTACACAATGAAGGCATACTGATACAGCTGGAGAAGAAGTCAGCACCACACAACTGGAGATTAGTCCAGGCCTTCCTGAAAGGTGAGATGGCTAGCATGACAGGAAGACTGCATTAATACCAGGAATGCATGATTTGATTTCATAGCATGATGGAAATATGGCATGGATTTGAGGAGAAGATTGTATAGCATTCAAGACAGCGAGGAGCTGAGGATGGATACGTGATGATGTGAAGCTAAGCTGATTTTCTTACATTTTAGACCCAGATGGTGTGAGTCTGTTGTTGCATTTGCATTTAGTATTTTTCAACCTATCAAAACAATTGAATCCATCTAAATGTGGTAAAATACGTAGCTTATCTCAAAGAAAAATCACTGAAAATATAACAAACAACATTAGACCCAACCAAAAACAGAAAATGCATCTCCCTGTAATATTAGTTCCATCTTACCATGTTTGATAAGTTTAAATGATCTATAGTTGACAAACACCCCACCGCGTACAAGAATGTGTCCATATTCAACCAATCATTGATCGCCCAAAGATCGTGCATGACTTGACTTACGTTAAAACATGGAGTTAGTGGTATGACACTAACATGAATGTCTGCAAGTGTGCATTATTAAATAGATTGTCCTAGATAAGAGCGGACAATGTAATCAAGTGCTATCACTATATAAATGGGTTTAAAATTCTGTCTATTCTCATCATAAGCTCTACAAACATCAACATTCTTTCTTTCTTCCTTACCTCCACTTTTCAATATGGCAAGGCTCTCAGCTTGTCTGGTTTATTCTTTAACCTTATTTGTTCTAGTCAATGTTGCACTAGCTGATTACGAGCCATACACACCCAACTACAAAGAAACTCCCTACAAGAAACCAGTTGTGGAGGTTACTGCCCAGGTATATCTTCCGGAACATGAATACAAACCTAAACACGAGTACAAATATGTTTCTCCACCACCACCGGCTTATGTCGCTCCAAAATACCCATCACCCAAGTATACTCCTAAATATGTGCATGCATCACCGCCACCACCAGTATATGTAGCTCCTAAATACCCCACAGCAACCTACACTCCCAAGTATGTCTACGCATCGCCGCCACCACCAGTTTACGTAGCTCCCAAATACCCAACCCCAACCTACACTCCCAAATATGTCTATGCATCACCACCACCACCGGTTTATGTCGCTCCAAAATACCCAACACCAACATATACTCCCAAATATGCCTACCCATCACCACCACCACCATCTTATGTCGCCCCCAAATACCCAACACCAACATATACTCCTAAAAATGTTTACCCATCACCACCACCACCAACTTACGTTGCTCCCGTAGTTTACCCGTCACCATCCCCACCACCACCAGCTTACGTCGCTCCCGTAGTTTACCCATCTCCATCCCCACCACCACCAGCTTACGTCGCTCCCGTAGTTTACCCGTCGCCATCCCCACCACCACTAGATTACGTCGCTCCCGTAGCGTACTCATCTCCACCACCAACCTACTACTACAAGTCTCCACCACCACCAGCTTACATTTCCCCCAAACATGAATACAAGCCTAAACATGAATACAAACCTAAACATGAATACAAATATGCTTCTCCACCACCACCAGCATATATTTCTCCCAAATATGTCTACCCATCACCTCCACCACCAGTTTACGTCGCTCCCAAATACCCATCACCAAAGTATACCCCTAAATACGTATACCCTTCACCACCACCACCAGCTTACGTTGCTCCCAAATACCCATCACCAAAATATACTCCCAAATATGAATACTCATCACCACCACCACCAGCTTACGTGGCTCCCAAATACCCAGCACCAAAGTATACCCCTAAATATGCCTATCCATCTCCACCAACCCCAGCTTACTACTAAAAATCTTGGCCTCATAAAGATTGCTCCACTCGCCCCACTAACAACACCATGTTCCTGAAAACGTTCATTTTGACACATCGCGTTAATACACATCCCCGGCATTTTCTACATTCACAGAGTTGTTATTTAAATTTATCGTGGGTTTAATTCCTGCATCACTGAAGGTTTACAGGGTGCAGAAAGTAAGATCATTTTTCCTTTACATTCGTTTTTGTTTTGTTTTGTTTTTGTGATATCTTGTAATACAAATCCAACATTTGTGGTTGTGTTCAGAAAGAGTAATAAAAAAACACAAAATTGGTTAAAAAAACCAAATTAAAAAAAAAATTGGGTGAAATGGACAGTTAAATTTAGATACTGTTTATAGAGGTGTAAAACGTGCCGGCCCGGCACAGCCCGGCACACGAAGTCGCGTGCTTCACGTGCCATGTGCTGTGCTGTGCTGTGCCAACGATTTAAACGTGCTGTGCTTTACTAGTCAAAAGCTAGGCACAAAGCGCAGCTCACTTCCGCACAAAGACACGAATAAACGTGCCGTCTTGTACGTGCTAGCACACGTGCTATAAACAATTTGAAATCACTTAATGTATACATTAAGTCGGACATTATCACAAGAATTTAATTAGACAACATACCATTTGATATTATTTCATGTAAATTGGATTATCGTCATGTAAAATTAATGTTCTAGTTAAATATAGATGACGATATTATAACAACGATATTGAAATATATTTTCCAAATATTAAGATATTATATGTGTTGTTATAAATAAGTCAGTATAAAATGTTAAAAACTAGCTAGAATAGTGACTCTTTTGTGAAATATACAAAAAATGTGATGTATTATGCCTTGTTATATGGTGTACTTGTACATATTATGACGTGCTTTCTTAACGTGTTGTGCTGGGCTGTGCCACGTGCTTATCCGTGCCGCGTGCTGTGCTACTGTGCCAATTATTCAAACCCAGCACGTCCCATTTAACTAACGTGCTGTGCCGTGCTGTGCTAAGTCACGTGCTGGGCTGGGCTGTGCTCAAATTTTAGCGTGCTGTGCTGGGATGTGCTCGTGCTGGCACAGCCCACTTTACACCTCTAACTGTTTAAATGGACAAAAATTATGAATTATTTCCTATCTTGAATTATGAATTCCCACATATCTTTATGTTTTCTGTTTCTCTGATAACAAAGATGTGAATATCAAATTTTAGCACCAAAAGGGCGCGCTACAATGCGAGAGGTACTATAAAAAAGGTTTATCATTCCATATCGGAAACAAAATGAAAAATAGAGAAAATGTAAAGAAAAATAGAAATGTAAAGAAAATTAGAGTGCTTTCATTGAGAGTTGAACTCAAGACCTCCCGCTTACTAAACGGATGCTCTAACCAACTGACCTATGAAAGCAGCTGTTGGTGAAATCAAGATTTCATAAGACACAACCATGTTCCTCACACCACACAGTTCATGGCTCAAATTCCCTCCTGGCCACATGAAGGTTTCTGAAGCCAGCACCCCGTCGCGAGGCGCCATGGGTATACTAGAAAAGCTTGAAAGTTTAAATCATGAAGAACTTGAAACAACTGACAGGAACATATATTTGTTTAACATATACATTGTTGTTATCAGAACATTAGCTATACATCATATACAGTTCTGATGTTTCTTGTTAGTGCTTACATTTATTATTCACTAGTATAGCACGCATGCGCGATGCGCCTGCCAGTACATTCGCTTCGTAATTTTGTTGTCATCGTGCCGTTATCAACGGACAAAGTCAACACTTGGTCAACGGTCAACACCAAGTGGTGAAAACTCATTTCATGTTAATGTGCAAAATTAATCACAACTAAACTTGATTTTTTCATTTAATAATAATTTTTGAATCATAAATGTCCTTTTACATCAATAATTTATATTCGTCACTCATATTTTTCTAAGAAAAAAAGACTTCTTTATACACAACATTTTTCGTGTACGTTCCTTTCTTCTTTGCAATTGTGCCTTTAACGACTAATACTTTCGTGTTGCTACTTGATACTCCTCTTGAGAGAGCAACGTACATTTGACCATGGCTGAACACATGCTCAGGAAAAAAAATACCCGTGTTTTCGATCGTTTTCCCCTGCGCCTTGTTGACTGTAAAGTCGAAACACAAACGGATCGGAAACTGTTTATGCTTAAACTTGTATGGGAGCTTCAGATTCTCAGGTGGCTTCAGTGGCATCATGTGAATACAAACTCGTGCACCTATGTAATTCCCACTAATAATTACAGCATCAATACAGTTTGGGAAGAACTCTTTGATTATTAACATGGTACCATTACACAGACCATTTTTTGCATCAACATTCCGCAACAAAATAATAGGTGCACCGATCTTCAATTTTAAAATGTGTGATGGCAAACCCCTAGGAGCAATGTTGTTCAGGTATTCTTGTTGGTAAAACCGTGAGTATCGTCATCCACGGAATCAAATGAGTAGAATAGAACCTCTTTCCCAGGAAAGATGCTAAGTACTCGGTCATTAAGCTTCTCGACGTACTCATTAGATGGTGTGATCAATGCCCTATTGACCATCTAGTCTGTGTCTCTGGCATTTTTCACCAAGTTTGGAAATGTAACATCTATAAGCTGAGACAAAGAAGCATCACTAACCCATGGTATGACCATCTCTTCCACAACCTTTATCATCTCATTACCAACGCAAGGTTCATCCCCGTCACCAACACGAATCAAAAACTCAGAATAAGATGCATCCTCGGCTGCACGCATATTCTTCTTCAGATGCAAAAGATGTACATTTTCCCACAAATGTGACATGTTAAGAATGTAATGTAACTCAATATCATTTTGAAACACTAAGTATCACATATCAATATAAGCAACAACAAAAATTGTCTAAAAGAAGAAAAAAAATGAAATGCACCTACTAAGACACGCATCAACTGTATGTCCCCTTGTACTCCTTGGATTCACTAGTAGTACCTGGAGGAAATCACCTCCCATGATTAGAATCTTTCCACCAAATGGTTCAGCAATCCCTGTGATATCTCTCATCGTCCGATCAAATAATTCTAAAGAGTAGCGATGCGCCATTGTAATTTCATCCCACATAAGGACGGTAGCATGCCTCAAAAGTTTAGCTACCTCGGTTTGCTTCTTCGTACGACACGTTAAAGTTGATGTCGATGTCATCGGAAGCTGAAACCTTTAGTGTGTTGTCCTCCCACCAGGTAGCATAGTAGCATCTATTTCCGATGTGGATGTTGCTAACGAAATACCACCATTTTTCCTGATAGTCTCTAGAATAACACGATAGAGATAGATCTTCCCAGTACCTCCCGGACCATCTATGAAGAAGAATTTACTTTCCTTTATCTCAATTGCTCCCATGATCGTATCGTAGGCCCTAGACTGGTCTTCATTCAACTTTTTGACAGAAGACAGGTATTCGTTGGATATAGGAATCGACAACTCCTCTTGAATCAGACTCGAAATCTCAACTTCCTCACCCAATGCGCCAACAATCGGCGGTAGATCATGCATGGATATATCTTTATCTTGCTGCTTAAGTATCAAATTTAATTCGTGAAGAAGACGATCTGATAAGAATGTCGAGCTTGTATTGCTTGAACTCGAGTAATCCTAAACTATGTTGTTGAAAAATGCATCCCATAATTCTCTCACGCCCAATGGATTGCAAAATTTCAAGATACAAGCGAATTGTCTTCTCAGAGTAGATGACATCTTGACTGTTGCTGCTTCAGCCAAAGACGCTCTCGCACTCTAATCATTCTCTAAGAGTCCCAGTTTTTCGGCAGCTCTCTTGAATGTCCGGTATCTCTCTCCATCAACAAACAATAGATCATCAAAAGAAGTCGGACCTCTAACGTGGTTCAGAATGTTCCTTAAGAACCACACCTTTCCTGCACATCATGGTATTGTATAAACCCTCCCTATCTCCTTATGTGTGCTTCTTATTCTTCTTCTCCACTCTTTTGTTTTTGTATCCCAACACTAGCATTCAGGAAATTCACGATATAACAAATTTCTCGCTCGAGTATAACGATCATTTGTCACAAAGAACTATGTCAAAATTGTTCTCAAATTCCTAACATCGGACAAAATTTCATCTAACGTTTGGTAATCATATTAACTGACGCTCTGTTGATTAGGAAGATGTATCTGTAATATCACTATCGAACGATAGACCTTATAAAGAGTAAATCTAAAGATCTTCCACATTGACTCTTGGGCACAAACCCATCTTGCATTAATATACCTTGTTATCTCGTCATGGTCTATTGGCTGCACTCCAAAAGATACATAATTCGTACCCTTGTACACATACTTGTAAAGATACTTAACACTCTCCACACTGCTACAAATTTCTACGTTTATATGAAAATCATACTTCTGTAATAACCAAAGGTTATAAGGCACAACCATCCTATTATCTACTACAAAACGTTTACTCGTGTATATGCGTCGTCCATCATTATTCCTGTTAACATGGTATGCGTATTTTCCTTGCACGGTACACTCATAAAACTCTTTTGGAAAGTTTCTCTTATATTTACCATCTCTCATGCACTTACTACCACATGGAACGTGAATCATCCTATTTTTCACAGACTCGTGTAGTTCTGGCTCTTCCTCAGGGTCAGGTATTTCTTCTCCCACTATCTTATCATAATCATCGGGACCTTGTAATTTGTCCCCGTCCCTTAATATAATTAACATATGAACATGAGGCAGGCCCCCTGTTTTGAAACTCAATAACATGCACATGGGTAGCTACTCTGCCAAATATTGACTTGGTAAAAATATTTTCCTTTATCTCTTCGATCTTTGCATGGAACACCCTGGTAGTCAGATCGGGCATATCCGATGCAGATTGACTCGGTCCTAAGTTGGACACGATTTCATCCCAAAGTGGGTTGCAAGTCATTGTAATGAACAAATCGGGCTTATCGCGCGTACTTTTGCACCAGCGCCATTGCATCCTTATACCGCTGGTACATGTCACGGGGGATTCCCATGTATGAGGAAGGATGCCCATGTCAAGAAGTAAGAATTTCTAAACTTCCTAAATTTTGTATTCATTGCAAATCCATTGGCCTATTGCTGAATGTAGATTCAAAAGAAAAGAAACATCTCAGAAAGATGAACCAAAGCTAGTGAAGCAGCAACAATGGAGGTATACACCAAAAAAAGTTCAGCATTCTCCCCAATCTTCTTTTGACATATGTTATACTCCAAAATCATCATCTGGTAATTCACTAACACCTGAGGTAGAGGACGGTGAAATTCTTATTCCTACTTATGAGGAATATAAAAATCCAAGTGTGGGCTTCACTGGTACTTTAGAATCTACAATAGAATTTCCTTATTTATTAGTGGAGAAGGTTTTGGAGGTTGGAACAAGTATTCCTTATCAGAACAATGTTGATTCTAATCTAGTGCCACAGGGTGAAGTTAGTTCTGTTCAATCTATGGATACTAGATTGGAAGTTGGAGTTGTGGATGGTTCAAAATTAGTGTCCACACTTGTGGTGGAACCTACTGAAGTTGTTACTGCATAATTTTTGTCAAGTATAACTGCTACAACAGATACGATGGGTGAATGAAAGGAGGTTTCAGATAATACAAAAGGAGCAAATGGGGTTAAGAATATTGTTTCTCTAAGTAAATTCAATGGTCTCATTGATGTAGCTTAAAGACAAGATACTGGTTTTTCAAAAGTTATTGGTAGACCAACCAAAGATGAACTTAAAGGTGTACCTATTGTTACAAATAGAAAACAAGCTAGTAATTTAGTTAAATTGAATCAGGGTGGGGGGAGTTCAAGCTCCTCTCAAGCTCAAGCTTAATGAAGGTTCTATATTAGAATATTCGTGGTTTGAGAAGAATTCAAGCCAAGGATAAACTTAGAAGTTTAGTTCATCAATTTAATCCTTCCTTATTATGGGTTGTTGAACCTAAAGTAAGAGTTTCAAGTAGTATTTTAAAGAATTATAAGTTAGCTGGAATGAATCAAACTATAATACATAACTCTAGTGATATTTTTAAAGGGAATATTTGGTTATTTTGGCATATGTCATTATCAACTCCATCAGTGGTGTCTTCAACAAAACAGGAAATCTCTATACAAGTGGGGGGAGTCTTAATTACTGGTGTACATGCTTCTTGCTTAAATGTTGATAGAACAAATTTATTGGAAAAACTTAAATATATAAATGAATTAAATCTTCCATGGATGGTGATAGGAGATTTTAATGTTGTTCTATCTGAGGATGAAAATAAGGGTGGTAGAAGGCCTCTCAGGGTAGCAGTGCAAGATTTCAGGGAGTGTGTAGAGTCTTGTCAATTATTACAAGCTCCAAGGTCTGGGATTAAGTATTCATGGTGCAATAACAGGTGTGGAAAGAAAATAATTCTATGTGATTTAGATAAAGCTTTTTGCAATCTTAAATGGATGGAAATTTTTGAGGGTTGGTGTTATAAAGTAGTGGTGAGAGGCACATCTGATCTTGGTCCATTGTTGGGAGGTGTTATCATTAGTGAAAAGCCTAAAAATATTCCTTTTAGATACCAACTTGTGTGGGCTACTCACCCTGATTTTTTGAAAGTTATACAAGATTCATGGGGTGAAGAATGTAGTGGAAATCCAGCATTCCAATTTCTCAGTAAATTAAAGAGATTAAAAGTGATACTGAAAAAATGGAACTGGGAGGTGTTTGGTGACTTAAGAATCAAAGTCAAAGTTGCTTAAGAAGCATTTTTTTCAGCAACTTTGTCATTTGATGCTGATCCTAAAAACTTTGAATTACTTGATAAGCTAGTTACTTCCATAGGAAATCAGGAGTTGGTGTCACAACAATACGATGAGTTATTTAGAGCAAAAGAAAGATTCAAGTGGGTTAAAGAAGGTGGAGAAAATACTGCTTTTTTCCATGCCAATATGAGAATAAGAACAGCTCATAATAATATCTCAGAATTGGAGTCAGTAGAAGGTAATATAATTATTAATCAAACTCAAATTGTTGATACTCTAGTAAATAATTATAAAAAGAAATTTGAAGTTACTGAGGTTGAGTTTGTTGAGGAACTTTTTGATGCCATTCCTAAAATTCTAAGTGAAGAAGATAATGAACTGCTGGATGTTACCCCAACTCATGATGAAATCAAAGATGCAGTTTTTGGTATGGATGCTAACAGTGCACCTGGGCCTGATGGCTTTTCAGGTCATTTTTACAGATTGGCTTGGGAAGTGGTGGGTGAAGATCTGATAAAGGCTATAAAATATTGTTGGCAAAACAAGTTCATTCCTAAAGGGCTCAACTCAAACTTTTTGTTCTTACTCCCTAAAATCCCTGGTGCTAAGAAAGCTGAGCATTTTAGACCTATTGGGCTAGCAAACTTTAACTTCAAAGTGATTACTAGAATTATAAATCAAACTATAAGTAAGGTAATTGGGAAGATGGTTTCAAGTCAGCAAGGAGCATTCATAAAAGGCATAAACATTCATGAGAAGATAGTATTAGATTCTGAGCTGGTGAATGAACTAAGTACTAAAATAAGAGGTGGAAATGCGGGTTTGAAGATTGATATCACACAGGCTTATGATTCCTTGAGTTGGAATTTCTTGTTTGAAGTAATGAGAAGGTTTGATTTTTCTGAAGTAGGAATAAACTGGTTAAAGAAAACTCTTGAATCAGCTAAATTTTTTGTATTAGTCAATGGAGGGCCCTGCGGATTTTTTGGGATAGGTAGAGGGTTAAGACAAGGGGACCCTTTATCCCCAATTATTTTTGTCCTGGCAATAGAAGTGTTAAGCAGAAACATTACTAAGTTGGTGGAAATGGGTAAAATGCAAGCAATGGTGAATAGGGGTGGACAACCAACTCATTTAATGTTTGCAGATGATATATTTATTTTCTGTAATGGTCAGAAGAAGAGTCTTGATATTTTAATGGACCTTTTGATGAAATATCAAAAAAATTCTGGGCAGGTGATGAATAAAGTTAAGAGTAAGTGCTTTGTAGGTGGTGTCTCTAACATCAGAAGGACTGTTATTGCTCAATCTTTACAAATGCAGTTATCTACTTTCCCAGACAAAATACCTGGGAGTAATTCTTAATCCAGGGAGAGTTAAAACTTATCAAGTGTGGGGGATGGTTGAAATGATGCAGAAGATGCTAGCAGGATGGATGGGGAAACTTTTGGCATTTTCTGACAGACTCATTCTTGTGAAATTTGTGCTTTGTAGCATACCTATATACACAATGGCAGTTTACAAATGGCCTAAATCTGAAATACAAGTGTGTGAAAGGATTATAAGGAACTTTTTGTGGTCTGGTGACCCTGCTGTGAAAAAACTTATCACTATTAAATGGGACAAAGTCAATGCTCCAGTGGAGGAGGGTGGTTTGGGGTTAAGAAGATTAGAAGTGATGAATAAAGCTCTTCTGATGAAGCTTTTATGGAAGATAGAAACTGAGGATGAAGAATGGACTCATTTTATGAGAGATAAATTAAAAAATAAGAAGGGAGAATGGATAGAATACTATAAACAATCAGCCATATAGCATGGCATTAAATGAGTAATGTCAGATTTTCAACAAGGTACTAGTTGGATGGTTGGAGATGGAAAGAATATATCAGTATGGAAAGACAAATGGATTAAGAGTTACCCTTTAATTGAAAGGTACCCTGATCATACTTATATATCACAAACTAGTAATATGAAAGTTCAAGATCTGATTCATAATGGTGTATGGAGAATCCCAGAGCAAATGTTATAGTTTTTTGAGCTGAAAGAAATACCAATTATGGGAGGTGGCAAGGATAGAATAATATGGACCAAAGACTTAAAGTTTTCAGTGGCAAAAGCATCTCAATCTTTGAGGAAGCATTTTCCTAAAGAGAGATGGACTTTACAGGTATGGAACCCTTGCATCCATCCTAGTATATCAACCAACATGTGGAAAATTTTAAAGGGAGCATGTGCTACAGAAGAGGCAGTTAGGAAAAAAGGTTTCTCCACTGTGTCAAAGTGTTATCTTTGTGGTAACAACAATGACACTCTACAACATATTCTTTGGTCCTGTGCTTTCAGTTCAAAAATTTGGCATTGGGTAGGAGGAATATTTCAATGAACAAATCCATCCAAGTTGGAGGAAATCTTCATGTTTGCCAAAGGAAGAAGCTCTCTACTCAAGGAGATGTGGTATACCTGCTCATTCAAAATTCTGGTGGAGATTTGGTTCACAATAAATGCAGTGATATATGACAATGTGCATCCAAATGTAGAACATTTCAAACAGAATATCATAAACTACACAAAGGAATGTAGAGTCAGAATGAAAGGTAAAATGTGGGGTACTATGTATGAACTTCAAATATTTCAATATTTTGTTATCAATAGGGTTTAACAATGCTTTTTCAAGTTGCATGTTAAAGAACAAGTCCTTATTTGTTGTGATAGTGCTTCCAAGGGTAACCCAGGAAAATCTGGGGGGGTGGGGGGGGGGGGGTGTTTCATATCCAGAACTAGAAATGGAGGTTGTGTTGGTGCTGCTTCAGCTGGCTTAGGAATTGCTACAAACTATCTAGCTGAATTTATGGCTCTTATTATGGCCGGTGAATGGGCAGTGAGCAAACATTTGAAGGAGGTATTTTTCAGTTTAGATTCTCAGGCAGTGCTCAAAGCTTTTACAAATAACAGCATTCCATGGGTTGTTCAAAATAGATGGGCTAAGATTACACAAGAAATACCCTTCATTTCTTTTAAACAGTCACACAAAGAAATCAACTTCTCTGCTGACAAGATGGACAAGAAGGGGGTTTTTCTCAATAGAGGTGAAGTTATATACTATGATGAGAAACGTTTATTCTAGGGTCCTTGGAAAATGAAGATGGTCTTTACTTTTGATTATCATCAATGTAAAAGTCTGTTGTTTTTTCTTTAGTTTTGTTTCATTTTCTGGGCCTTGGAAAAATCTGGGCTTTTTTGTAAACTTTGACCAAAATTCTCTGTCATGCAAAAAAAACAAATTCCAAATTTCAAGGAAGTACTTTCCTTTAGTTGTTTGTCGTCATCCTATAACATTTCACAGTAAATATCTAAAGATAAAGAATAAAATGAATGTAGCTATGCTTAATAGGTACTGGGCCAGAAAAGAAAGTGATTATCTATTAACTTACTTGCACTGGTTTCTCCTTCTATTCGTGCATCTTGTAGACCTTGGTGCAATTCAGCTCTTATCTCTTATTGATGATTAGATAACCATCTAAGTCTAGATGAATCAATCTTCACCCAGTTATCCACATCATATTGTTGTAGTAGTCTTCCACCTCGAAGAAGAAGCGACGCGTCATTACTTCGAATCTGTCAAACATTAGTGGCAGCAAATATATAAATTATTTATATTATCTGTGTCAACATAATATGTGTAAGTTCAATTGTAAAATGTAGTTGTTAAACATTTATATCATATATACTTGTATCATGTAGGAGTAGTACTCAAGGCATGTAAACTGTCTGTCGTTCTCATCCATACTATATTGGTCCCATCCATAACTCCCATATGGCAACAAAAGTGGATATTGTAGAGTATCATAATAACCCGATGTTTCTTGGATAAATAACAACCCTCCTTCCATTATTCACACTACAATGTCTCGTTCTCCAGGTTTAGCAGACCAATCTCCTTCAACTACAATTGTGGCGACTTGTGAGGCAGTTGGAAGCGTGTACTACTTCTCGGTCGCAGGTTGTTCTTTAATGACCAATCTACATCTTTGGATATCTTCTTGTTGTGCAAGAAGCCTGATTACATGCACGAACCTATTACGTGCATCCAAAATTATCCTCAACTTGTCCATCACCTCCCTACTTATATCGGCAGCACCTTCATCCATCCTCCAATCAATCTCGTTATCTGTATCATAAATATACATCTGTATATATCTTGGATGAACTGTTGTTAGAGGGGTTGTTTCATTTTCAACCACGGGAGGTAGAAGATTGCCTATTTTATGGTAGATTTCACCTTGAACACGAAATGTATATACACCTTCTCTATTTAAGCTAATTCTATATCATAATTCACCCCAATTTATGTCAATGAGAAACACTGATTGTAACTTCGTATGTACTTCCGAAAGTGTTCCCCAACTTCATTTTGATCTTCATACAACCCAAAAAGCTCAATAAGGGAGGGGGGGGAACGGTAAAACAACTTTCCCATCTGGACAATAAAATCCTTTCGGTTCACGATAAAAAATCATAGCTTGGCACTTTGGACATTTGCTTGGTGGCGGCAAAAAATAGTTTTAGCCTTCTTTACGAACCAACCGAACGTAGTGGGCAAAGTTCGGTTAAATCAAAACTCAACATAGTGAGAAAAATAGCACAGTTCGGTTATGTTGGATTTTTTAATTTTTTTTTTTGTAATATTGGTAAACTTCGGTTAGAAAATAGTTTTAGCCTTCTTTCCGAACCAATCGAACATAGTGGGCAAAGTTCAGTTAAATCAAAACTCAACATAGTGGGCTAAACAGCACAGTTCAGTTACATTTTTTTTATTTTTTGTAATATTGGTAAAGTTCGGTTAGAAAATATTTTTAGACTTTTTTGCGAACCAACCGAACTCAACATATTGATTTTCGAAAAATGGTTCGGTTAGCAACATATTTTATAGGCTAACCAACCGAACTCTGAGTTCGGTTAAGAAAAAAATTAATTCGTGATAACCGATGTGTTCTTCGTGTTCTTGGTTTCAGAATGTTCGGTTAGCAAACTAGTTTTATTTTAAAACTATTCCTAACCGAACACATGCCACTATAACTTCCATTTAAACCATATTTTGATGATTTCTACTCAGTTTTCTCAATAAAAAACAAATTAAAAGTGATGGGGTTTTCAATCGAACGAGTAACGTCAAGGAAAGCGAGAAGAAGAAGAAGAGAAGAATTTTTTTTTTTTAAAACTATTTTTTTTTATGGCCATGCTATCTCTGTTTTTGTTTGTGATTTTGGTTAATGATTCATTTAAATTAGATGTATATGATTAAATTTGTATATACTATATATAATTAGATTTATATAGTTATTAGGTTAGTTTTGGTTTAAATTAAAGTAAAGGGTAAATGTGTAATTGTCTAACTTTAGGACACCTCTTATAAGTATAAGGAGGTTGGCCCAATAAAACCATGGTCCCAAAAAATCGTTCAAAGTTAACCTCTTTGAAATATTTGATAGCCAAAGCCCATTCAAATAAAGTGTATTTCACCTTGTGAATAACAACGGGACATGTTTTTGGGCATACCAAAAAATTACCGGGCATACTCAAGGTTCGGCTCACAACTTGTGAGCCGAACCTAGACAAAATATATGCCCGATAATTTTTTGGTATGCCTAAAAACAGCCCTCATAACAACTGTATTTCAGTTGTTAGAAGTTCACATGTGCTTTCAAAATTTTCTTTTATTATCTGTGCATGAAGGTCTTTTTTACCAGTTTAAGCCAAATATGAGTCCTTCTATTATGGGATTGATTTTTTTCATCAAAAGCACTTCGTAACAAACTTTCAACAAACTTTTACTAATAATTATGTTTGGTAAAAAAAAATACAAAGCGTTTTCAACCAAAAACACTTCAATTTTAGGCCTGCTTTTAAAAGCTACGGGTGAGTAGCTTTTAAAAGCTGAAAAGCTGAAGTTATGGACCCACAAAAAACTGAAATAACAAATTTTCTTTTTTAACCTTATTATTTTGTTAATATGATGAAATTTGTCCCTAGATTTCTATTATATGGTACGCGCGAGGAAATACAAGTGATACATGTTAGGATATACAAGTGATGCATATTCCAAACCTGCGTAAATAGAAAACATAGTACGCAACACGAACATAATGATTATTTATTTTTTCGATCGCTAGAAGAGAAACTAGCGAATATTACGTGGATTTTTTTTTTAAAGCAATATTACTTGGATTAGTGTTATACAAAATGTTTATTGATGATTTTTATACAAAAAGTTCATAGTGGACATAATATAATAATATTAATACTAAAAATACTATGATAGTAATAGTAATAATAACATATTTTTAAACATGTCTATTTTCGTCATTAGTTATATCAACATCACTTCACATGACAATTTACCAAACAGAATTTCATTGGTTTTTAAACTCACAGCACTTTTAAGATTAAAATTTACCGAACGTCTAACTGTTTTTTTTCCCGCAGCACATCACAACAACGCATAACACAGCACAACAGAAAAAGCGCTTTTACAAAAGCCACGACAGTACCAAACTCGCCTATCATATGTGTCATTGGCTTGATACTTTGGGCTAAATTTGTGCAGGTGGTCAAATCGGCGACAACATTACACAATGAAGACAACTAGAGGATTTGTTGGCCCCACAAAACTGGAGATTTGTCCAGGCAGGCCTTCCTGACTGATTAGATGACTACTGGCTAGCATGCATTAACACCAGGAATGCATGTATTAATTTCGTTATTCATACTATGTAAAATGTAAAATGACTGCATTCAAAACTAAGATAAGGTGGTTTGATGGTCATATAAAAGTTTAAAGTTTTGTTAGATAGAAAATCTTTGCAAATTGAAATGTATGGGGCTCTGTAAGATTTTAAGACTTCATGATGTCTACTACCCCAACCATAAATCTCACCACAATCTTTTGGTTCTACCAGTAAATGCATCTCCCTGTAATATTATTACTTCCAACCTACCATGTTTGATAAGTCTAGATGATCTATAGTTGACAAACACCCCACCACGTACAAGAATGTGTCCATATTCAATCAATCATCGATCACCAAATTAAAGATCGTGCATGACTTGACTTACGTTAAGACATGAGTTAGTGGTACAACACTAACCTGCATGTTTGCAAGAGTGCATTATTAAATAGATATGAGAAGAAAATGTAATCAAGTACTTCACTATATAAATGAGTTTAGATTTCTCTCCATTCTCATCATAAGCTCTACAAATAATATTCTTTCTTTTCATTCTTCCCTCCACTTTCCAATATGGCAAGGCTTTCAGCTTGTCTAGTTTATGCTTTAACCTTATTTGTTCTAATCAGTGTTGCACTAGCTGATTACGAGCCATACACACCCAACTACAAAGAAACTCCCTACAAGAAACCAGTTGTGGAGGTTACTGCCCAGGTATATCTTCCTGAACATGAATACAAACCTAAACACGAGTACAAATATGTTTCTCCACCACCACCGGCTTATGTCGCTCCAAAATACCCATCTCCCAAGTATACTCCTAAATATGTGTATGCATCACCACCACCACCAGTATATGTAGCTCCTAAATACCCCACACCAACCTACACTCCCAAGTATGTCTACGCATCGCCATCGCCACCACCACCAGTTTACGTAGCTCCCAAATACCCAACCCCAACCTACAATCCCAAATATGTCTATGCATCACCACCACCACCGGTTTATGTTGCCCCAAAATACCCAACACCAACATATACTCCCAAATATACCTACCCATCACCACCACCACCAGCTTATGTCCCCCCAGATACCCAACACCAACATATACTCCTAAATATGTTTACCCATCACCACCACCACCAGCTTATGTCGCTCCCACATACCCATACCCATCCCCACCACCACCAGCTTACATCGCTCCCGTAGTTTACCCATCGCCATCCCCACCACCACCATCTTACGTCGCTCCCGTAGTCTACCCATCGCCATCCCCACCACCACCAGCTTACGTCGCTCCCGTAGTCTACCCATCGCCATCCCCACCACCACCATCTTACGTCGCTCCCGTAGTTTACCCATCTCCTTCCCCACCACCACCAGCTTACGTCGCTCCCGTAGTTTACCCATCGTCATCCCCACCACCACCAGCTTATGTCGCTCCCGTAGTTTACCCGTCCCCATCCCCACCACCACCAGCTTATGTCGCTCCTGTAGTTTACCCGTCGCCATCCCCACCACCACCAGCTTACGTCTCTCCCGTAGTTTACCCATCTCCTTCCCCACCAGCACCAGCTAACGTCGCTCCCGTAGTTTACCCATCGCCATCCCCACCACCACCAGCTTACGTCGCTCCCGTAGTTTACCCATCTCCATCACCACCACCACCACCAACTTACGTCGCTCCCGTAGCGTACTCATCTCCACCACCAACCTACTACTACAAGTCTCCACCACCACCAGCTTACATTTCCCCCAAACATGAATACAAGCCTAAACATGAATACAAATATGCTTCTCCACCACCACCAGCATATGTTGCTCCAAAATATGTCTACCCATCACCTCCACCTCCAGTTTACGTCGCTCCCAAATACCCATCGCCAAAGTATACCCCTAAATACGTCTACTCATCACCACCACCACCAGCTTACATTGCTCCCAAATACCCATCACCAAAATACACTCCCAAATATGAATACTCATCACCACCACCACCATCTTACGTCGCTCCCAAGTACGCATCACCAAAGTATACCCCTATATATGCCTATCC